>CM076583.1:396290345-396890345 GCA_034641835.2 Pinus albicaulis | reverse complement strand
GTAGAAAAAATTAAATATGCATCACTCTTTCTAAATGCAATACACTCTCCCCGGCAATGGCACCAAAATGTTGAGGTATAAAAGGTATCTTTTAAACACCTATTTATCTCACATTAATTATCAATCTAGGAACGACTTTTTATTTCAAGAGTGTACTCTGTCTGAGACTGCAATTCAATCTAACAGTAATTCCTTGTAATATGTAGTATAGTGTTATAAATACAAGAGTAAATGGATGCTTGGAAAAGAAATATAACTACAATAACATAAACTTAAATGCTCTGAAATCCAATCATTCACTTAGTAAACATCAATTAAGGATACAGTAATGATAACTCTTTCCTCTAGAAATTGATGCAACAAGATAATCAATCTGAGAACGTGGGAGTAATAACCAGTATTCTTTACAGTTGATGATCCTGTTTTAAAGCAATTGAATGGAAATAAATTTTGAACTAAGTGTTGCTAATGAAATGAAACTAGGAAATCTCTCAAAACCAAACTCTTTGCAATTAATCAACTGAAATGAATAGCAGCTCTAGAAGTAAACGACCAGCAAACTGTAATCAAAGGAATTGAACAACAAATCCTATTTAATAAATCTGAACAACAAACTCTTAACTAATGGAATCGAATGGCAAATTCTATTGAACAACAATCTGCAAATGAACAACAGTCAAACAGAATAGCAATCAATTGGAACAGCAAATGGAATGAAACAATAATAGAAATAGAACAGTGAAGCTCTATTAAGGTATAACAAGATAAATTATACATAATTAAGATTCTTGTTAAATCATACAGGAACAACAACGTGATTCGTTAATATAACACACTGATATCAAATAAGAAATGAAAAAAAAAACCAATTAATATGCAAATGTAATGAAAACAAATACAAACTATCACACGATGATAATTGAAAGGTAATGATACAAACAGCGGATCGATCCACCAGGGTCGGGCTCGTAACCACTAGTGAAACACCACTGCGCTTTACTCCAGAGTTAAGAAATTAAATGGCAACAAGATCTTGTATTAATCAAGCATAATAATGTTTATAACAGTCGCTCTATGATCATGACAGTCAATAATAAATGATAGAGTTACAAAAGGAATGTTTAATCCATAGTTCCCCCCAACGGCAATACATGCTTCTCCTTTTATAATCAGAAAGAGGAGAATGTAAATAGTAAATGTGATCCCTCATAACAGTATTGGATTTACCCCAACAACTTGATCAGCAAGAAAAGATATTTCCATCAATATTTCAAGAGGAACAATTCGAATTTGGATTTGCAGCAGAGATAATTTGGAAGACAGCCGCAACAATAAATCTGAGAAACTCATGCTCAAAGAACCTTACGTTTCTCTCAATACATGGCAAATTTGGGCAAACCATTCTTTAAAATAGTTAACTCGGTCCGTTTTGGACAAAACCCATGTTCGAGATTTTTCAGATTCTTCTCCATTTGCCCAGAATATCAACTCCAAAGCTATCACTTCTTATTCCAGCGAATTTCTGAGTTGGAATATTGAATGATGTGCTCGAGATCAAATCTGAAATCTAGCGAATATCTTGGAGGCTAAAATGGTGAGTGCTTGTTACAAAATATATTAATAAACCATCATTGATAAAATTAAGCATAATAATCATCAATTTATTAAAAATAAAGGAGAAGAAATAATATTTATCCATAAGAGCATAAATAATTATAAAATTAATTTATATGATAAATTATGATAAATTATGATAAATTACATGATAAAGAAGAGTAGAAATGGATGAAATAGGCGTTAAAAAGTGGTTATATTAGCGACTCAACACCTGCTATGTTTTACGACGCCAGAACACATTTCTAGCCTAGACCTTCTAAATGTTATCGTTATGGTTCCAATGCTTTTTTAGGTAAATTGATGTAAATTTTAAGTTGATCTTGTTTATCAATTTTAATTTCAAGGTTCGCTGCAATGATGTGATGGAAATTCCTAAAATGAAAACTACAATGATAAGAAAAAAATTTACTTTTAGCTTTTTCAATGAAAATCTTAGCTACTAAAGGGAAAGAGCAATCGGTTTTGAGAGCAAACAACAAAGAGCACAAACTAATATGCAGCTTTCCAAATTATTTCCTATGCAAAACACACAATCCACTACATGAAAATGCAGGATTTTATTTTTTAGCCCCTTAATGTGAATTCAAAAAGGAAACTATATGCATCAAATCAACAAAAAACAAATTCTTTCTTCTTTGAGAAACGATGAATTTAACAAAAAATTCTCTTTTAAGAAAAATGAAGAATGGAACTACAATTTTTCCTACAGGAAACGAAGAATTTAAAGACAATTTCCTTTACCAAAACAAATGGACCTAATGCAGAAATAGAAAATACTTTGAATTTGATTTTTCAATGATAAAGAAAAACACTTAAAGGGACATTGAACAAACTGCTTTTCAAAGGATGAAGATTCAGGAAAAAATAACCGGTCTCTATGAGGCATTAGACAGTTGAAAACACAGTAAAAAAAAGGAAGTGATGGAAATGAAAATTTCAAAGGGAATTTGGTTGGCTTGGGGGGCAACGCAGTCTCTAAAGGGAGAGAGTGTGTTGCAAAGCACCCCTGAGTGGGAGACAGTGCTATGCAAAGCATTGTGTCTTTAGAAACAGTGCGTTGGGCGCAGCAGAGAACAACATTCAAGCTACTAAACACACTTCTAATGGAATTATTTGTTTCAAAAGCCTAATAATTGATAGTATATGCTACTGGGTGGATAAGCAGTTGGAAAAACACCAAGGATGATGGGAAACTCCCTAGTGGAGTCGCCAATTTTTTATGAGGAATTATGAATTACGGATAAAACAAATTCTCTAAAAGTGGTGCTATGCATTTAGAACAACATATCAAACACTTTGAAGACACTTTTCCTAAGAGTAAATACACATAAAAAAATATGGAGAAGCTTACTTGGGGTCCAAGCGCTTCCTATTCTCGTTTTGTCGCTCTTGTTGTAGCCTCCAATCCAACTTCGATCGCTAGAATAGTTCCTGCAAGTATAAACACTAAAAAACAAAGAGATTACAATATATAGATGCCTATTAACCTTAATCAGTTAAATTAATGAAACATGAAACATATACATCATCTAAGAATCCATGATATGAGAAATAGAAGCATAAACAGATACATATGTGGGAAAATGAGCATCAATATTTATTAATGGATAGAAGGGGGAGGTTACAACCAACGATTGATTTGATTTCACTAGCTCCAGCATCATCCTAGCCTCATCACAATAAACGTCTCTCCATAAGCATATAACTCTAATCAAACACTCAATTGAGAAACCAACAACATTTCTTTACCCTCTTTCTTCCTTCTCAAGCACTAGGATCTGTGCTCAATTTATAGAGCAGATGAAGGTAGTTTCTCAATCACTGACTTTCTAATAATAGGCAAGACATGTTCCCAATCTTAGAGGTGTTAGATGGACACATGGATTCAAAGTTTGACACATATGGACTCTTCTAGAAGGCACTGTCCATGTGGAGATTTGGGAAAAATGAGAATTTCACTCCCATTTGACCAACGCACTCTTGAATATTGGGAAGTGCTTTGCAGAGCAGCCTTGAATGGAGGTAACTTCATATGCAAAGCAATTATTCCCTTGAGAGACAGTGTTGGTGAGCTCATAGGTGATATAACATGTACTTCAAATCTTGGAAACCTTGCAATGGAAGTCATGTATGATTTGTTCTTTTTCTTGTCTTAGGGCATGTAGCAACTGAAATGAGAAGGGACGATAGACTCAATTTCATTTGTTCTGGGGATGATGTCCAGTTTAACCAGGTCATTGGGAATGGTGCCCAAATTGACCTATAACAGTGATCTATAATATAGTGAGGTCCCTCCATTTTATCTAATCCTCAAAATCCATGATTTTATCCTTCATAATGCCATTCTTGATTCTAGAGCCTCTCATAACCTCATGCCCAAGGCCATTATGGATAGATTAGGATTGGCTATTACAAGACCTTATCATGATATTTATTCATTTGATTCAGGGAGGGTTAAAGTTCTTGGCCTCATTAAAGACCTAGTGGTGTCATTAGAGAAAATCCCAACTAAGAAATTCCTCATGGATGTTTTTGTGGCCAATAACCCTCCTAGATATGGAATGTTTCTCTACCGGTCATGGGGAGCGAAGCTTATAGGTACCTTACATCTTGAATTTTCATATGCTACCATTCTCGTATTTGGGCAACTTAGGAAACTATACCGAGAAAGTAAAATTAAGTACATGATCAATAGCTGAGAAAAGCCTAATTATCATCCCATACATGTTTTCCACATAGATTTAGAGTCCTTTATCTTATTCAATGATAAATTTTCAACATCTTCTGAAGTTTTGATTGAAGAGCAAGTAGAAAATTTCGTGTTTTCAAATTCTGTTTTGGAAATGGAAAATGTAGAAATTTATGAAAATATGCCAAGTGGTTTGGAACCAAGCGCAACATCCCAAAAAATAGATGAAACAATGAAACAAACTGAAATTTTTGGTGCAGAATAACTCTCTCAAGTAGCAAGTAAATTTCAGTCATCCGATGTACAGCTTCCTGATTAAGAAATTAGTTCGTGGACCATGGACTTATATGGAGCTTTGGGTAAAGAAGGGGATGGAATTGGAGTGTGGATTCTAACCCTATAAATAATTCAGTAAACATTCCTCCCATTGTTCGAATTTCCTATTATAAGCTTGATTTTGATTGTTCGAACAATGAAAATGAGTATGAGGCTTTGATAGCCGGTCTAAAAATTCTCAAGAAGTTAGGTGCCAAGAATATTTATGCGTATGGTGACTTCGAGCTAGTAATAAAACAAGTCAAATGGGAATACCATTCCAAGCATCTGAGGATGCAAGATTACCAAAAAGCAGTGTTGGATATCCTCAAGACCTTTACCGAGTATACTTTGGCATTGATCCCAAGGGACAACAATTTTATTGCTAATTCTCTTGCTACTTTGGCCAGCATGTTTAAAATTCCATTGTATCCTAATAATAAGTATGAGATAAATGTCAAACACCACCCTGATATCCCAAATAATGTTTATTATTGGTAGGTCTTTCAAGATGATAAATAGATCTAAAACTTCTTGCATACAAAAGAGGAATTTCTGAATTTCACAAATGGATAACTAGTGCTATGAAGATGACCAAAAATTCCATGTAGCAAAGATGCAAGTTCTTTAGCTGAAATAAAAACCCATTCCAAGAGGTTTAGTACCATTTAAGGAGCTTTTTGATCAATATGATGTTGCACACAAACTGACCATGCTACCACCAGAAGTGGGAGTGGAAGATCTCAATCTTGGAACTCTGGAAAAACCAAATATGGCCAGAATTTCATAATCATTGAGCAAAGAAATGAAAAGTAAATATGCAGCGCTTTTGTTTGAGTTTGATGATGTATTTTCTTGGGAATATTCTGATTTGAAGGTGTATGATAAGAGTATAATCCAACATACAATTCCCTTAAAGTCGGATCAGAAACCTTTCCACCAGAAGTTAAGGAGAATGAATCCAAAGTTGTTGCCCTTCATTCAAAAGGAGGTAAATAGATTATTTACTGTTGGTATTATAGTTCCACTTCTCTTTTCAAATTGGATGTCTAATCTAGTTCCAATGAGAAACAAGACATGAGAGGTTTGCTTGTGTATAGAATTCAGAAATCTGAATAAAGTGCCACTGAAAGACAATTACCCACTACCAAAGATGGACCATATTCTACAAAGGGTAGTTGGATCTTCGAGACTTTCATTGTTGGATGGATACTCCGGGTATAATCAGATTTTAGTCCATGTACATGATCAAGAAAAGAAAACATTTACAACACCATGGGGCACCTTCATGTGTGCCAAAATCCCTTTTGGATTCAAGAATGTAGGGGTGAATTTTCGGCTGGCAATGGATATTTATTTTGCCAATGAAAATGATGTATTTTTGGTCATCTATCTTGATGAAATCACTGCTTTTTTCCAAGACAAATGAGCAACATTTACAACACTTGAAACCAATTTTTCAAAGATGTAAAAAAAAATTCATATCGTTGAACCCAAAGAAGAGCCTTTTCTCTATAGAGGAAGGTAAATTTCTTCGCCATATCATATAAAAATATGGAATTAGGATATATCCTTCAAGTATTGAAGCAATTATAACCTTGGACTATCCTAGGAGAAAAAAGGAAGTCCAGTCCTTCAATGGAAAAATCTATTTTCTGAGAAGGTTTGTCCCCAATCTTACTGAACACTTAAGGAAAATTACGGACATGCTGAAGAAAGATAGTGAAGTAAATTGTCCGAAGAGGTGAAGAATTGAATCAATCAAATTAAATTGGCTTTATCTCATGCTTCTATTCTTATTAGTCTAGATTACACACTTGATTTTATCATTTTTTCATTTTCCTCAGAGCACACTCTAGCTGTTGTCCTTATGCAAAAGAAAAATCGGAACACGGAGTAGCCCATCCCCTTTTTCAGTAGAACCATGAGAGATGAAAACTTGAAATACAACATCATTGAGAAATATGCCTTGGCATTAGTCAATGCATTGAAGGAATTCAGGGTCTATATTCTCCACTCTCATGTCATTGTGTATGTCCCAAACGTTGTTGTCAAAGATGTGCCTACACAAAATGATCCTAAAGGGAAATCAGGTAAATGGATCACTGCTATGTTGGAGTATGACTTGGAGATAAATCCTGCAAATCTGATCAAGGGACAAGGCCTAAAAAATCCTATGGAGGATTCAAATCTCCACACTTTTGACATTAATTTTATTCCTACATTATCTGAGGAGCAAGAGGCTAAAACATTACCTGAGGTATCTAAAAAGATTTCTTCATCGCCCTGGTATGCTGATATAGTTCATGTTTTTCAACACTTGGATCCTCCTCTTCTCTTGCCAAGTTATAAGACTAGATCTTTGAAGTTGAGAGCTCTTAAGTATTGCATCCTTAATAGTGTCTTGTACTGCAAAGATCTCGGTGGACTATTATTGAATTGTTTGGTTGAAGGATAAGTTGAAAAAGTGACGATTGACTTTCATAATGGTGACTGTGGTGATCATCTTTATTGGAATACTACATCTAACAAGATCTTGAGGGTGAGTTTCTATTGGCTAAGTCTATTTTCCGATGTTTATAAAATTGTAATGAATTTTCATGAATGTCAAATCTTTCAGGGAAAGAGGAAGCTCTTGCCTTTTCCCTTAAAGCGAATTGAAGTGCAAGCACCATTCCAACAATGGGAACTTGAATTGATTGGCGTGATCCATCCTCCATCATCAGCCCAACATAAATGGATACTCATTGCCACAAATTACATCAGTAAATGGATTGAAGCCACCCCATGAGGCAAGCTACTGACACTATCATTACTCATTTTTTAGAGAACAATATTATGTCTCTTTTTGGTTGTCCATACGAAATCATTACTCACAATGAAACCGAATTTAAGTCCAAGAAAACGATTTTTTTGTGATAAGTATGCCATTAGGCTTGTTCATTCTACAATATACTATCCTCAAGGAAACAATATGGTAGAATCGTCAAATAAAAATTTAGTGAACATAATCAAGAAGATTCTCCAAGAAAACAAGAGAAATTGGCACAAAAAGCTCACCAATTCTCTATGGGTAGATAGAGTTACCACGAAGAGATCAATCAACATGACACCTTTCCATCTCGTGTATGGTGTTGACAAAGTTTTCCCTACCTCTTTAGTTGTATCAGTGATGAAAATTATGCAAGAGATCGACAATGAACCAAATGATATCCAGCGAATAATTAGCCAAATAATCCATCTACAACAATTAAGAGATGAAGTCTTCAGTCACACTTCAAAGCTTCATGAGAAAATCAAAAATATTTATGATAAGAAGACCAAAGCTAATGATTTGAAGCTTGGAGATGTTTTGCTTCACTGGGATGCTCAGAATGAAGACAAAGGTAACCACAAAAGGTTTGATAATCTATGTAAAGGTCCTTACAAGATCATTGTATTCAGAGGTAATAAATCATTTTTATTAGAGGATCTTGAAGGGCAAGAATTTTGGGGAGTACCAATGTAATATTCCCAAATTTTCAGATCATATTTGGAATATTAGAGTTCTTATTTTTCTTAATGAATTAAGTAAATAAAAGGGTGGAGGGACCCATAATACTCAAGATGAATAAATATCCACTTTTTATGTGTGAATGTGGATTAATTAAGCATAGATCTACATAATGGGGTAGTGGCGCAACTACTAATGTGAATGTATTGGAGATTATGTCTCATTAATTAGATAGATCATGAAGGTTGAAGTAGTCAACTGAGATCATGGAAGGCATATAATGAAATATCATAGAGAATTAATGATGAAGTGATGGAGGAAGTAGTGCAATTAATGCACACATGATGGAAAGGGTATACATTGTATCTAGACATGATGGATGACTTGGAGAGATAGCGCAATCAAACATGGAGGATTATGTCCACGTGCATAGTGTAGTTTAGAGGTGGGCCAAGGAATGGGAAGGCTCATAAACTATATAAATGAGATGAAGGAAAGAATGAAGGAGGCTATTGACTATAGATGTGAAGGTTTTTTTAGATCTGGAATCCATGCTTTCTTTGGTTGTTTAGCTAAGATTGCAAGTGTTGTTTAGCACTGGGTGTTCCTGGTTGGGAATCCCACCTATTTCATTAAGTAGCTCTTGGAAGAGGGTTGTACTTAATTCTTCATCAGGCATTGGTGCCACATATCATTTCCATTCTCTGCAAAACTTATAACTTAAGGAATTACACAATTTTTGAAGATTAGTTTGGAGGTGGAGGTTGTCTTCAGTATTTCAACTAAAGAACTAGTGTATGATTATTCCTAAAACCTTGGGCTTGAAGATAAACATTCCCAGGGCTTCATTTAATATCTAGCATTAGGCCAACACTATTGAATTTCTATCAGCAACAGTCCCATCAAGGATTGCACAGTCCATCATTGCAGATCCAAAGGAGGAAGGAAGTTACTAGTATTTCAGCTAGTAATCATGTGAGGGATCATACCCTCACCTTACCATCACCATTTCCATAACCCTGGAGGTTATTGCATCAAATTTCAGCAGGCATAGAGCCTATCCCTCTTGTATAGTGCAGTTTTTTTAGTAGTTTCATATTCAGTTTCTGCAACTTGAAGGAGGAAGAAGAGGAGACAAGATCTCAAGCTCCGAGCTTATAGATCTGAAGGAGGGATCAGCCCTCAAAGCTTAGATCTGTTTGTAGAAAATATTTCATCTATCTTTGCATAAGATCTAGCTTTAGATCTACATAACCTAGCAGTCAAAGGATCAAACCCTAGGAGGGCGTTTTTCCAAAGTTGTAGATCTGGGAAATCCTTTCCAGGTTATCCTGAGTTTCCATCACATTGGCCAGATCTTGAATCTTGGCATCATCAGAGCTCCTGAGATCCCTAGATCTACATTTCCTTTTGTATCATTTTCATTTATATCAGCCACAAAAGGGACAGCGCATTATTTCTTCCTGTAAGTTCACTAGTTATGCAGTGCTAGCTGTAGCATGTTTACAGGGTGATTCTAGGCCATCTCTTTGTCTAGATTGACTCATCTTTTGTACATTGTGTAACTAAATCCTTTCCATATAATAAAAAGGCGCAGCTTCTTTGTATATTTTAAATTTGTCTTTAGATCTATTGTTTACTTAGTTTCAGTTCTTGTATTGTGTTTCAGTATTACTGCATTCTCCCTTTTGGGATATTACAGTGGTATCAGAGCATGATCTTTGGCTCAGCTTGTGGACACTTCATATTTTGCATCAAAAGAAGAAGCATATAGATGAGATCTATCATGAAGGAGGATTGTATTTTTTCCACTCGTCTCTTTCGATCCATGTAATGTCTCTCCAAATAGGTCAATCAAATGAAGAGGGAAAGGCAAAAGGAGGATCCGAGAAGAAGATTTGATGAGGAATGTCCAAGCACTTCCTATGAGCAGAAAGAAAACAGGAGAATCATATATCTCCTCATAAATCTATTATGCCCACTTTCTTTGAAGAATGTGAGAGGTATATAAATGAAGAAAGAAGAGAACCTAAGACTCATGAGACTCTCAGTATATATCTTGAAGAGTACAAAGCAAAATCTAGAGCCTTCAAAGAGAGTCTAACTCTCTAAGAATTCTTTGATCTCAAAGAAGAAAGAAGATCCTATAGAAGCAATAGAAGAAAGAGGCACAATATATTTTGTTTGCCTACATTTGATGGATCTTCCTCAAGAACTATTAAGGCTTGGAGAAAAGAGTTAGATACATTTTTTATGCTACATCCTGTGGCTAAAAGAGAGGCTATCCAAATTGCAATACTTCATCTGTAGGTGAAGCCAATGATTGGTGGTTTAGTCACAAAGAGCATGCAAAGGTGACTAAATATTCATATTTCTTTCATAAGTTGAGGAAGAAGTTTGATTTGAAGAAGACAGAGATGTTGCACAAAGACACATGTCCTAAGGAGACAAAGGAGGATGTCAATCTTGTTGCTATGGACAAGGATTCACTACATTCACCACCAACTGCAGAAGTACTTACATCCGGAGAAGAGACACTTGTACTTCTGCAAGATAGTATTGAGCTCTTGACACATAGAGTCCCATGCATGATTCAGGAGATGCATGAGGAAGATGAGGAATATTCCAGTACAGTTACATTGGTAGAAGAGAAACCATCATTCTTACCAGTAGTTGGAGACACTATTGTCTTGATTGAAGGAACTCTTGTGTTCTGGAAAGAGGTCCCCACACATCAGTTGATCCAAGCTACACATACATATTCATCACCTATTTTTTCAGTAGATCTTATTGAAACTTATGAGTACATGCCATCAGGGCCAAATCATAACCAAGGGCCAGAACAAAATGTTGATTTGAAGTAGCAAACTATCACAGTGCAGAGGACCCTTGATCTAATGAAGGAGGAGATAAAAATCGCTCCTGGTTTTTCGTTAATGGACTACATTCAACCCTTTGAGTTGAAGTGTATAGTTTCAGAAGATGGGATGATAATGATCCTATGTACAATGAATGGTTATGAGATTAGCATTGTGCCTTGCTTTGAGATAGCATATGTACCACCATCCAGATCTACAGTGCTATCACTTAGTAGCAGTGATAATGAAGGGGCCCCATTATTATTGGATCATTCTAAAGGTAGCTCCACTCATGAAGAAATAGAGGTAAATATGATAAATGGTAGACATCTTGAGATGAGAAATATTTTCTCCTTTCTTAATGACACTTTCTCAATGAGCATCTCGTAGCTCAAATAGAGACTTCTACCTGCAGCAGATCCAGAACCTCATTGGTTTTGGAATCCCATGGAGGAGAATAAGGTCTCATTAAGAGATATCATTGGAGGTTCACTTCAAAATTTCATGGAGTAAAAATTTCTTCATCATTTTGGGATGGATGGTACTCTACAAAGGGAGGATACCATGTTTAGGAAGTACATCATTCATCATCCACATTGGGATGAGTGGGTGAGGATGATAAGAAAGGGGTTGCAATACCACTTGCAAATATATCACATGGGCCAGCAAGAATATTGGTTATGTTGGTTGCTCTTGGGTGAGTGGTTACTACCCAAAGGCTCCTATTTCTTTGATCCATGCCTTGAAAAACACTCATGTAATGAAAAAGGAGGCATGGTTGCATTGGCTGCTCTTGGGTGAGTATAGTTACCACCCAAAGGCTCATATTTTATTCACTCATTCCTTGTGTATTTATGAAAGAATGCAGCAAAGAAAGGCATGTTTATTTTGGTTGTCCTTAAGAGAGTTTGGCCATCACATGACATCTCCCATGTTTATGTGTTTTGTATTGTTTTTAATATGGCATAATACTCTCATGATGTGTGATAATGGATTTTTTTGTATTGGAATGATATGAAATTTTATATGTCCTTCAATATGTTGTTATTGCTCCATGATTCACATGATGATGTGAAAATGCAGCAAGATATCTTGTTTCTTTGGTTGCTTTTGGGGGAATCTGGCTTATCCATCTTACATGGAGGAGATGGAGGATGGCAACAAGAGGCCCTACTCCAGTGGCTACTATTGGGAGAATATGGTTTGACACTTTGGTCTCCCATATGTCTCTATTCTTCTTTTGCATAATGTTGGAAGGATGCTTGGATCCCGCAAGGCCAACAAGGCTAAAGATGGGGGCATGTCAATTCTCAATATACTTCATGTAACATGGGATGAAGAGATGTATTGTAAGATGGAGCTTTTCCTTTGTGGAAAGAACCACTTTATTCTATGTATCTCATGTATTGATGATGATGATGGAAACCATATGGATGTCACTTGGTTCTACATGATGGAAGGAGCACATCTAACCATATAGTTGGAGGTCATTCTATGCATTTTTGAGAGACAACTTTGGAACCTAACATGCATGACACAGTACAACAAATGGAGGAGGCCTTCCTTATGTGGATGAAACTTGGAGGGAAATAGATGGCTTTTGCATCTAATTTTGCAATTGCTTGACGTCAAGAAAAATTTTTCTAGGGAGGACTGTAATATTCCCAAATTTTCACATGATATTTGAAATATTAGAGTTCTTAATTTTCTTAATGAATTAAGAAAATAAAAGGGTGGAGGGACCCATAATCCTCAAGATGAATAAATATCCAATTTTTATGTGTGAATAAGGATTAATTAATCCTAGATCTACATAATGGGGTAGTGGAGCAACTACTAATGTGAATGGATTGGAGATCATGTCTCATTAATGAGATATATCATGAACGTTGAAGCTGTCAACTGAGATCATGGAAGGCATCTAATGAAATATCATAGAGCATTCATGATGAAGTGATGGAGGAAGTAGTGCAATTAATTCACACATGATGGAGAGGGTGTACATTGTATGTAGACATGATCGATGACTTGGAGAGACAGCGCAGTCAAACATGGAGGATTATGTCCACGTGCACAGCGCGGTTTAAAGGTGGGCTAAGGCATGGGAAGGCTCATAAAATATATAAAGGAGATGAAGGAAAGAATGAAGGAGGATATTGATTATAGATGTGAAGGTATGTTTGGATGTGGAATTTTCATGTGAAATTCCATGCTTTCTTTGGCTGTTTAGCTAATATTACAAGTGTTGTTTATCACTAGGTGTTCCTAGTCAGGAATCCTGCCTCTTTCATTGAGTAGCCCTTGGAAGAGGGTTTCAATTCACTCTTCATTAGGCATTGGTGCCACATATCATTTCCATTCTCTGCAAAACATATACCTTTAGGAATTATGCAATTTTTGAAGATTAGTTTGGAGGTGGAGGTTGTCTTCAGTATTTCAGTTGGAGAACTGGTGTAGGATTATTCCTAACACCTTGGGCTTGAAGATCATCATTCCCGAGGCTTAATTTCATATCTAGCATCAAGCCAAACATTATTGAACTTCTATCGGTAGCAGTCCCATCAATGATAGCGCAGTCCATCATTGCATATCCAAAGAAGGAAGGAAGTTACTAGTATTTCAACTAGTAATCTTGTGAGGGATCATTCCCTCATCCCCTAACCTTTCCATAAAAATTTCCATCAGCCTAAAGGTTATTGCATCACATTTCAGCAGGAATAGAGCCTCTCCCTCTTGTACAGCACATTTTCTGTAGCAGCTGCATATTCAGTTGCTGCAACTTGAAGGAGGAAGAAGAGGAGACAAGATCTCAAGCTCCCAGCTTGTAGATCTAAAGGAGGGATCAACCCTCAAAGCTTAAATCTGTTTGTATAACATATTGCATCTATCTTTGGATCAGGTCTAGCTTCAGATCTGCATAACCTAGTAGTCAAAGGATCAAACCCTAGGAGGGTGATTTTCCAAAGTTGTAGATCTGGGAAATCCTTTCCGAGTTATCTTGGGTTCCCATCACATTGGCTAGCTCTTGAATCTTGGCATCATCAGAGCTCCTAAGCTCCCTAAATATACATTTCCTTTTGCATCAGTTTCATGTATATCAGCAGCAAAAGCAACAGCACAGTATTGCTTCCTGTAAGCTCACCAGTTATGTAGTGCTAGTTGTAGCATGTTTGCAGGGTGATTCTAGGCCATCTATTTGGCTAGATCCACTCATATTTTTTACATTGTGTAACTAAATCCTCTCCATATAATAAAAAGGTTCAGCTTCTCTATATATTTTGATGTTCTCTTTAGATCTATTGTTTACTTATTTGCAGTTCTTATATTGTGTTTCTATATTACTACATTCTCCCTTTTGGGATATTACAACCAATCAATGGTAGGTTACTCAAAAATTATCTTACTTTATCATTGAATATGAAGTCCACTTTCATTGTACATATCATTTCAATTTGATGGCCAAGAAATAAGGACAGAAGTTTGAAGCCTGAGGAGAAGGCCATGAGACCTCTACATTTAGCTCATGTTTTATTTCAAAATTTTCAAAAAGTTTCAATCAGTTCTCAAGTTAGAGTCAAGTCAGTTCTTTTTAGTCAAAGTCATTTCCAAATTTATTTCAACATTTCGAGTTTGTGAATTTTTTTTTCAATTTCCAGTTTTGATTCCATTGCCCAATGGTAAGGCTACCTGATTTGCGGTGTTCTCGAAACCTCCTGAAGGAGCTTCCATCCTCAGCTGGAGCCAATGTTAGTGTCAATATGTTAGTGATCAAACATACTCTTTCAGTTGTTTTCCTAGAAGTCATAGGTCAAAATTTTTGGTCTTTTCAAAATAATTTTTTGTCACTGAAGGAGACTAGGTCGAAAATGTTGCTCCCTCATCTCATCCATGGAAATCATCACTTTAAGGGTCATCTTATTCATTATCATTTAGAATTTTTATGTCATTCACTCCATCTCATCTAGGTCTGTTGTCTAGGTGTCTTTGTTTTTCCTTTGAAAAAGTCTAATTTGTCATAAAACAAGGAAAACCATACTTCATTTCACTCGTAAGTATTTTTAAGGGAAGCTAACATACATAGGAAGAAAAATTAAGAAAATTTGTCTTATTTAAAAATGTTTTTTAACGTCAAAATATTTCAAAAGGAAAAATTGTGTTATTCTTTCACTACAAGACAAAAAAGGTCATTTCAAAGTTATAAAGGACAAAAGCAAGCTCATCCAAAATCAATATTCTATTTTTTTGTGTGGTAGAGCTCCTGTCTTACCTCCATTGCACTCCTCAAGTGGTCAGGGATTTGAAACCAAGGCGAGAAACTACTCCAAGAACACTTTGTTACATTTATGGCTGCCTTTGTGATGCTTCTGTAACAAGTTGGTACGCTTTCTAAGCCAATTGTAACACTTTTGGATCCTTCTACTACACTATTAGAGCCCATTTTTACAATTCTAGAGGTAGTTTTTACATTTCTGTAACTTCTGCTATGCTTTTAGGCATGTTGTTATGCTTCTGTTGGTTCGTGTTACGCTTTTGGAAAGTCTCCATAATTAGGATTTTTTGGCTCCCACGCCATTCAAACAAGCTCAAGGCTTGGGGGCATCAGTTCTTAGACCTCTTATAATAGTAAATCAACATTATTATAACCTCCCATGGTCAAATTATCAAGTTTATTATGGATTTTCTTGCTCATTCCATACTCCATTATATCTTCACTTCTTCATGTCATTGAAAGACTCATGTAAAGTAAACCCTAACCCTCACATATAACACTATCATACACCTCCTACATACCTTATAATCTCATCCCCCATCATCTATATCCTTCCTAAGAGTCATTTTCACTAAACCCTAATTTTTAGCTAGCTTTCAAATGTTAAATTGGGAATTTCCTGTGTTTCCCTCATTTGACCACCTTCCTCACATCCATTTCACTTGATTTCACTCATAATATGGACTTAACATGCAAGCCTATCTCCTAAATTTTTTGTATAATTTTCCTTAGCTCCATAACCCTTCATCTCACCCTCTAAAGCTACCCCATCCCTACACTCTGTTTTTCCCAAATTACACTACACATACCCATCCCATCAACACACTAGGGTTTCATCATTTCACTGGTAGAAAAGATGGAGAGTGAGAAGAAAAACTTCAAGGGAGGGAACCACCTCATATTAGAACCATTTACCATGCATGAAATCAATGCTTCACCCTTGGCCAAAACATGTTTTGAGAGGACTGGATGTTTGAGGTTCTGTGAGAATCTCATGGAGGAAGGATATCATCTTCAAGTTACAAGCTTATTTGCCTCTAATATCGACATGGGAAAGGTAATAATTGTAGGTGTAGAGTTTAATCTCTCATTAGATTTGATTTCTTCAGCAACAAGCATTCCAAGTCATGCAGAGAATTATTTCAAGGGCATGGACTTACACATTGAAGATTAGAAACAATTTCTCAAACCTCATGCTAGAGAGGAACCAGATTACCTCTTCTCTTTCAGTCACCTCCGTAACAAATATTCTCCTTTGATGATGTTAATAATGAATTATTCACATGTGAATGAATATTTTCTAGGCTTTATAGGTACCATATCAGGTTGTTGATGCATTTCACCTCCATCAAATCACTTAATTTACCACATTACTTGTACAATAATTTGATCCAAATGGCTGAAAAGGTTCAAAGCATAAAAAAATATCACTACCCTAGTATTTTTCATCATGGTCTATTCAAACTCATTGTGTTGCATCACCTTCCATCCATCAGCATGACTTGGGAAAATTTCATGGAAAGAGTAGCAACAATGCCCACCACTAGCCCTCTTGTCATGCATAGAACATCATCACCATCACTGTGAGCACAACCAATGGAGGTTGGCTCCTCCAACATGCAAAATCAGATTTTAGAGGCTCCTAGGGTTTTTGATTTTACTTATACCTATGAGAAGGGAAAGAGACATGTACTTTCACCAAAATCTATCAAAAGTCTACTTACACTTGACACCATTTTTGAACAAAGTGAAATGGAGGAGCAACGTCTCATGCATCAACATGAAACACCTTTGCACCAACATAGTGAACCAGTTCCATTGGAAGTTGAGATAGTAGAGCAGGTTTAGATCAAATAAACTAAGGATATCATCAGGGATAAGGATGACAAAATATAAGAGTTGAGGAGTATCTTCTCCATTTCTAATTCTCAAATCACTTTCCTACAACAAGAGAAATTTAAACTGAAGGTGAATCAAATGATAAAAAGAAAACCTAAGCCAGACCTAGAGGAAAATAAAGGTAAAGGTAAGTAGGTCATCGATTTTGATAAAATTTAGGACATGGAGACTGAAACACAACCAATAAGGGGCAAAGAAAAGAGGCCTCAATAGGGCACTTGAGCTAGAAAGAAGGTCAACTCATCCACCTAAAGAGTTGACCTTTAATGAGCTAATAGCTGTGGGATCAACTAAGATAGAGAAATCTGGTTGAAAAGGGTAAACAAAAATTTGGGGATCTTTTTAAGAGAGCTAAGAGAGACAACAACCTCCAAAGAGACATGGAAAATCACTATCGCACCAAGAACGCAATTTCACAAATAAGGGTAAAACAACTGAAGAGAAAGCTAAAAGAAACTGAAATGAAGCTTAAAGAGAAGGATAGCTTAGATTTTTTGGATGAAGCCTTGGATGTTTAGCCCGTCACTCACAAGTGCTACAAAACAAATTTTGAGAGGTTTTGAAAAATTTTGGTATTTTTTGTGATTTTTGCACAATTATGGAAATTCCTCCTCAGAGAAGCATAGAAAATTTTTTCTAAGCTTATTTTAGGGGCATCCAAATGATAATTTATTTATATTTTTGGATTCATTTTCATGACTATATAAAATATTAGGAGCCCTCTTTGCATGAAAGGCTTTAATTTTGGACAAAAGGCCAAAAAACCACTCATTTTCTATGCTTATGCCACCTTTTTGGAGGCCTTTCTTGCTTTTGGAGTAACCTTGGTAGAATGAATTGTTGGAGGCCTTCCCATGGTTATTTTTCAAAATTCAAGATCTTCTCGAAACTATACATAAAATACTAGGTGACCGTTCTTTCAGAATTGGATTTGTACTCCTAAAAGTGCCTCAAAGGTGGATGCAAATGTTTGCTACGCTTCAGTAAACTTCTGGTATGATTCTGTCAGAAATGTTACACATATGCATTATATTCCTCGGGACACTTTTCAAGCTCAGAAAATGTCAAAAATTTGAGGTTTTTTTGTACTATGAGTTGGCATTAGATTAATTGAGTTGTTTTCTTCCTCTTATCATGAGGGAATATGTAATTTAATGTAAGGGATAAACACTCCTATTTCATAGCTGAATTTTAGGGAATGGCTTCTAACCTCCCTAGAATCTACTAAATGACTCATATTGTGTATTTATGAAGCCTCTTGGATGGGATTTCGACCTAATGAGATGTCATGGTTAATATTTTCTATAAGTAGACACTCTTTAGTCTTTTTTTGGGTTGGATAGCCTTATTTTACAGTGCAGCTATTGTAACATCATTTTGGAATGAAATCAAAGACAATCTTGCAGAACTTGTGTTGAGAATATTTTGGTATACATTGGAGAATTTTTTATTCCTATGTGTATTTATATATTCATGATAAATGACATATTTTCCTCTTTTAGATAAATTTTTCCATGTGTTTATCTAGTAATTTTATAAGAAGAAATCATATATTTTCATGCTCTGTTTTAGACAAGGTTTACATGATATGTCTATTTACTTCTAAATGAATGAATTCACCTCAGTGCTCATTCAGACTCTCTATCACTTCATCCTATACTCAATGAACAATTAATCGTGCTTTCAAACTAGCTATATAACCTCGCACATTATATACAAAATGACCTTGGAATTTAGACCTAAAAACCTTAAACCTAGCCTCCTCAGTAACATTCCTATCCAACAAATAAAACATCAAACAAAAATCCTATTTACTAAGCTTACATACCTAGCCTAATATCATAGATATTCAGTCAATCCATTGACTATAAAGTGAAAATGAGAGAGCCCACTCTGGTCCTGGTAGGGATAGCTACCTGACCTAAATACTAGTCTGTGGTTACCTTCCTTCAATCCCACTTTCAGCCTTGGGAATTTGGGGTAATTGATACAAGTATCACAGAGGCTCACTCTCATCACTGCAGGGAATAATCTTCAAAAACATATTAAATACCATCACATAAACAAGAATATTCTGACAAAGAGGACTCATCCATGGCAGGATGAGACCCTACAGATTTCATAGAAAGTAGAGGATAGGGTCAAGGAGCTACGATAGAGGGAGAAAGAAGTGATGCATAAGGCAGTCAGATGAACAAAAGACGCACTATTAGAACAACTGTGCAAATAATAAAAGCATGTAGCATAAATAATTCAGTAGTATAATGCCACTTACATGAGCATCATGAAAAATATTTGGGTAAAAGTAGATGAGTGACTCGGTACGAGTCACATGTGAGTGTTGGGGGCCTATTGGGTGCAACCCAACTTGGTCCAGTTTTGTTCAAACACTATTTATTTTGAGGAGCAGAGTGCGTCATACCACGAAGTCATATTTACCGTGTGGTGTTCTAGGGACTTCGAGGTGGGGAGAAACCCCTTATTTTGTAATGGGTATTGGCGTTTTAGTTGATTGTTTCTTTGAGCCCATGGTATTTGTACCATGGTTTTGTAGTGATGTAATTTTATATAAAGAGATGTAATTATTTTTCGAAGATATATAAAATCACATCTTATGAAGAAAAGTCATTGAGTCTCTTGTTTTGTGTTTTTGGGCCTTAAGGGAAGGCTCTACCACTGAGTGCATGGAAACATTGGAAGAGTCTATAGCTTAGTGCATAGACCACCTGCAACTCGGTTTGCAGGTCAAGAAGTTGAATATACTAAAATGATTGATCTTAACAAAGAAGAAGAAAAGTTTTGTTCAATATTCTCTGTTTATGCATGTTATTATGTTTTCTTTCTATCTATGCTGTGAAGTATTGAATATGTTATGATAGCCTAGTTTATATTCTTCTCTAATACGCTTATGTTAAATTGAATGCGATGACATAAATAGTTACTTTATACAATTCAGTAGTACTAAATTAAATACATAAAAGCGAAGTAGAATCCACCTCGTGTAGTCCCTCAAGGCTATAAAAACCACAGGGGCTTCACTACGGGAGAAATACTATAGCACATGGGTTCATATTGGGGGACATATAATCAGGGAAAAATGGCATTATATATTGGGGGATATATAGGGGGTAAAGGTTTTTTATATTGGCAAGTCTAAAAAATGGAGCTCAAAGTTAATGAAAAAATATAAAGGGTTATAAAAAAATTTAATGAAAAAATGGATACCTACAATATATAGTGAAATTGGGGGATTTTTAAATTGGGAGGGTGTATTGGGTTTATATTGGTAGGGGGTTAAATAATGTGATTTTTAGAGACATTTTCCAATATGTACTCAAATTAACGGTATTTTTTAATATGCTATTATTACTCGTGATATGTTAGAGGTTCATTGAGTGAAGCCCCCGTGGCAGAAACTTGGTTCTGCAACCACCCATAGCCACCTTCGGTGAGAATGGGATTTTCTTGTAGGTCGTTTTTGAAAGGGTCGGTGTCTGAGGGTTTTTTTGGTGTGAAGTAAAAGATGAACCTGGGTCAAGCCCAAAAAGAACCAACACCTACATGCTCAAATGCCTCAACATGTGTGTACATAAATAAATAAAACAATAGAGATAAATATTGGAAGTTGTATGAAGTGGAGATATGTTGGAATTGAAATTTGATGGCTACAAATAAGTAGGATGGGATATTGAAAAGATTTTAGGGCTTCATCATCATGTCTAGAAACCCTAGATACAATTTTTTAACCAAATTGGAATCGTCTTCCCCTAGCATACCTGAAATTACAGACAGAATGGGATGAACATGTTCAATAAACAAGGAGAGAGGAAATGTGTCAATGGGCAGGAGATTCTGTGATCCTGGAACTAAGATTATAGACAAGAAAGATTAATGTGTTTCACCTGGGAGACTAGAAAAATGGTACATGAGGGTAACATTAGTGAGTTGTTGCGACTTAGAAGACATAGGGTAAAAACAACGATACTATGGATGAGATAAGGGGTAATTTCAAGTATCTTTTTTCCTCTGGAGGAGAAAAAATACAATTTTTTCTCAATGTAAACTTCCGCAAGCCATGAGACAAACTCGGGTACGTAATATACAATTGGGGCTATCTAGTAATACAAGCCAGATTCAATTACATGGAAAAGGTCTTCACCCCTCCATTGATAACCCATTAAGTCGAAACATGTTAGAAAATTATATATTAGAGAGCAATGCAACAGATAATGTTACACAATTTTTTGGCCATCTAACCCATTTTTATTAGATGGACCCAAGTACACCATGTAAGATCAATTTTACCCTAAGTAAAATTGCATTCACTATGAAAAATAACTTAGTAAACCACCTTTATTAAGTTGTTTATGGTCTAAATAGGAAACCCCATGAGGAAATATTAAATAAATATATATTTGTTTGGTTTTCCACAAGGAATAATTAGTTAAACAGCAGTTTAATTAATATTCCTGGTTATATTTAACCCAAAACAAGGAAGTTAATTAGATAAATAATTATTTATCCTATTATTTTCTAAGAATGATTATTTAAACCTTATTTAAATAATATTCTTTGTTAAATATGACTAAATCACCCTTAAATAATTAAATAAATCATTATTTATTTGATTATTACTCAACCACATCCTTAAAATGATAAATAAATCATTTATTTATTTATTATTTACAAATAAAGGGATTTGACCCAAGCCAAATTCCTTTTCCCTCCAACAAATATAATAAAATATTCCATAAAAGTTGGATGTTGATTTGGTTAATAATATTTTAATTATGCACCAATATCTAGACTAACTCAATATTTTATTATAAATAGAAGGGTTTTTCCATTCATTTATCACCTTTTTTTGCCTAAACATCACTCTAGATCTATACTTTTGCTCTGAATATTGATCCACCATCATAGTCATGTTTTGGTACCATTTTTGTCTGGGTTTTCTACACCATCAAGAGAGAGGAATTTTAGATCTGAAGTGCTGAGGACTTATAAGAACCCATCCCATTGAGGAGAATTGGGAACACCCTCCTGTGTTTTCCTCCCAGGTGCCCTTAATACAAAATTCATTCAACACATTATTGTCTTGTCTATTTGATGCATGGAGTAAATCTTGTTTTTTCTATTGTTTAATGTCTTATAATGCATAGAACTATATTTTCGTAGCATTTATCTTGATCACCTAACTACAGATTTGAAGATATTGGCAGCCATATTTGTTCTTAGGGCTTTTTTTTATGCACAGCTAAAGTGGTCTTTTTTCGTACGCTTGGAATTAAGACTCATACTAACAACTGGTGACTCCACTCGGGATTGAACCCAGAATATCCGAAAAGCACAAACACACAAAACACATAAAACCAGAGAAACACAGATATACTTGCTTCACCCAGTTTGGGTTACGTCCACCCAAAACACCCAGTCCTTCCTTTCTATTATCCAGCAAAATGAAGAGACACAACCTACAATAGATCTGTTGTAATATCCTTTGTTCTCTGTTAGTATCCCTATCTATTTCTCGCTCTAATAATACACATACAATACACAGTCGCAATATAATACCCTCATACAAAATGAGGGGTTGCCTTCTAGGGAAAAAAACCCTAAATTAAACGTAACTTCTAACGTCAGATCATATGCCTAATGAACGACCCAGATTGACTAGAAATTACAATACTTTTACAAGGAAATTTTACATTTGTGTTTGGAAACTTCCCCCCCTCCTGGACCCCCTAGGTAGCATTTAATTATAGGTGGCAGAATAGGGGTCCAACGCTGTGATACAAAATATAGAAGATAATCAGGCTCCGCACCCAACAAAACGTAGGTAAAAAATATGATATGAGTAAATGGGGTCACATATCTATGCTTCTATGTCCATGAGGGGTTCAGGGCTAGGAGCAGACTTAAACTCGCGGGTTTTTGGGGTTTCTGGGGTATTATTGTCCATTTTTAATAGTGTTGGAACTCGAATCACAGGTGGACAAGGAAGGTAAAAACACCTGGTGACTGCGTAGGAAGTTGAAAACGATGTCACGACGAGTTCTTGAGCAACTAGAATACTTTTCAGTGTCCTATGCAAGAACCCGATTCGAGGGACATTTTAGGAAAGAGATGAGTAAAAAACATGAATATAAGGTGGGAGAGGTCAAACACTTAGGTGGAGGACAATAACAGTAGGATGACCCACCAATGACATCACTAAGTCAGACACGTGTCTTAACTAGATTGGGAGGATATGGGGAAATGGTGGTAGAAGTGGGGCCCATTACGTTACCGATGCTTATGTAATTCTTTCTTACTATTGATAGTCATAAGTTTGACACGTGACACAGGTGGTCCCCACTGCTTCTCGGTGGGTCTGCTAGAAATTGGGTGTGCATACGCTAACCCTCCATAATAGAACTCAATCGTTGGATCTTTTGTTGACTTTTCAATGTCAAGGGGGGGACTATTATCCTTCACGCATGTTTCCCCATTACTATGATTCTAGGAGGGTCCCAAGCTACAATGGACGAGGATATTTCAAGAATATGTGTGGACTTTAATCATCATTTTTGTGCTTATAAAATACTATGGTTTTAATTCTCCGTCATGTGTTGAAAACACCTGTGGATTTTGTTGAATATATTTAAAAATTAGTGTTTCCTTATTTGTGAGCGCTTGAGCTCGGATGAATTTATGAAGAGGGCTAGTTAGCCATACTTAGCTAAAAAAAAAATTAATGAAAATATAAGGCAAGCTATAAAAATAACTATAACAAACTCATAATGCCCATAGTTCGTCCTGACTGTGGTCTTGTAGATGTCCTCTTCTTCAATGTGTATGTGATGGTATCCTAATCTCAAGGAAAGCTTAGAGAACATTGTTTCTCCCTTCAACTGATCAAACAAGTCACCAGTTCTTGGCAACACATACCTGTAATCAATGCACAATGTGAGAGTGTCATCCTTCTTCTTCACAAAAAATACCAGTGCGCCCCATTGAGATACACTTGGCCTAATGTATCCTTTGTCAAACATATATTTTAGCTGCAACTTTAATTCTACCAACTCATGTGTGCTCATCGTGTAAGGTTCTTTTGATGTTGGAGTTTCCCCTAGTACCAACTTTATTAGAAAAGTATACCTCCCTGTGAGGTGTCAATTGTGAAATATCTATAGGAAATACATCTTGGAACTGTTGTAGAACTAGGTACCTATTCAAAACATCTACATTCTAAATTTTATTACCTTTGTCACTTTAAATATGTATTGTGAACAACACACACCCTTTCCTACGACTGTTCTTGGCCTGCATAGCTATCACCATCCTAACTGATTTGGCCTTTTTCTTTCCCTGTATGACTTGTGGCTCCACATTATCATCCAAGCACTCAATGGCTTTGTCATAACAATCCACCTCGATCTTGTGAAGGTATAACCAATCCATGCCCAATATCATATTGTATGATCCCAATGGAAATATATTCAAGTGCTCTCCTATAGGCATACCATTTAACTCAAATGTATAAAGTCTTAACCAATGGTGAAATATTTTCTTCGTACATGTAGCGAACTATACTAACCAAGATTTTTCTTGCATTTTTCTACTCAAAACACACTTATCTAGCAAGTCATGACTAACTTGGTCACAAAACTTATCATCCATCTCAATGGTAGATGCATGGTTCTCTGTCTTCCTAGTTTCCACAACTATGTAAATACGAGGAATGATATGCCAACATCGCCAACAGTCTTTGCCTCCTGTTCACTATAGATATTAGGCCTACCACCCTGATTCTACGGACAATCTCTCCTAAAGCATTCCTCACCATGTGTCCAACACTCCAATCATCTAATATCATTACCTTTATGCTACTGATGTTACCTATTTCCCTGTGTAAATTCATTAAACTTCTTTTGTGGTGCCACATTTTATTTATTTTTTGCCTTATAAGGCCTTACTCTTTTCAGCTACCATTTACCTTTACCTTTGTCTTTCCCTTTCCATCCTTACTGATATTCATTCTTACACTTTGAATGTTCATAGCAGTGCTTCAATTTCTCAATGAATTCCTCAAGTGACTGAAGCTCATCATACTTGATACTTGTTACACTAAAAATTGTCACCATGATGTTTTACTGTCTGTGTGGGTTCATCATTACTCATATAATACTCCCTTAGAATTCTACAATATCAAGTTCCTAAAACCAAGCCTTGAAATTGAGAGAAAAGTTTATAAAAGTCATAAAAACACTTGTACCGCACTTTCTCTTAGTATTATCTACGGTGCCGCATCTGTTTCTTCTAGAACATGTGGAACCGACCACAATTTTTATTCATTTAAGGTGTGGTTCCCTGTAAAAGATAAAGTGAAGGTGGAAGTAAAATTTGGAAGCCTAGTTGGTTGAATCTGGAAGCTTCTAGAAGAAATTATCTAGTGGAAATTTCGCTCCTTTCATGTACATTCATCCCTTCATTAAAGGAGCCTACCCCTTGGTATGTGGAACTTAATCCCTTTGAAAGAGGATTCTATCCCCTCTTATTTGGAGATGCAACCTCTTCTCTTTTTCTATAAATTGAGGCCATAGTACAGCCTGAAGGGGAGTTAGGCTTTGAGATTTTTTTAAGAGAATTGCTGGAGAAACTCAGACTCTCTTAACTAATCATCATATGGGAATGATTACAAACTCATGTGTAGCTAAGTTGAGAGTGCGCAAAGGCTTGTCAAAGTAGAGGAAACGCTTGTTCTAGACCCCGGAAGGACCTGTACGACATCAAGGCAAACACGGTGTAAGGCTCCTTCTTTCATCAAAGATAATACAAATGGATCATGTTTTCTCAATCAATTGTTTATTTAAATGGCTTATTTCTTGAATTCCTTGATCATCAAGATAGATTTATGCTTTGTGAATTAATCTATATTATGCAGGTGCTTATGATTCTTTCATGTTTTTGATTGCAGATCCTGAAAGGAGATGTATTCAAAGTGACAGGAAAGAAGACTACGATCAGTGTTGGACTACAAGTAAGTCCTAAATCCTTCATTATAAATAACTCTAGATAAAATATAATATAGAGAAAGTAGTTTATAGTTTAGATATGTCTGTTTGTTGCTAGTTATCTTTAGGATACTAGGGAGATCTATCTTGTTCGCAAGAACGATTTATTCGCCCAACAAAATGGCAACTCCACTGGGGACATCTTGAACTTAGTTTTCTTTTTATCTCTGAGTTTGACTTATGAAAGTATTTTTCTGATTTTGATTAGTCTACACTGGGCTGGGAAATTATTTCAGTAGAATCCCTGAAAATTACTTTAGAATTTTTTATTTTTCTTTATGTTTTCTGGTCTCTGCACTTTTTCTTTGAAAACAGTGCGGTAACCTCCGCAGTTTCTCTATGTAAACAGTGTGGTACCACAATTTTTTATACTGAAACCTGCAGACCCAAGAAAGTTTTTGAAAAATTTAAGATTCTCTTTTCTGGAACTAGCTTACATGATTCTCTATATTTTCCCAGACTTTTCTTGACTGTCAAAAGCCTTGTGTGAGTTTCTTTTCAACAATTTTACAATCTCATCAGTCTCCGTTAAGTTAATTGGGTGTTTTGAGTTTCTTTTTTGGAGAAATTCTTAATTTTATTTCCTTTGGTCATTACTTCGAGGTTTGTCTCAGTCTCCTAACAATTTTGCATCTGAGTTTTAATCGCCTTTGAGTTTTTTTATTTTTTGATCTTTGGAACCCTCACCCAATTTTCTTTACTTACACTTGATTGGTTCTTATATTACATTAGAATCATCTTGTGTTTGAGAATTATCTTGCATAGATCACATTTGCATAATTAGAATTCTCATTTTCAGAGTATGAATGAAAAATGTGCATAGATTACATTTGCATATTTTTCATTTGAATTGTGCATAGATTACAACTGCATAGTTTACATTCTGGAAAAATCAATCATAGATTTAGATCAGTTTCTTTGATTTGAATTTACATGTTTTTATGCTTGTTTTAAAAACATAAAAATAAAAATTTGGAATTGATTAGCATTAGTTTTTCTTGATGAAATTAATGCATTAGAGAATTTGTTATATTTTCTCTTCTTGACCAATTTTTGCATTGTTGGAAGTGAATGGAAACTCTCTCCTTACTTTAGTTAGGATTCATCAAATTGAAAAGATTACATTATCATATTCGATTGCATTGAGTTTTGGGTCGGGTCATAACACCATTGGTTTCATATCCATTTACCCTTTGAGTAATAGCAGCCCAAATAACATAGTGTTTAATAAAATTCATCTAGAAATTTTTACATTTTTAGGGCTATTTCCACCAATCTAGCTCAGGATTAGTGCTTTGGAATAGGTCATAGTTAAATTTCGAAAGCAACTAAACAAACAATAGCATCATTCAGTAGGAAAAAATCCAATTGTTGCATGTATGCTCTGGGAAGCTCCTCCTAAAGGAGTCAAGCACGAGATCATATCCGAACCAGTGAGGTAATCAATCCTTCCTCATTGGGAATGATAGAAGATGTAAATGTATCAATAATGGTAAACCTTTGATTGACCATTTTCAAGGAGCCTGGGGTCACTTGTCGGTAAACCTTGGATTATGTCAAGGAGCCTTCAAGGTGATTGAGCTTTGTTACTCTGCCCTTTCGTGTGTATCAGATCGTATATTCTTCCCCCAGGTATATTTCTTCTTGTTGGTGACCTTAGTGGCCATAAATTTTAAGATTCTTTCCCAAGGTGATGGTGGAGGGAAGATCCCACTGTACCTGGAGTAGACATCGACTAGACTCACTTGGAATCTCCGGAGAGTTCTCTTCACTCGAGATGGTATAGTGGAGAGACTTGCACCGATCTGTTTCATTAAGCAGGTTTTCAGGGTAACTGTTCCAACCGCCAATTCTGCATTAAAATTCTACGATGTTGGATTTCATCACCAACTAGTGTTTTCAGTGTGGGAATCTACTGTTTGTGTGTGGTTTGACTCCTATATTTGTTAGCACGTGTTCATTTGTTTTTTTCTACTTTTTAGAGACCATAGGTGTGAATTTTGAATTTTAATTGTTTAGGTGTGAATTGTGAATTGTTAATTTTATTTTTGAATTGTTAATAAAATTCGTTGAAATTGAATCTAATGGCAACTGTTCCAGAATTTACCAACCAAGGAACCCTTCTTAACAAGAATCCTAGTACTTTTCCTTGCTTTGGAAATGTTGGTTCTCCTTATGTAGCTACATTTTCATTACCTAGATTTAAAATAGGTTTACCGATATGGTTATTTTCAACTTCGTTTGCCCCAAATACTCCAATTGTTCCACCTAAATTGGATTCTTCACCTCAACAGAGTTCCCCATCTCAACATCACCAACCTCATGTTGACCCTTTACCTTCTTCCCCCAATATTTCTTCCTCCCTTTCTTCCTCTTCGCTTGGTAAAAGCCTTGATGCTAGTAACAAGTTGGCTAAGAAGAAGAAGAAAGGGAAGAAGAAGAAGAAGCAAGATCAGAAAGAAGTCAACCAGTCAACCATGGTTGTAAGTGTTAGTAGTGTTGAGGAAACCTCCAACATGCATCGTAAACCCAAATTCCCTTGCAATATTTGTAAGGGTGACGACTTTCTTATCAATTGTCCTGGTATTCCTAAGGTCTTGGAAGTATGGTTAGAAAAATCCCATCAACTTACTGTTGATCCATCAACTAGTGATAGTCAGGTTCCTGGGAAAAAGTGTAAAGCTAGGTTTCATTGTAAGTTATGCAAATGGAGTCATCAAACTCACATTTTCCCTAACATGGATGAACCCTCAAAATTGTTGGAAAGCCTTACTGTTCCACAGCAAAAATTTCCAACCGGTTACCATCAACTTTCTCCCAACCTACCGTCAACTGACAGAGTGATTGATCTAATTCCAAGTATAGTCAATCCCACTCTTCCATTGGAGAGTGAAACTGATATCACTCAAGTTGATGATCCATTAGTTGATCAAGTGGTTGATTTGATTTCACATCCTTTCGACCCCATTCTCCCTGTAGAGAGTGAACTTCATACCACTCAAGTTCTTCTTTTTACATTAGATTCTTCTACACCAGGGGGAATTTCACCTGTTTGTTCAGAACCTACTCCAAGTACCGAGGTCTTTTCCTTTGATTGGAATAAACTGAAAAAACCTCATCTTCCTTCCTCCATCCCTTTCCAAATCATTGTGAAGGTTTGTGGTAAGAATGTGCATCACACAAATATAGATGAAGGTGCTTCTGTTAATATTTTATCCTTAACTTCTTGGCAAGCTTTGGGTTCCCCTCAGCTTGTGCTCGTTACGCAGAATCTGTCAGATTTTAATAGAACCATTAGTGAACCTTTATGAATCCTTCCTAAGTTTCCTATTACCTTGGAAGGTAAAACAATCTATATTGATCTTATGGTAGTTCTAGGCCCCTTGGATTTCAATTTACTCCTTGGGAGAGACTATGTCTATGCAATGAAAGCTGTCGTATCGACACTCTTTCACGTGATGTATTTCCCTCACAATGGAAACATTGTGACTATAGACCAGATTTCATTTTTTAGTATTGATTCGACTACCAATAATCTGACACCCCTAAATGTTCCTTTTACATAAGTGGTATCTACCCCACCACAGGTTAATTATGTGGCAACCAGTCCCATGTTTTCAATTACCGATGCAAGCGAGCCTTTCACTATTTACTCGACTTACTTTGACTTAGATCCGGTAATTGACATGGAAAAATCTATGGGATTATTTGAATACGATGTTCCTATCCCTTTTGAGTCCCTTGACATGTGTTCTTTCCAGAGAATTGTTCTTCCATCTGATGAAGACCTTTCGGAAGCCATGATCGAGGAGTGTCCCTTGACATGTCTCTCTTCCAGTTGGAAGCCATGACAAGGTCACCAAGAGGAAAGTTCCTTTTACTGTGTCGGCCTCGTTAAAAAATGAATTAGTGGTTAATTAGGAAAGTTCCTTTTACTGTGTCAACCTCATTAAAAAATGAATCAGTGATTAAAGAGGAAAGTTTTTTTTACTATGTCAACCTCGTTAAAAAAATGAAACATGTATTAGATGAGGACGGTTCTTTTACTGTGTCAACCTCATTAAAAAATGAAACAGACCCATGAGGACAGTTCTTTTCCTTTGTCAACCTCATTAAAAAATGAATCAATAGGTTATGTAGGTAGAGAGTAGATTGATAGATTCCTTGAGGATGGTTCTTTTCCTGTGTCAACCTCATTAAAAAATGAAACAGATCCTTTTGAGCATAATTCCTTTTCTTGTGTCCATCTCGTTAAAAAATGAAACAATATTCCCATGAGGATGGTTCTTTTACTATGTCAACCTCGTTAAAAAATGAAACAGGGCACCATGAGGATGGTTCTTTTCCTGTGTCAACCTCGTTAAAAAATGAAACAAATCCTCTCCTAGTCAATTCGAGTCTTTTATTTGATCTTGTAAATTAACCTTCATTACATCCACCTAGTAGTAACTATTAGTCTGCTTAGTTGAATGCAATGAAGCTTGGGGGGCATGTGCTCTAGAAAGCTATGCTTGGGGGGAAAAATTATCCCAAGAATGATTTTTCCTTTGTTTCAAGCTTGTGTAAAAATGAAACAAACCCATTCTCAAGCATAGTTTTCATACGTTTCAAGCTTGTGTAAAATGAAACCACTTTCAAGCATGATTTTACTTTGTTTCAAGCTTGTCTAAAAATAAAACAAACCACTTTCAAGCATAGTTTTCCTACGTTTAAATCTTGTGTAAAAATGAAACCTATCTCAAGCATAATTTTTCCTATGTTTCAAGCTTGTATAAAAATGAAACCTATCTTGAGTCCATTTCCGTTATTATTTTCAAGACTCATTAAACTCATGAAAATCCCAAGCTTCTTTTTCTATTCTTTTCATGCTCATAAAACGTACATGAAACTGCCAAGTTCTTTCTGTCTTTTCCTGCTCGTTAATTAAATTGAAATTCAACCATATGAGTACACTTTTTATCACTTTTTTGAACTCAATAAAACTTACAAAAAATTGAAAACCATGAGTACATTTTTATCCCTTTTTCAAACTGGTTAAAACTTACGAAAAAGAAAAATCTATGAGTACATTTTTATCCCTTTTTCAAACTCGTTAAAACTTATGAAAAATCGAACAAGATGAGTATACTTTTATCACTTTTTCAGACTCTTGAAAATTACGAAAAAGTGAAACCCTAGAGTTTTCTTTTAAGCCCTTTTCAGTCTCTCTAAACATGAAAATATTGTCGAGTACTTGACTATTCGAACTCGTTAAAGGAAATGAAATGTCGTCCCTTCAGTATAAGTTTGCCCCTTTTCCGGACTGAAATGGACTATTTACGAAAAATGTATATGTTGACTAATAATGGTCAATAGAGTTCTCTGCTGTATTATTTTATCCTTTTTCAGGCTTGAGAGACTAAATTTATGAAAAATTACACTCACGGAGTTTCCTTAAGTTTTTCTTCTGACTCCCTAAAATTGAAAAACACTGAGTTTCTCCTATACTCGACTCGTTAAAATTTAACAGTAAAGGACCTGTCGATTACAAATAGGAATGAACCACTCCTTCTTACGGTTTGATTTTAAACTAAGTTGGACTCATCCAAAGGATGAGTTTACATAACAAGAAAATGTTATCCTCCTCAAGCTTGTCAAAAATAAAGAGGTACTTGCCAGTAATGATGGGGGAAAAAGAGAGAAAACGAATCCATTTGTCACACTTTGTTTAAAAAGTAGTATACCACTCTTGAACATGACACTTTTTGTCACACTTCTACCTGGGTTAGGAAAATCATTTTCCTATCAGTTAATCAAACCATATTGAAAGTCTTCAGTCGGTTTCTGGGTATTATCTTAGGTCAATTGTCACCAAACCATCTGCAGTGTTGTTATGTATTCAAGAGGACAGTTCAAATAAACCATTCATTTACAAACATTTGTCTCCATTCGCATTGACCATCCCTGAGTCATTCCTTGCTAAATATTTATACAAAACTTGATCTAATGGTTTCGTTTCGTGGGCTTTCCTACGACGGATCACTTTCTATCGACGACAGCTCATCATCTAGCAATTTGATCTAGAATCCTTCAGTACCTTGGAATCTACATGCCTTAATGGCAGGTTTCTCGCCTTCAACAATAGGTTGCATCATTGACCTTCAATTGAACGATTCCGTGAAATTTTCGACTTCAGATTATTTATTCACATTTCATGGATTGTACTAAGTACTTTGAGAGCCATTATCATTATTGGTATTTTCTCTCACACTTGTTAATAGTGCAGATCATTGACTGGTAATCAAGTGGTTTCTACCATGTTCGACTTAGACACAACCAATCTCATGGATAGAATCGTACTAATTTGGGTAGCGGAAATCAAGACCCTGGATCTAGTTTCCACCATCTATGCTACAAGGAGTTTTATTATTCATTATGCAGTAGACTATTCATAATAGATGCCTGTGTCCATACTGTGTCTACATTATTGATGTGATAGTAATATCATTTCTACATCAGAAAAAGTTTTAGTTAGTATTTGATCTGAGTATATGTGTGTGTGCATGTGTGTGTGTGTGTGTGTTTTTCATTGAATTTTTTTACAAGATTCCGACTGGGGTGTCCACAAGCTAATCCTCAAAATGATAAAGTACATCACTCTTCGAATGGTCTCAAACTTCGCACTTTAGGGGGCAATATGTTACACTAAAAATTTTCACCATGATGTTTTACTATCTGTATGGGTTCATCATTACTCATACAATACTCTCTTAGAATTCTACATATCAAGTTCCTAAAACCAAGCCTTGAAATTGAGAGAAAAGTTTATAAAAGTCATAAAAACACTTGTACCACACTTTCTCTTAGTATTACCTGTGGTGCTGCATCTGTTTCTTCTAGAACATGTAGAACCAGCTGCAATTTTTCTTCATTTAAGGTGTGGTTCCCTGTAAAAGGTAAAGTGAAGGCGGAAGTAAAATTTGGGAGCCCAGTTGGTTGAATTTGGAAGCTTCTGGAAGCAATTATCCAGTGGAAATTTTTCTCCTTTCATATAAATTCATCCCTTCATTAAAGGAGCCTACCCCTTGGTATGTGGAACTTAATCCCTTTGAAAGAGGATTCTATCCCCTCTTATTTAGAACTACAACCTCTTCTCTTTTGCTATAAATTGAGGCCATTTTTCAGCCTCAAGGGGAGTTAGGCTTTGAGATTTTTTAAGGGTAATTGCTAGAGAAACTAAAACTCTCTTAACCGATCATCATATGGGAATGATTACACACTCATGTGTATGTTAGTCGAGAGAGTGCTAAGGCTTTTCAAAGTAGAGGAAACGCTTGTTTCGGAACCCGAAAGGACCTGTACAACATCAAGGAAAACATGGTTGTAAGTCTCCTTCTTTCATCAAAGATAATACAAATGGATCATGTTTTATCAATGAGTTGTTAATTTAAATGGCTTATTTCTTGAATTCCTTGATCATCAAGATAGATTTATGGTTTTTGAATTAATCGATATTATGCAAGTGCTTCTGATTCTTTCATGTTTTTTATTGTAGGTCCCGAAAGGAGACATATTCAAAGCGACAGGAAATAAGACTACAATCAGCGCTGGACTACAAGTAAGTCCTAAATCCTTCATTATAAATAATTCTAGATCAAATATAATCTAGAGAAAGTAGTTTACATCTTTCTGTTTCTTGCTAGTTATCCATAGGATACTAGGGAGATTTGTCTTGTCCGCAACAACGATTTATCCGCCCAACAATACTATCTATAAATGCGAATGGAAAACTATTCACAAATCATTGAACATTAGCCTTCTCATATTTAAGATATGGTACATACCTCAATAGCTCCAGGAACTTGGTCGTGTACTCTTCATCTGTCACTGACCCCATCTTTAGCTCATAAAATTATTTGGCCTTACTATCGTAGTACCTTATGAAAAGTACTTCTTCTTGAAAATATTATTCAATTCATGCCAACTCAAATCCTTTGTCCTGATGTCTCTAACTCACTTTACATCTTCCCACCAAATGTCTTCTTTACCTATTAGGCTAAAGATATCAATTATGGCCTTCATATGAACTTTGTACTCATCCAACTCAAATAAATTTTTCATCCCAAGTATCCAAGCCTCTACATATTCTTGTTTTTTCAATTCCACATAAAAATTAGGTGGCTTTTCTTTCTTAAATTCATCCAAAAATTATCCCCTATCACTCCTCCTATAAAATTGATAATGATGGCGATCATAATGTCTATCTGAACCAGAATTGGAATTGTACCAGTACTAATCACCCCTCCTATCTAGAGTGTCCAACAGCCTGTCAACTCTCATTGTGTCATCTTTATCTGGCCTATGTCTACTAGGATACCTTCTTCCATATGCCCCATTAGTTTTTTCCTCCTTCCCATGGATGATCCAAAGTGGCCCTGGGCACTGCAATTCTGACAATCTCTGAAGAAGTATTGCATTAACCTCTACTTGTTTCTCTTGTGCATGTATGATCTTGTCATTGTATTCCTTACAACTCCTTATTTCTTCCTTAAAGATTCTCAATGTGTCTTCAAAATCATAAGAGTGCCCACCATTTTGCTCATTTGATTCATAAGGAGAGTATTTGTAGTATACCATATTTCTATTCATTTTGATATTTCTCCTGCAATGCATAATATTTCAACTAAAAAAAATCATAATAAATCAATGTACCTTAGTATAATTTGGGGAGGATAAATCATCTTCAACATCATCCAAATCAACATGATACATTTAGAAACATAATGGTAACAACATATATACATATAATAACTAAGTGTACCAACACATAACATCATTCTAGCTAGAGTCAAGTCATCGGTGCATGACCATATCACTACACATACTATGACCTCATGCATGACGACATCAACCATACCAATGCACATGGAAATACACAATCATAAACATATATGATACACAATCATACACGTAGACAATACACAAGAATAAACATGGACAATACACAAGTGTAAAGATAGAAAATATACACACATAACTTATGTAATCAAGCATAAACATAGAGTACCTATGACAACATGTAACAAAATGTAACCAAGGATACAAGGATGATACATGTAGAAAAATATAACAACATGTAACCAATCATACACTCATAAATACACACTTCTCATTAACAACATCGTCTTTCACATGGCGACATCACTACAACCGTGACCGACACCATGCATATACAACCAACACTTATACAACTAGGATTATTATAGCACATGTAACTGAAATGAATGCATGACCAATATACACCTCCAATCCATTGCAAGGGGTGATTCATGCTCTGATACCACTATGTAACACCCTCCTCCCATATCTACCCAAGTAACTGGATAACTAGGGTAAACATGTGACGAGAGGCTACTATGAGAAGATTCAAACTCGTGGGTGACCTTAAGGAATTCAAACAGATAGAAACACATCATACATACCTTCAACATCATCAAAAACACTCCCAGGAAAAATTCCAGCCACTCAGGTAGCTAACCTATAGGTCCCACTGAGATTTTAGACCACTTAACCCCTGGATGCTTCCATTGTATGGGTATGGGTGCATCTAGGAGGCTCTAGACTCATAGACAAGCCCACATGCATGCGTCCAGGGACTAAATTTCTTTGACCTATGCTTACGTCCACGAAATTCAAGGCATTTTTTTAGGCCTAGATCCCATGCCACTATTAAGCACTCAATGACAAGTTCATAAATGAAATAACACAACGAAACAATTATATATTGGAAAAAAACATGACAAGGCCTAAAATGGACCCCTAATAGCCATGAAATGAATTTTGTCAAACATATCACAAGTATGTAATCTACCAGTGTAAAAAAAATATATGAACATAGGGGTCTCATTCTTATCTGAGCATCGCTAGGAAGCATTGTTCCTTTACAACATTGGCTTTAGTATCATCTATTAGGTCATAGATAAATTGTTTATTCATTTACATATAAAAACACAAGGAGAGCCATATATCATCATTTTCATATGCTCATTATTAGAATAATAACCAAAAAAATATCACGGATACATCATCCATAGGATACACATATAAACCAATACATTTACACATAAAATTCCAAGGAAATTAACTTCTCATTAATGAATGTAAAAACCAATCGGAGATGGGACTACCACATTCCACCCTACCATATATTGGTTGAGAAAATATCTCTTCAGCCAATAATCCCCATGCAATATTCCAAGCACAAATGTGGGACTCATAACCAATGAAAAGGAACCAAACAAGCATGGATTCTACCGGAGTTATCCACCTACACCGTGAGGAATTTTACTACCTTCTAGTCTCTTAGGCTTTACCATAATACACAGTATGATCCAGGGATCACTAGGCCCTACAACAAGACCCATTCTCTAGGATTTATCATACATTCCATTGTGGGACTAATAGGACCAGAGGATATTAATAAACCTCTTGGCTTTACCATATATCCCACCATTCAACGACAAGGATTCCTATCCCACTGAGGCACACAATCATGGCTTTACCGCAACTCACAGTCTGGTTGAGGGGTTACTAGGCTAGTGGTTTTACTGTGAGCCATAATACATTTTAGAGACCACTAGGACATGTGTTTTTCATTTCGATTATCTCCCTTACCCAACTTCAAATCCATCCAACAATCCAGCTCAACCAAAGCATGAGAACCCATCTCGTCAAGGCTATCCAAAAAGGGCAAGGCCAGGCTGAAAAATTTTTCACACCTGGAAAAACCCATGCCATGAAATAAAATAACCACATGGAATACCATGCATGCAAAATATAGCATGGAAATCACACATGAAAATCAATAGTTGCAAGTAATATTTTTGTAGCTATTTGATCTCGCTCTTCCTTGCTTTCTCCTTCCCTCTTCTTGCCATATTTTCCTTTATTGATCCAATGGAAAACTCCTCCAAGAAACCTCTAAGTGTCTAAGAGTGAGAGAGAGAGAGAGAGAGAGAGAATTTTTGAAATTGAAAACAAGAAACATTGAAAATGGCATCCAAAAATGGCACCGCAAAATTGCACCATATGTGGCTTCTGACTTAGTTTTCCCTTAAATAAATTGGAAGAAAATTTGTAATTTCATCTCATGAAAACTTCTCTAAGGTAACTGAGTCAGGAATATTGATTTAGCTTAGGAAATTCTAGTTGGAGGTCAGAGATGAGTCATGTAGAGTGCTCCCATGATTTTCGGGGTTCAAGTTACAGTTATTTGTAACTTGTAATTACTTAACTCAATTGATTGAGTTAGAATCATTTTAACAAGATATAACTGAGAGATGAGCTAGTGAGTGGTCCAATGATTTAAGTGTAATTTAATTTAGAAGTAGTGATCAATCAATTATCTAATAATTCTCTATAAATAGTTGTTGCATGTTAGTTCTAAGGAAGGCCCAATTGAGAATGAGGTTAAAGGGATGATAAATATCAATTGTATAGTGATAAATTATAGAGTCATGAGGAAGCCTATGATGCATTGTGTAATCAGTTCCAAGGAATTTCCTATTTAATATGGTGAAAATTCCTCGAGGAATGTGTGAGCAACCCGGATTCAAGTAGGATCACAGTGAGACAATCAACAAAGTGCAAAGGTTTCTTAGTGAGGGAAATAGCATTTTATTATTTCATGATCTTAAATTTATATAATAAATATATAGCAGAGTTTTGAGCTATTGATTTCCTTAGATACATATTTTTTTGTGTGATCGATTGATTTCTTCCTATTACTTTTTATGTGATTGTGCGATTATGTTTTGTTTCTGCAAATTGTAGAAGGATTCATTATTTTGTTTTAGTACATTACAAGATCGGATTGAATCTCGTTGATATATTTTATACATGGTATCAGAGCACCAAGAATCACAATAGGAGAGAAGAACTAGAGTTTTTTATGAACAAGTACATAAAATTTACAGATTTATTCTTTAGGGTAAGGAGCAAATCAATATGTCTCTCAATGGCTTAAGACTCATTTATTCCCTTGAGGGAAATTCGAATTACATAGCATGGAAGGACATAATGGAGGTAGTGCTTGAGGAAAATGGACTGGAGGCATTCATAGATAGTGATATTACTCAACCCATAGCAGCAGATGCTCAACTTCTTTATGCATGGAAGAAGAATGTAGCAAAGGTGAGAAGGATCTTGTTAGAGGTATTTTGAGATCATATTGTCTCGAGTCTCCATGGGAAGGAAACTCCATATGATATGTGGAAGGCCTTAACATATATGTTTTAGAATAACAATGACTAGAGAAAGTGGGCTTTGAAAGACAAGCTCAAAATGATCAAAATGGAGAAGGGAAACAAAATCAAAAAATAATTGAATAAGGTTACTCAGTGTCGAGATGAGATTGGAAGTGTTGGGATAACTGTTGCCTCAGATGATTTGGTGAGCCTAGCTCTTCTAGGCCTTCCCATGAGTGGGCATAGTTACTAGGACTCTATGAATGGGAGAGAGAAGCTACTTGACTAGGAGCATTTGTTTTCTAACTTCGTACAAGAATATATAAGGTAGGCCACCAGAGAGGGGATCTCTGGCATAGACAAAGAAGAATATTTTCCATTGGTTAAAAAGGAAAGAAAGCAAAGGGAAAGAAGTTAGAAGATGAAGAGGGCAAGAGATACTTTTCCAAGGTCAAGTGTTTTCACTGTCACGAGTATGGGCACTATGCCTCGAAATGTCCACAGAAAGAAATCGTGAAGGAGCTTGTAGTTGCAGTTGCAAGTGAAGTGCTAGATTCCTTGTTCAAGCATGATTTTACTCTCATTGCATGCATGGCCATCACTATAATTGGATGCATGTTGTATCTAGACATTGGTGTCGCATTCCATATGATAGGTAAAAGATAACTCTTCAGTAACTTGGAGAATAAGGAGGTGTAGTAGAGCATAGAGTTCACTTGATCTCATGTTGGACAATAGATGGATCAATTCAAGTCATTTCCTCATAAGACCAAGTGAACACATCACAAAAATGTCTAAATAGATCTGTATAAGTTTGAATCTCTTCAGGGGAACATTCAGATTTGATGAAGACATTCTCAATAACATTGGGATCCCTGGAAATTTTCACCAAGATAGTCTGAGAAATGACAGCCATGTTCCCTTCAGCAAAAAACTGTGCTCGAGCTAAAGGGTTCAAGACCAGGTGAACATGACTAGAAGAAATAGGGCTAGACAATTTTGATTTAACTTCTCACGAATCTGGTAGAAAATAGGACCGATGATGCAAATCATCCCATGGTATTTCCATGACAGTAATTTCTTCAAGGATAGCCTCTTCAAATGGAAGAACAATATCAAGGTAATCCTAAGCAGAAGATGAACTAAGTGTCCAAGTCAGAGCCACATCTTCATCCAACTCCTCCGGGGAAAGAGAAACTAGAATGGAATCTACAAAGCTAACAATATATTGATAGGCAATCTCTGCTACAGACATAGGGAATGCCATTCCACCCACTTTAACTTCCTCTAATGTGGAATTAGGAGAGGGTAAGGTCCAAGGATCCGAAAAATAACGAGTTCTAAATAACTCTCTTCGAGTAGGAACCCTGGAGGATGAGATAGAATAAATATGAACAGAAGGAGGTGGAAGATAAAATGTACCCATCAATGAGGTATACATTCCAACCCCAAAATTCTCCAAAGGTTTCTTGGCCTAATTCACCAAGGGAATAGCCGAGTCAAAAGATGCATTTGGATCTATCAGAGAATACTCCATCTGATCAATAGTCACAATCCTCCCTTCATGGGGAAAACAAAAGATGCAAAATAATGATGAAGCAATATCATCCATTTCATAAATCCAATTCCGCCCCAATAGAATATAGTAGTCCAAATTGGCATCAACTATCTTGACCTCAATATTGACAAATTTACCCCAAACACTGATGGGTAAAGCTATAATAATGCCATGTGGCCTATGAGAATGACCATAAAATGCACTGAGAAGACTAGGTGAAGGCATAGTTGAAGGGGATCCAATGACTTTCTAACATGAGATAGACATGAAACATGTGGAAGCGCCCTCATCGACTACTGTTCAAAAAATATTGATCTTCTGATATGTAGACTATTGGCTTGAAGGGTCCTGACCCAGGTTCAAAGATTGAGGTTTGCCAACAAACCCCTATACTACTGGCCCTTTTAGAAATGACCTAATTTTCCAGGCCAAGGTCTCTCTCAAAGTAGTATGGGAGGGTACTGGAACCAGACTTCCACACCCTAGGAGAGAGTAGGTAATTTGAGGCATGTCTACGTTGTAACTTATCAGGTTCACACATAATGAGTCTATTCGCAAGCCCTTAACAGTATAATGAGAACATAAAGCTACTATCTCTAACAGATCAAGCTAATACATTTTCTTCCACGTGTGCATCAGCAAATACCATCACAGAACATTATAATCGCAGCTAATTCTAGATCATAGATACATTCGCAGCTTAAATACAAATCACAGATACATTCACAGCTTAAATAAATATCATAGATGTGCTTTAGCAGCAAACACAATCAATCCAGATAGCACATAGATACTTCAAATATATTTTGCATTCGTTAGCATCAAAGATCCACTTATAACCCAAACATAGTTCACGCACATAGCCTAGTGGGGTCTATACACATCAGGACTAAGGATCTCCATGCACACAACTAGTAGGAGTGCTTACCCAAAACAACCCCAAAAAATCAATTCACACGTAGCATAAATCTTATGTCTTCCTTACCTATTATATCCAACTATTTATCTATTTATAACATCGTAGCCTTTGTTATCCGATGGTCTATAAACCATGGTTTGCGGACCCTAGGGCTACCCTTTAACCTATTACAAAACATTAGGGGCTTTGACCCACCCCAAAACCCCTATGCAAGACTAAAAATTACAAAATTATATAGAAAACATAGTTTATTGAACCTCGTTCCAATAGGCCCCCAACACAATCTTGTGACTTGTCCCAAGTCCCTACGGCCGCGGGGTTTGCATCTTCGCCTAAAGTTGCTTGATCGCATCAACCAGCAGGGGCCACACTCCTTCACTTTGCACAGAAGCATTCTAAGCAATATCCACCAAATTATGTGAAGTTGGACCTTTTGTAGCAGTAGTGATGCTTTCCAAGGTCTGGTTCAGTTTCTTAACTGCGATATCTACTTCCTGAGAGAGCTGGAGGGCTTCATTGGCCTAAGGCTTGAGGTGGTCGCTGAGAACCTTATTTTTTTGGGAGAGCTCTTCAATGTCATCTCTAAGTGTGTGGTCGATACGTAGTCATGCTAGTCGCTGAGTTGGAATCAAAGTGGACATAGTAGCCTCGAGCTGCTCAAACTCTTCCTCCTTCTAGTGCATCTCTTGAGTATAATCACAGACAAGAGGGTTGCGCTGCACCTTAGACCATAGTTGCATACCTATCTCCAAAAAAATTTCACCATGAGAAATCTGAGTGGTAATAGTATTGGTGGCCTCTATGACCAGCGCAACTCACTGGGCTCTTACCTCAAGTGGAGTTTCTAGCTACAATTTGGCCTGTAAGGCAACAATCCGTTGTTCCATCTCTGCCTTGACAGTCAAAATTTCAGTCCTCGAAGCCCTTAATGTTGCAACAAGCCCCTCAATATTGGCCTGGGGGATAGCAGAAGCTAGGATATCCTCAGTTACATTTATGCAGAGCCTACTGATTAGGCATTCCAACTCAGTCTGCTACGTGGCAGCGAGGGTGCATGTAGCCTACACCTGGGACACCTCGGCGGTTTTCTCTACAATCGTTTGCTCAATTGTACTAAGCTGTTGGTGCACCCATTAGTCTCTACGTTGAATCTCCTCCAAAAGGGATGTGCGGAGGACCTGTAGTGGTTCATGCAGTAGTCATGCTAAATCCAATTATACCTCTACGTAAGCCTTGACTTGCGCTCCTAAGGCAGGTGGGCTCAAGATGAATGTCGCGCTTGGCAGGGGGCAGAGGTGGCTTTCCGTTGTGATGATCAATTCCCTTCTTATCACTGGGGGTGGCCTTGTATGAATCATACTTCTCTGTAGGGTGTCGGTTTTGATCTGCAGAGCTCAGAGTTCATACTGAAGTGTAGCGACCGTGACCTTCTACTACTCTTCCAAAGCCATCCAACCATCGATCTGCTCCAGGTCTTCCTCAGTTAGAGTAAATTTAGTCTCCGGACCCGACCTTGTAGCTCATCCTTTCTTTCATTGGCATTTAATAGGTTCACCAGTCTATTTCATACCACGCGGGGAGTCGTTAGCCTGCGCATGTAGACCTCCGTGCCCAGATCCTACTGGGACTCCTTCTCCGCACCCTTTTTAGCGTCCTTTCCATGTCCTTCTATCTCCTTGGTGGTATCTGGTAGGGTGATCTTCTTGTTACTCGTACCTACAGTGTCCTGCATACCTGGTTTGGAACCTAGTTTCCAGTGTGGAGTCCAAGTAGCAATAATATGTTCAATATCCTCGCAAGCAACCATATATGGCAGCAATACCCATGCTGGATCCTTACGGCCCCGGATCTACACATTATGCACCATAACCTGGAACGCTGCGATGCTTTTATACTTGTCATAGATTGTTGGTGACAAGTGCAGCCGGGAGTGGATGGCTGCTATGAGCCCGCTCTGAAATAGTACCCAGAAGACCTTATTATCTTCAATTCGCTTCTCATCCTTTGAATTCCATATATCTTCATACCATGCCCTTGCACACATATCCAACTCGAGCTCAAGGAGGACTAAATCTTCTAGGGCTTCCCATGAAACCAACATAATGAGGAGAAGAAACTAGGAGTAGCAGAATTTCGGCCCATGATCTTAGGCTTCGCACACGTTCTCCAGAAATTCATTACACAGGACCTGGGACCAGTTGAAGTAGACTGATTTTTCGTAGTGTCCAACCAACTGAATTACATATGCAGGGACCATCGCAACCTGGCATTTGCGCATCATTTTTCATGCTAAAAAAAAGGTGCCCATGCGTGCACCAAGGTTGCTGATAGTGATGATCATGAACCCCCTAGTGTTCCATTCAACGTGGTAATTGTTGCACACCTTATCAATGATTTTTTGCTCATATTTCTTACTGACGCGCTCTATGGGATTCATCCCCTTCATGGGAAGACCATTAATATAGTGAATGAGCACTGCATCTATGGGAATGTGGTCCTGGATCCACAAGCAGTCGTCATGGACCAGAGCTAGCAGTTGTCGCAAAATTCTATCGGTGATACTATAGTGGCCAAAGTGAAGCATCCACAGCAAGTTTAGTAACCTAGAACCAGCCAATCCACTTGCCCATGGCATGGGGAATACCTTCAGGATGTCATTCTCCAATACCCTTTGGAGATATAACTCCAGTGACAATTCTGGGAAGGCCTCTAGGTTGGCTAGTTCATGATCATCGAATTTGACCATGTGGAGCTTGCCAAAGGACTCTCCAATAATGGGGACCTTGCACAGAATCAGAGGCATCTGTAGATAGGCGTGCATCCCATCGAGATTCTTGGGCATGCGCACCGAGGCCCTGCAAGGCTGAACATAGGGTGGTAGCCAGCTTATTGGTTTAGCGATTCGGGCCTCTTCATGAGTAGATATAGGTCTCTTTCATGGTTAGGCGAATGTTCCTGGGGCACCGTTCGCAGAAATTTCACGTTTCGAGGGGAGGTATGTGGCTTCACCCCAGCCCTTTTCGCAGTCCTCCCCGGCCCTTGCTCCTAGCCTTTTCCCTTCCCCTTCTTTTTCTCCACCTGCTTTCCCTTGCTCGGTGTGGACACAACCTCCTCAACCTCAGGGGTGACTTCCATTATTTCATCAGATTCCTTCTCCATCGAGGCCACCGTCTACGAAGATTTAGTAGGATTGGATGCAGTCATTCTTGCACAGAAGATGAAATTAGGTTTGCTACTATTAGAAGGGGTATCACACCCAGACATGAACATCGTACAATAGTTACCATAAATTACGGGGCACAAGTTGTTCAGAATACACAAAACCCTCTTTTGATATCCCCTCCTTTTATAGCCTTGGGTGGTGATCAACGGTTGGGTGAAGTTTACCTAAAAATTACCATCAAGTAAATGGTAAAAAAATCTTCAAAAATCGCCTCATTAATTGCTGGCTGCCCGCTCCTTTCAATGGTAAAAAATTATTTTTACCCAGTTTTACTATTCCAATGGCTATTTTTCACACCTACGTATTACCCCTGCACTACCAGGGCACCTCCTGCACGCCCAGCGCACCCCTACGCTCCCAGCATACCTCTCCGGGCCTCTAGACCTGTGATCGATCCCTGTGCGTAACACAGTCTAGCCTGCGTTTATCCCCCTACCTGTGTGTATTCCGCCCCATACAGCTACTCCAACCATATAGTCATTTGATCCGGTATGGTTTGAGGCAGTTGTCGTTGACATATCTTGGTACCATATCATGGCGTAGTGTGGCTAACAAGACAGCTCCTACATCAGTAATTTCCTTTACCATATAAGGACCTAGCCAATGTTGACAAAACTTCCCTGGGTGCTTCACAAACTGGCTATCATATAGCAGGACCAATGCTCCCTCCGCAAAGATATTTTTCCGAATATGTTGATCATGCCATGCTTTTTCCCAGGCCTTTTGAACTTGCTGATGGAATTCAACAATGAAATGATCTTCCCCCAAGGCCATGAGATGGGCTAACCACTCCTCCATGATATCAGGCTCCTCCATGTTTGTAAAGGCTATGATGCATAGGCTAGGAACAATATACTCCATGGGAATAATGGCTTCCTTTCCATAAACCATTCGAAATAGTGTTTTCCCAGTCAGTTTCTTGCAGGTGGTTCGATAAGCCCATGGGACTGATGGGGTGCACACATCCCAGACGCTTCCATCGACATTACAGACCTTGGTTAGTGCATGTTCCCAGATTTTATTAAAAGCTTCTACAACTCCATTTTCCTGTGGATGATACGGGGTGCTTTTCGCGTGGTGGATCTGAAACTCTTCAGTCAAGGCCTGTATGGTTTCATTAACCAATTTCACACCTCTATCGCTCATCAAGATCTTTGGACAACCAAACTTGGTTAGAATATGTTCAAAAATGAAGTGCGCAATAGTATTTGTAGTGCAATCCTTCACAGCTTTCGCTTCAGCCCATCTAGTTACATAATCAGTCGCAGTGATGATGTAGCATGCACCTGTCTTATTCCCTGGCGAGTTGATGGGCCTAATGAAATCTATTGCCCATTTGTCAAACGCTTGCAGGGACATCTATGGTTGCGGGGGCATTTCGTATATGTATGATGGTCTTCCTGTCCTTTAGCATGTGTCACAGGCTTTGCAATAATCGTGAGAGTTACTATGCAGTGTGGGCCACCATAGCCCAGCTCTCAAGATCTTTTGCGCCATTGCCTTCCCTGCATAGAGACCTCCTGTTATGCCCCCTTGGGCTTCTACTAAGATGGTGTGACTTTCATTCTCCAAAATTTATCTTTGTAGCACCTCATCAGCTCCCAACTTATACAAGTGGCCCTCTATGATGGTAATATCCTCTGCGTGGGTTACCAATTCTTTCTTCTATTGTACTGAATACTCTGTAGGCACCATACCCATAGTTAAGAAGTGAATGATGTCAGCGAAGTGTGCATAAACTACCTTAATAGAAAACAACTGCACATCGGGTGGTCCTTCTTCTAGGTTGGTCGACTCTTCGACACTTTCGATTCAAGATAAGTGGTCTGGCATGACATTTAGTTTTCATGGTTTCATGATGATCTCGAAGTAATATTCTTTAAATAATAGCAGCCATCAGCAAATCTTCCCCCCAACACAGGTTTATTCACTAGGTACTTCAAAGCCGAGTGATCTGTAAACATCTTGAAGTTTCCTCCTAATAGATAATGACGGTATTTCTGCAGGGTGTATACCATGGCCAACCCCTCGCGCTTAGTAGTAGAGTAGTTACACTTTGTACTAGAGATTTTTCTACTGGAAAATGCGACTAGATGGCCGATGTCTCCTTCCCCAAGTTACGTAAGGACAACTCCCAGGTTTATCCCTGAAGCATATACATGTACATGGAAAACCTTCACCCAGTCAGGAAATATGAGGATAGGTGTAGAGACCATCTTCTCCTTGAGTAACTCAAAGCTCTTCTGACACTCCGCATCCAAAAAGAACAAAACATCCTTCTTTAGCAACTTCTCCATGGGTGCTAAGATTAGTGCATATCCTTGAATGAACTTCCTATAGTAGCCTGTATGCCCGAGGATAGAGCACATTTGTTTCTTAGTTGTGGGGACTGCTAAGTTGATGATAACTGCGAACTTGGCGGGGTCAACCATCAGTCCCTACCGACAGACTATATGGCCTATCAAGATCTCGAAAGGTACGCAAAATATGCACTTCTTAATATCAGGGAAATATGGTGCTTCCTACAGGTGTCTAACATCATGTGCAGCTTCGAGACGTGATTCTTTACCAAACCAAATACTGTCCAATCATCAAAATACACCTCCAAGAACTTTTGGATGAATTCCTTGAATAGTGCGACCACCACCCGCGAAAATATGGCAAGGGAATTCTTGATCCCAAACGGCATGAAAGTGTACTAGAAGGATCCCCATTTAGTGGAAAACGTAGTTTTCTTGCGATCTTCAGGTGTGATCCTGATCTGATGGTAGCCAAAGAACCCATCAGTGAATGAGGACGCTTCCTTTCCTCCCATGCTATCAAGAATTTCATCAAAAAATGGCACAGGGAAGGGATCGTGAACACAGGCATTGTTCAATTTTCACAAGTCAACACAAATTCTTATTTCTCCTTTGGTATTTTTGTCCTGAACCACCATAGGGCTTACCCAATCAAACTATTCTACCAGTTCGATGATACCTAGTTATTTCACACCATTCCTCCATCCATGTAGACAAGTGTTCACGCGGGTCTCCTGGGCCAAGGAAATTCTTCACGCGTAGGTGAACCGGGGGTTCAAACTGCAGGACCATCATCTCATGACATTCCTCCCAATCCTGGAATGTCCCCTTATGAGTTTATGACCACCATGTAGGGGTTGCATGCATGGCTAGGTTAATTTCCCACATTCTTCGCTCCCTTGGAACTTTAGCTTCGAATGTTCACAAAAAAATCCCTAATACTACTAGAACCATCAAAGTAGGGCAATTATCTTACCTCTGAGGAGATACATCGGAAGCTCTTCGTGATCCTAAGGCATCACAACATAGATACGTCATGTAATCAATTCTACCAATTTATCTATCCATCGGAGTTACAGAGGCATTCGATGTCTTTCTCCTAGCAGAGCATGCCATCAGCTGTAGGATTAATCCAATCCTCATCCCAGGTGGTGAGTTTATAAATATGATCTACATCGTCTCCTTCGTGCACTGGTTCTATATACCACTCTCCTTTCGCAGGGTCTAGAGGGACTATCACTCTCATACCCTCATTCTCAAAAACCATCCTCATTTTATTTAAGTTGATAATACCTCCCATGTCTATTGCCCAATCTAGTCCTAGGAGTGCAGGATAAGGGTCCACATCTTCCACAATATGAATTACCTCAAAGTCTGCGCGTACCTTAACTCCTGCGATATCTACCATAATCTTTGACAACCTCCCCAACGGTATGATCCTCTGTTGGTTATCTATGCATAGCTGTATAGTAGACCATTCTAGCTTAGGTTCTCCCATCCTCTACCATGTCTTCTTGGGTATGAAATTTACATCAGATCCTAGATCCAAAATGACCTGATCCATTTCATAGTTTCCGATTTGCGTTGTTAGCTACATTTCCCACCCCATGTGCTTCTTTTTCTTGTACACCTTGTGAACATATCTAGCGTCTATAGGAGGGTTAGTTCTTTCCATGCAACTGTTTATCAGTGTTTGAATATTTTCTACTTCCTTCTAGTTGCATAGCAGCTTCATACATGCTTGTAGGAATGGTCTAACATTGTCGTCCTTTCTTTGGTTTCCTGGAGCCTTGGAAGGAGATGCCTCATCCTTGGCAAAGTCCTTGCAAGCTGCGATAAAGGTTTCTTTCTCCTTCTGTATGTCCAAGCTTTCCTGTTTGATAGCAGCTTTCCGAATAAGGGGTTCAGCCACAGAATTCTCCTCAGTTCCCCCAGTGGCCACGCTGCTGCGCATTATGAGATTAATACTTGGTCCTTCCTCCCTTGGTTCTGTCTTAACCCTCTGCACATTCTGGGTTGGTGTCTGTTGTTTTGCCTGTGTTTTTTCTACCAGGATTGGACAATATTTGATCACATGGTCCAATTGTCGACAATATCGAAAAGATTGTCGCACAGGGTTTGGACAGTCCCTTGCAAAGTTCCCTATTTATCTATAGTTGTAAAAGATCAGTTTCCCTCTTCCACAAACCACACTTCCACCCATTCCCCCTCCCCTGCCTCTTTCTGGGGAGCCTCCTCTACCTGAGGGAGATAGTGGTGAAGAATGTTCATCCTGTACCCTGTATAGGTTCCCTCTGTCTATCATCATGTCATAGGTCCGATAGCTATGCTCGTCATGTCCCACAGAGGAGTAGAATCGACACCATTGTTGCTTCAATTCTGGAACATAAGCACCAAGAATGGGATAGTGGTTGGTATCTTTTAGTCCGGCAACGCGAAAATTAGCGCAACATAACGTTAGACCACTTGGCCACATAGCCTCCTTAGGGCGCAATGGGCTGGGTCCCCCAGCCTGCATGTAGTCCGCCAGCAACAGGCATTAATCCTTGGTGTGGCCAAAAATCCTGCATCGTATGCACAATACATCTGGGCCAGCTTCTTTCCCTCGTTATTTTCACAGACTTTGGATTTCAAGGTGCATTGCCTCAAGCTGTCCCTGGATATACTGCACCCGAAACTGGCCATAGTCTCTTGGTGCAAATTTTAGTTTCATAGCGATCTCCAAGGCTTTCTCTTGCATCTCAGTCGCCTGCTGACCCATAGGTCCACGCAGGTGAGGTAGCAGCATAGCGATAAACCATTCCTTGTGCTACCTATCATCATACCGAAATTCTCCATCTCTGATAACCTTCTTTAACCATTGATCAGCTTCCCATACTGACTCAGTAGGTCGTTGTCTAGAGTCTTTCAGGTCAATTACTAGCTGCGAGTAGGACTTGGGCTTCTAGAATTATTTCTTTAAAGCTTTCTTAATATATTGAATATACGGATCCGCATGCTGACCTACGTATCCCATATACCAGTCCAAGGCCCTTCCTTCAAAGGCGAGGGATAGTTGCGCTCTCTTTACAACATCGGTAGCCACATTCTGTGCAGTCCATATTGATTCTGCTACAAACTAGAATCCGTCCATTTCTTCATCTCCTACACCCTTGAAGGTGGGTATCTTCATGTGTGTGGCAATATCTTCCTCTGGTGGTGGCAGTGGTGTGGGGGAGTTCTTACCCTTATGCTGACTTGAAGGCAGTGTGGCTGGAGGACTATTTCCTGCATGTGCAGCCGATTCTCTTAGTGGACTGTAGATGGATCTATCCCCTTCTTAGTTGTTTCGGTAGTACTTTCCACTTCCTGTTGTAATCTTGCTCTGATCAGAGGTCATTCGTTCGATGTGGCTGCACAGAATTCCCTTTTTGCACATTAATATTTTAATTAACAATGGAAATTTTTGCAAGAACTTACCCCCGAAACCTTTGAAGAAGCTTGCTCTACCTTCGAATAGGATATGAACTGATCGACTGCAAATTCTGTCACAAATCCTCCCAACACTTTATCCACCCAATGATCTACTATATGGGTGATCGTATTGTCAGTCTTCTCCAACCGCTGAATCAATTCTAGAGTCCATTGTGTAACTTGATCGTCCTTCCAACACATTTGGAATTCTACGATCCTTGCTAACCACTCCTGAAGCTCATGCGCAAAGGTTACAAAGAAAATTTCATAGAATTCAATGAATATGTACTTGTTCTTCCACTTCTCAGCTGTCAGCTTCATGTTGCAATTCTCCTTTACATAAAATTCCTGAATCTTTCTTTCAAACCATTCTTCAAGTTCCAAATTCTCAGGTCTCCACCAACTTCGTGGCATTACCCGATCTCTCTCTCAAAATGCTCCCGGTCCTAGCAATGGAACCATTTGTTGGCTCGAGGGGTCCTGACCTGGGTTCAGAGGTTGAGTTTTTCCAACAAACCCCTATACTATTGGCCCTTTCAGAAATGACCTACTTTCGCAGGCCAAGGTATCACCCGAAGTAGTATGGGAGGGTGCGAGAACCAGGCTTCCGCACCCTCGGAGAGAGTAGGTAATTTGAGGCAGGTTTGCATTATAACTTATAAGGCTCACACATAATGAGTCTATTCGCAGGTCCTTAATAGTATAATCAGCACATAAAGATACTATCTATAATAGATCAAGATAATACATTTTCATCCATGTGCGCATCAGCAAATACCATCACATAACATTATAATCATAGCTAATTCTAGATCACAGATACATTCGCAGCTTAAATAAAGATCACAGATACATTTGTAACTTAAATAAATATCACATATGCACTTCAGAAGTAAACACAATCAATCCAGATAGCACAAATATACTTCAAATATATTTCGCATTCGTTAACATCAAAGATCCATTTACAACCCAAACACAGCCCGTGCACACAGCCTAGCGGGATCCACACACAATAGGACTAAGGATCTCCGCGCACACAGCTAGCGAGAATCCTTACCCAAAACAACCCCAACAGATCTTAAAAATTCACACATAGCATCAATCTTATGTTTTCCTTAACTACAAGATCCAATTATCTATCTATTTATAAAATTGTAACCTTTTCTATCCGATGGTCCACAAACCGTCTTTTGTGGACCCTAGAGATACCCTTTAACCCATTACAAAACATTAGGGGATTTTACCCACCCCAAAACCCCTATGCAAGACCGACTATTAAAAAATTATATCAAAAACACAGGTTAGGGAACCCTATTCCAACATAGACCTAATCTAAAAATCCATGTGATGAGGAAGTCTCTTCTAAATATTTGACATATCAAAAGTAATCATAAGATATTTATTTGGATCAACTGCCTTGATCACAGCAAGAAAAACACTCCTTTGTGTTGGACACGACTGGAGTAACTCTAACGCAGACATAGCACATGGACTCTGAGCTAGATCTTCTATAATGGAGTAGTTCTCGGATGCCTTGGCATTACAGTTGATTATTATATGCTTAGTAGAACCTTTCAGAATTCAAGGTATAGGCTCAACTGCGAGCCTCCCAATATGGAGTGGCTCGAATTTACTAAGATCACCCTTAGCTTTTGAAGACTTAGCTTCACCATAATCATGAGGTCTTGTAGTGATATCAGCATGAATTCTCATCATATATACATTTAAGGAATTTTCCCCTTCCTAGTTTCCCCTACTGGGAGCTCTAGTATTAGCATTAACGCCAGCAATAAGTTGTTGCCCTTGGGGAATAGGGGTTTTCAAGACAACCTGTGAACTAGAGGAACCTTGCTGAGCTAACAAGCACTGAGAATCCTGAATTATAGGGCAGAGATGAGTAAGATGTTCTCCGATGCATAACTTGCATTGAAACATAACTTTCTTCTTTGCCTCTCTCTTACCCTCTCCAACATTATCATTAGATTTTTTCACATTACCCTTCCTATCCTTATCTTTCTTATTATTATTATGTCCCTTCTTCTTCCCATCGGATTGTTGATTTCCTTTGGGGTTAGAAGCTTGAACAACATTAATAGTTAAGGGCTGGGAAGGAGTAGACACCAATGACGTATCCTAAATAGAAGGAGAATATTATAAAGACAACTACTGCAATTTATTTAGAAGGTTATTCGTGCCACTATTAATCGAATCAACAAGCCTGTCAGGATAAGGAACTGGATTTTATTTGGATAAATCCACTTTGGAATGAGTAGCATCCAGTAAAATCTTATTAAGGACCCCAAACTGAGAATAGATTAGTTCCAACTGCTGGACCCTAAAGATAGCATGTTCCTCAAATAATACCCCAGAAAGGGATACATCCTTTGATATTTATAGCTGTAAGGATTTAAGAAACCACTTTAGAAGGAATTTATTAGGAATTTTGTCTTTGATGAGCCTCTTCCTTCTCCTTGATTCTTGAATATGATCAGAAATGTGCGTTGCCTTACACTATTGGAAATTGGCCAGGATATCAGTCCCAACATCATAACGAGCATGCAACTATAAATGGTTTAGAAACATAGTATCAAACTCACCAAACGTAGAAAAACTTCCCCCAGTAAGCTCAATGTACCATTTTGCAGCGTTTCCAGTTAAGGTGTGCTAAAATATTCTCCATCTAATCGAATCATCAATCAGGGTGTTCGAGGAGCACCATAAATTGAAAGTGGTAACATGGTCGGATGGTCCTCACTACTCCTCCCTTAAAAATTTTGAATATCTGAGGAAAGTTTAGTAGGGACTGGAGGCCAACCTGGGCTATACCGAATTGGACCATTCGTCAATTTTGGTAAATCTGGAAAATTCAAGGTTGCCAGGAATGGTAAGCGCAGAGGAGCTTGAGAATTCCATCCACCAATGGAAGGATTCTCGACATTCTAAAAATAATACCTTGGATTTGTTGAGGTACTAGGTTTCCATGGATTTCTCATAGAAAAATCTGAGCCATAAGAGAAACCCTGTGGCCCAAAAGAATTTAGAGTAGGACCCCCTCCCATCATAGGATTACCATAAACATGAATATTTCCCCCTATCGAAGTGTCGAACAAAGATGAAACCCCTTGGTAAGGGTTCCAAGCATTGGAGAATGGAGAGAAACCCTGTGAAGCACCTACAGAGGAGAAAGTTACATTCCTTTGTTGACCATAGAAAATTTGATTCCCAGTTCCCAACCCTATAAAAGCAGGGTTTGAGCATTCAAAAGCATTGGAGCTTTGGCCTTCGATAAAAATATTGAAACCTTGACCTTGAGAAGAGAAAGGAAAATATCCTAAGGAAGGGTTCGAATGAGGGATATGACCACCTCCGAAGGGGAAACCCTGAAATGAAGGTGACCCACTAGCCATAGAAGACATGGGTGTGGAAAGAGCAGAAGCAGTACTGAACGGAATAGAATGAATTGTACTAGATGGAATTCCAAAAGAAAAGGAACTGGAATGGGAATAAAATTCTTGAGTGCCCCCACTAGTAGATAGAATGGAGGTAGAGCCAAAATTTTCCACACTGGGAGTGATAGTTCAAATAGCAATGGTACCTCCTCCTTCAACCAAAAGAGGAGTATGCATACTCAAAGTGCTCATAGCTGAAGTTGTGTTCCCAGTTGTGGCCATTGAAAGAAAAGGAAATATATGGGGGATAGTCAGTATTTGAGACAGAGGCCTAACGTATAAAATAACTTTCGAAAAACTAGCAGGGAGAGGAGAGGAAGGAGTAACTTCTTCTACCAGAAAAAGGACTAGAGAGATGAGTGGATTACTCCTCTCTATATCACCACTAGTACTAGGACCACCCATAGAAACAATAGCCCAAAGCGGAGGATCACTCTCTGATGCGTTTGCAACTATTGGATGAAAATCACTATCAGAATTGCTCCTACGCCTTCTTGAAGAAGGCTCAGTACTTGCAGGAGAAAGCCCACAAATCCTCCTCAATTGACGAACCGGTCGTTCAACCAATTTTAATAATTATGAGATTTTAAGATAGACTCAAAAAATTATGAAGCTATGGAAATCTAGGAGCAAAGAGCACTCTCTACAAAATTGTCCCTAAGATACAACAATCAAGTAGCCTTCAAGTATTTCTGCTCTGGTTTATTAGGACTGGACACGAAAATATAAGAAATCACCATAAGAGGACCTTATGAGAATAGTCTGGTGTAATTAAGCCCCAAGCCTACTAGTGAAGGTAATAGAAATAGTTACTCTGGCCTCCTAAGAAAAACCTTTGCCAGTGAAAGGACCCGAGCTTCGCAACGACACCCTCTAGAAGTACTAATGAGATGATGAAACGTTTGCCTTAGGTACCATGAGTATTCCCCCATGCATTCACCTATCTAATACATATGAATAGCATCTATGGACACCAGTTCGTATCGGTAGCCTGGCAGAACGGTATTAGGTCAAGATCCAAAAAATAGGAGAGGGGGTATCTATCTTCTTTTCCTTCACTATCCCTTCCACTTAACTCTCTGGAGGTAAAGCTTTCCTAGTCCACTTAACGAGGTTTGATTTCACTCATTAATCAACTTCTATGTTTGTAATTTTGAGTGGCCCTGTAGATTTAACTCGCCACTCACCTATTCCAAGGCCCTATGACCTACACTAGTTGGTGTATATTAATGAAAACTCAAAAAATTATAGTTCATTTTATATTAAGCACTTTATTTTAATGGTTGTTCTTTTTAATTCAAGGGTAAATGGAGAATGCAACTTATGATGTTTTTACGCAAGAGAGAAATCAATATAAGCCTGCTACTTGAATATGCAGCTTTTTATTTTATGAAAGAGATTTCTAATTGGGTTCTATGAAACAACTAAAAAGAAATAAATTTTTCTTTTCTTTTCAATATCACGCTCACACACTAAAAACATATCAAAAATACTGCAATTCTTAATGGTGCAACTAATGAAAAACTACCAATGCAAATGCAAATTCTAGGACTACTCACAAAGGGAAGAAAAATAGTTTTTCAATAAGACACTCTGGTAAAATTGACACAAAACCAAGACAAGCCCTAAAAATAACTTCTTTGTACAAAATATGCCAAAACAACTTAATATAAAATATACAAGCCCACTACAAAGCTTCTCTCAAAACCAGGCAATCGGACCAAAATGACAAACTACCATATTTCTAAAAAAGAGATGAAAATTATAGAATTAAAACCAAAAGAAAAATAAACGGAAAAACAAAATGTTTTTTGAGCCTTTAACTTTTTAAGGATAAATAAGAAAGACTTTGAGAAAAGCACAAAATAGCCAATGGCCTCAAATCAAGAAAATGAGCCAACAAGCAGCTTTAAATTCCATAAGCCAACTGTGTCACTTTCATGATGGGACTCAACAAGAAGAATGAAGTATTTAAATCAAGAAGAAGACTTGAAATAGTAGCATAAAAACTCCAGCAAACAAAAACTTCAAGAAATCAAGAAATACAACTTCAAGGTTCACCAAAAAAATTCATCTAAAGAAACAAGCCAAAAAGAAAAACGTGAAGCAATGAACAAGGAAAGCATGAGAAAACCAACATAGAATCACTATTATGTAATTTCAGAACAACCAAGAACCTCAAAAAGAAGTCTCGGTGAAACAACCAAAAGTGAAACTTCACCAAGGAAGGCAAACCCTAGGTTGACCAGGGTTTCAAGCAAGAAAGAGAGAAACTGATACACAGCAAGGAGAAACACTATCGAAAAATATAGGAGGTTCTATAGGAGTGACCAAAAGCAGGCAGGAAAGACTTACAGGATCTCAAAAATCATATTTTCAAATTTAATTGGGAATACACGGATCCACAGTGTGAAACCTGCGTGTATAGAAGGCTATGTCTAAACCAACTCACGTATACGCAAGTTCCTCTGGAAAAAAATAGATGTATACGCGACTGTGCACACAAAAAGTAGCGTATAGAAATGACAACAAAGAAAAAAAAATCCAAGCCTGATCCAGAGGATCAGAGCTTCAGCGTAGATGGAAAAAGAACCAAGAAGACTAGGAAAGTGATCAGTTCAGTAAGGGAAACAAAAATACAGATAAAACAACCCGAACTAAGAATTACATGGATGTAATCCCCAGTATATTCACCAATTATGTTGTGGGAAAAACTACCCTAAGGTCTGGGTTGAGGGACCTAACAGAGCGGAAGGCATACAATTAAAAGAAGCAATCAAATTACAAGTCCTAATGCTTAAACTAGAAAACTAGGGATAGGTGACCTTACCCGTATGTCCTATGTTTGAGGTTGTTCTCGTAGGGTGCAAACCCTCTGCTACTCTTCGTGCTTCAAAAGCTGCAACTCACTCAAGTCAAAGAAAAAAGACTTGTTTTACAACATATATATCCTAAATTTTAGTATTTTAGATCATATAAACTCATAAAAGAATCATGAAATAAGGTTTACAATATCATTAACATGTATATGAAACATATAAGAGAATGACATCAAGAATGGGACATACCTTATTTTATTGATGTACGTAAAAAGAAAGTGGAGATATCACCTAAAATCAGCCATAGCTCAAAGAGAAACTATCCTCCAAATCTATCTAGCCCAAAAATTAACAATATTCTTCCATAAAAGGTGCACAGAGGATGTCACATAAGGGAGGTTGACATCACAAGGAAACAGGTGTTTCCTAAACCTAGGAAGTGTGATAGGCACAGGGATAATCAGACTTGATCTGGGCTATAACAGGCTATAGTATCAATGGAATTATTTCTCCTACCTTAGGCCTTCCTAATGAGGTGTATTTATACTTCCTCAAATTAGTTTTTCAGTTGGGAAACACTTTGGCCACGGGCTGGTGTAGGTGGTCTTCAGGAAAATCCCATAAACCCCACCCAATTAATAGCCAGTTTATATTTTTTTTAATATTTTAAATCATATATGTGGTTTAGATATGAGCAAACCCGTGTCTGCACGCGTAAAAGTTTGTTCAGAGTCGCATATGGAATTCAAAATAATGTTTTTTAAGAAGTTGACCAAGTCTGAAAGGAAAGGGCTTCCCAAGGCCAATGCATAATTCATCAAATATATAAAGGTGATAAATGATGCTATAAAAAATTCCCCCTAATATATGAGGTTAGATGGGGTACATGATGGCATAAATGTATTATGTGCATAAGAAAGAATCTTGCGAGGACTTGAGAGGACTTTACCATATTTCAGCCTGATAAAAACCAGTGAAAGAAATCAGAAAGAAAGCTCATGTCTGAGGCATGCATACCCATGCTCAGTGAAAGGAAAGCATTTCCACATAAGAATTATGGAGCAGAATTAGTATGTATACAAGTATAGCAGAAATTGTAGACTACATAGTGAATCATTTGATCATAGCCTAGAAGTACATATCAAAATTCTTAATTTTTGAAAACTATGTCCAAAATCCATGTTGTGATGCTCAGATGAAGATGCCAATATTTTTATTGGACTCCTATTTCAGAGAGGTGCAAGATCGATCTAAATATCATCTTAATACGATGAGCAGAACATTTATTTTTAATTTATTCAAAATATGTGCAGGTCGACCTTAAGGTTTTGTGCCCTAGCAGTTGTGTCACACACCCTCATCGATGCATATATTTTGGTCAACGTTGGAGGAAATTTTCATTCATATCATCCTCACATATTTCTCTCTCCTCATTTGATTTCTTTGATGACCTTGGAGGCTCTTCTCTCCAAACGTGGGAAAATTTCAGCAACTACTCTTTTTTGTTTTCGGTCTAGGTTTTCTGCAGCAACTTTGACTAGCATTGACTTTGGTCAACGCAAGGTCAAACAGAACTGAAACCCTCCCAAATTTTTTATTTTCCAAATCTGCATGTTTGGCACTATTCTTGAGGCTAGACGTTGAATTTCAATTTTCTACGTTGACCGTTGACTGACAATGTTGAATTTTGGTTGACTTTTGAGTTGACCATTTTGGTTGTCCTAGAGGGTGTTGTGACATTGCTGGTTGGCTGACCATATTGAGACTTTGCTGGTTGAAGCATCCTACTGATTGCCGTAACGTGCCAACACACTTATATATTTTTGGCTTGTCTTTTGTCGATCGATTGATATGTTCTATCAACATTTTACCTTGTTTTTTATGATTGCTGACTGATATTGAGATAAAAAGTAAAGTTGCATCAAGCGTAGAACATCTAAAAAAATTTACATGGTATCAGAGGTGAGGTGGAGACATAGCCCTAGTTTGTAGCAATCACCGAAGAAGAGGATGGGTTCCTCAAACTACAATGGCTTTAAGGCTGATGACAAATTGACTGGAAAGGATGATTTCCATGCCTCGAATATGACATTGGATCTTAATTTGGAAGTCCATGATGTCATGGACTATGTGCAGGGTAAAATTCAAGAGCCTCCATCCATTGCAACTGCTACTGCCAAAAAAAAGTACAAGAAGGGAGAAATCAAGGCAAAGTTGATGATCAGGGACTCAATTCATCATAGTCTGGTTGCCTACATCTCTGAGCTGGTCACATCCAAGGAGATGTATGATAAGTTTGTCAACATTTTCAAGGCCAATAATGCGAATCAAGTCCTATTCTTCGAGGATCAATTGAAGAATTTGAAGAAAAAGAAGGATGAGTCTGTTCAATCATACTTTATGAAGCTAACCAAGATCAGGAATAATTTTATGGTTATTGGGCAGACAATAGCTGATCGAGAGATGGTTCTCGCCGCACTTGCATGTCTCTCATCCAAATGGCATGCATTCAACACTACCATTCTCAATAACAATGTCATACCTAACTTTGAAGAAGTACTATTGAGATGCATACAAGAAGAGACAAGGATGAAGGAATATAAAAATGAAGGAAATGATGCCTTCATGCTCATTCTAGGAAGAAGAACTTTGGTGGTCCAAGGAACAAAGGAAGAGCAGGGACCCAATGAAAGAAGGGAAAGTGTTACACTTGTCACAAGCCAAGTCACTATGCTAGATAATACCCTTTCAAGAAGGATTCTCCTAATGATGACAACAACAACAACAATTGGAGGAATGGAACTCAAAGGAACAACAGGTTCCAGGGGAAGAGAAAGGCTCCCTCCGGCGGAAATGGTCAACCTTCCAAAAGGTATAGAAATTCCAGGTATGAGGAATAAAATTTTATTGATAAAAGAAATGAATCCATTCTTGTATATGCCCTCTCTGCTACATATCCATCCAACACTATGGATGTTTGGTTTATAGATAGTGGTGCCTCAAGGCACATCACTAGGTTCAAGGAAGCACTTTCTAATATGGTTAAGAAGGATACTAATCTGGAAATTATCCTTGGATATAATGCCACTTATCCCATGAAAGGGACAGGGACTATGGCCCTCCACTTGTCTCAAGGTCAAGTCCTCCACTTGCAAGATGTACTCTATGTACCTGACTTGAAGAAGAACCTTGTATCTATATTGGCTATGGAAGACAAAGGTTTCAATGTGACATTCATTGATGAGAAGGTGCATATATAGAAGAAGAGTTTCAAGGAAGGTATCACGATTGGGTTTAGAGTTGATACACTCTATCAGGTTGGAGGAAGCCCACTGGGAGCGATGACGTGTGATACTATCCCACATATGGAACTATGGCACCAGAGGTTTGGACACCGTCACTACAAATCCATTCCCGAAGCAAGGAAGGTGGTGACGGGGATGCCTGAGTTCTCAATAATCATGAAGGTGTATGTCAGGGTTGTGCCAAAGGAAAGCATACAAGGGGACCTTTCCCCTCAAGTGTCACAAAGACATCTGATGTATTGCGATTGATTCATTCTGATATATCTGGTATGATTCCCGTGATGTTGGGAAAAAATACTGAGAGGGGGGCTGAATCAGTATTTAGGACTTACTCAACACTTTTTACTTTTTCTTACTTCAAAACACATATGCGAATTTCTTGAAGCCAACTCGTGTATACACGCGGATATACTTAATAAAACATGCGCATGTCCAACAATCTTATTATGCAGATAATTCTTCACTTATATCATTCCATCATTCATTCATTAGATGTTCAATAAATAGTAAGCATGTGCAGTAATAACATAATAAACCATCACACATAAGCAACACACATGAACACCAGGATTTTAGGTGGAAACCCAAGTCGGGAGAAAACCACCGCTGTCGTTGTCTCAGCCTTCAATATTTTATTATAGAGAAAACATCTTACAACCATGTACTGGCGCAGACTCATACCAGCACGCAGGCACCCACCTGCAGAAGGCTACAACCTTCTCTCGTTTACCAACCTCTCCTGGAAGGGAGCTACAACCCCCTGCTCTCGTTTACCAGCCTCTCCTGGAAGGGAGCTACGACCCCCTGCTCTCGTTTACCAGCCTCACCTGGAAGGGAGCTACGACCCCCTGATTGAAGGCTTCAACCTTCAGCACCTTTGTGGACCACGTTTCATCAATTTTCATACTGGATCCAACCCACACAATTAAGCTCAAGGAACATTCATCAAACCAACAACTTGCTCTATAGCAGCATAATCAATATTCGAACAACCCAGATCATCATTGACAGATAGCAGTAAAACGACAGAATCGATCAGAAATTTCCACACACTTCAGCAAACCCTAGATTACATACGTGCTTTTTCTTCACTGATCCTGCGTAAATACGCGCTTTCACAAATACCAACCCGCGTATACATCTGCACACATTTCAGAGCTGACTTCAATTCCCATAAGCGCTTTCGCTGAATACAAGCTGTGTATATACGCGCTTTCTCCTCGACGAACCTGCGTATAGATCTTCAGATATTTTAGGGCAGTGCAACTCTCTAGAACAGATAAACAGCTCATATCTTCATTCTTTACTTCAGCACAGATTCGCCAGATCACAGATCTAATCATTCCATAAACAGATCCAGAAGATACATATACATTTCAGATCTAGAGATCCCTCTTCATCATTTTCTTCATAGGTGCATCACAGATTCAGATCTATCATCAAACTGTTACCCTTTCCATTCAGATATACTTCAAAGAGAAGTATTCATTCAAACCCAGACATCTTGCACACACATTGCACAATGAATTTCTTCTCCTTAAATAGATCTAGCCTTTGACAATACCATGAGCCAAAACCACACAACTTCCGATGGTATTCCTGGACGGGATCACATAGAAAATCCAGTGCTCAATACAATGGGTCAATACCATGGTAGTAACCCCTAGTTTTACACATTTAGAGCGCATTTGAGCATACGCGACTTGGCACGTACTTTTCCGCGTGCATACGCCATTCCTAAACAAACCCGCGTATGCTTTGTGTCACACTCTTTTCATCATTGTTCTAGCCCCACTGACATTTCTTTCTATGGTTCTCCTTATCCGGGTCCATTGATACATCATCTGTACATATTTGACACATAGGTTGCTTATCATCAAGTCAGTTTCTATCAAAAACAACTTTATCAAAACAGGTTGCCATCCAAAGACAACTTCATCTCATCATATAGCCAATTCCAATTTCATCTAGTAGATTACCATAAAAGACAACACATGCCAACAATCTCCACATCAGATTTATATCATCATCAAATAGGTTGTTATCCAAAGACAACCTCATCAAGTAGGCTCCATCATCTTTATCAAGTAGGTTTCCATCAAGGACAACACTCTGCATCATATTGCCAAAAATCTCCCCCTTTGGACTTGATGGAAACCATGATGGTGTTTGATCACCATAACAGATGGATACATTAATTATAATCACAACCATTATACTCTCCCCTTATTCAAACACCATGATACTCTCCCCCTTTGACATCAAGGGCAAAGGGCGGATCAAAACCAAAACAAGATTTTTCTTCCCGTGTATCAAGAAGAGCTCTCTAGATCTGATGAGTACGGAAGTTACCATGCTCCCCCTGAGTTCATGCTGAACCTTCAAACATATGTTTCAATGAAGTACATGACTCTATGACCTTTCCTATCACCAAGCACTCATACTTACAGAAAATATCCAACCAAGTGGATGTACATATGTGACTGATGAGTACGGAAGTTACCATGCTCCCCCTGAGTTCATGCTGAACCTTCAAACATATGTTTCAATGAAGTACATGACTCTATGACCTTTCCTATCACCAAGGAATCATACTTACAGCAAAGATCCAACCAAGTGGATGTACATATGTGACTCAATTACCCAACCAAGTGGGTTTACACATTTTGACTCAACTACCCAACCAAGTGGGTTTACAAATTTGAACAAGTCCTTACATGACTAAATATTACAATTTTATATCATAGGTCTCAACATGACGTTTTCATCAAGACACAAATATGAATTTTTACAATCAAGACCAAAAATACCTCAAGAGAGAGATCATAATTCAGAATCATCATAATGCCAACAATGCATTATATTTAGCAAGCCTAATGAGAATGCCACCAATTCATCCTTTCCACAAGACCAATGCTCCCCCTTAGCATGTGCATCCTGAACACTTTCAACATCAAATCATCAAGGAATCTTTGTCAAGAAACATCGGAGACTGAAACAAAATTATGAGTACTGGAACACCACCAAACTATACTGCAGCTCTGCTGAAAAATGTTGAATCAGAGAAATTTGTCAGCAACCACACATACGCAGTTTTCTGCGTATGAACTCGCGTATATACGCGACTTTCGCTTAGGAAATCCATGTATCCACGATAATCTTCTGAATTTGAATAGATCTGATCTCCTAAAAGGCAGAGATAACTTCCAGCTTCTGTCTGAGATATTTTGAATGCTTTCATGGAATATATGAGAGTAGAACAAATAGGACAATGTAGCTATGTTTTCAAGTGTCATCCAATAGTTGTAGCATAAGCATATCAGTAACCAGGTCTTCAGACTCTTTGCAGTATGAACATATTATTCCCAAGAGGAATTATCATTCCAGAACAACTTCTTCAATAGACAATATGTGTCACCAAAATCTTCAAGATTTATATCATGATGCAACATGTGATGGAATTATGTATAAAAGGTCAGAACCATAGCAAAAAACTCTACATGATCTATTCATATCTCTGAATCATAAGACTTCCATCTCATCCACAAAACAAAATACTCTTCATCAAAAAGCAATCAGGGCTTATCCATAACCTCATCATAAGAAGCCATGTATCATATCATCATCATTTGAGCATGCATATTAAGGAATAAGAAGATACAATGCCAACCATGCAATCATTAGCAGTTAGACTGATGCTCCCCCTGAAGCTGTGCTTCTGTTCTTGAGCTGAATCACTGAATTTATTATCAGAAAAGCATACGTTTCTGTCTCCAAAGGAAATCGGGTGTATACGTGACTTTTGTTCATGAAACCCGCGTATGGAAAGTGAAGCACTGAAAATTTCACTCCTTCATCTCCCCCTGAAATTGTATCACCTGTACCTATCTTCTCTTGACATCTCAGATGCACTGTCAGAAATAAACATAACCAGAATAACCAAATCAACCATGAGAATCACTATACATTACTCCCTCTATGATGATACATTACTAACCACCAAAATGTATCTCACATCATTCATGCAGTCATTATTAAAAATAAGCTTTAGAAGAAGATGACTGCAGTAGGGTCAAAATTCCCTACATTTTTTACCGATCCTCCTTCCTTTTCCAGCTTTGCTTGAATTTTCTTATTGTGTGCTGAAAATTATCCAATTTCTCAGATCTGTTCATCCTGCATTCTTTTTCTACATGAACATACTTATCACAAGCATAACATCTTATGTGACCAAAAAAGTAAGCATAAGGATCATAATGTGTTTTTCTATTCTTACTTCTATTGCAATCAGCTGCTTTATGACCATACTTGCTACATCAAAAACAATATCCCTTGAAGAAACCAGAGTACCTTTTTGTGTACAATATGTTTGTATGTGACTAAACCATTCTGCTTCTGCAATTAGCTGCAATATGCCCATAATTATGACATTTAAAGCATTCAACATTATTGATGCTTCTATAGTTAGGAGGGAAATATTTTTTTTGAGAGTTCATGATTGTCGGTTGACTTTTTGTTTCTTCCAACACTTCAGGTTTTGCATTGATATCCTTTGAATCTTTAGCACTTCCTTGTGAACTAGATTCTCCTTTAACAGTTTCATGAAAACCAAGACCAAATTTAACAGAGGGAGACCTTTGACTACTAAGAATATTGTCTAGAATCTTAGTACTATCTTGAAACCTCAAGAGTTTATCCTTTTCTTCTAATTTAGCTTTTAAAATATTTACCTCAACCTCCAAAATTTGGCATTGCTTCTTCATGCTTTCTTCTTTCCTTCTTCCTTCTTCTACTTGATCATTCAATTTTAAAATCTCTTCCTTCAACCCATTTTCTTATGCTTCAAAAGTTTGTAAAATTTCTTCACTCTCTTTATATGATGCTTCTTTCAGAGAGATGATTTCTTCTTTAAGTTCTTCATTCTTCTTATTTGATGTTTCGAAATCTGCTTTCGGGGACATGAGTTATTCATTCTTCTTATTTGATTTTTCTGGATCTTCTTTGAGAGAGATGATTTCTGCTTCAATTTCTTCATTCTTCTTATTTGATTTTTCCAGATCTGCTTTTAGAGATATGATTTCTGCTTCAAGTCCTTTACTTTGATTGGATACATTATCGTACATCCTTTTCAGTCTAGAGATCAAATCTTTGTAGGAAGATTCCTTCTCATTAAATATTCTTTATTGATCTTTGATAACTTCTTCTAGGTCCATAGCATTACTTTCACTATCTTCACCATTGCTTGCACAAAGAAGAATATCACAAGAACAACAATCACTACCTGTTTCATCTTCTTCATTTTTTGCTGCACATGTTTTCTGAGATATCTCCTTTCCTTGAGTAGCCTTCTTATTTTGCTTCTTTCCCATTGTGACAGATCTCCTTCAAGCGATCAAGCTTCTGTAGAAGGACCTGCTCTGATACCAATTGTTGGGAAAAAATACTGAGAGGGGGGGTGAATCAGTATTTAGGACTTACTCAACACTTTTTACTTTTTCTTACTTCAAAACACATATGCGACTTTCCTGAAGCCAACTCGCGTATACACGCGGATATACTTAATAAAACATGGATATGTCCAGCAATATTATTATGCAGATAATTCTTCACTTATATCATTCCATCATTCATTCATTAGATGTTCAATAAACAGTAAGCATGTGCCGTAATAAGAGAATAAACCATCACACATAAGCAACACACATGAACACCATGCTTTTAGGTGGAAACCCAAGTCGGGAGAAAACCACCACTGTCGTTGTCTCAGCCTTAAATATTTTGTTATAGAGAAAACATCTTACAAACATGTACTGGCGTAGACTCATACCAGCACACAGGCACCCACTTGCAGAAAGCTACAACCTTCTCTCATTTACCAGCCTCTCCTGGAAGGGAGCTACAACCCCCTGCTCTCGTTTACCAGCCTCTCCTGGAAGGGAGCTACGACCCCCTGCTCTCGTTTACCAGCCTCACCTAGAAGGGAGCTAAAACCCCCTGACTGAAGGCTACAACCCTCAGCACCACCATGGACCACATTTCATCAATTTTCATACTGTATCCAACCCATACAATTAAGCTCAAGGAACTTTCATCAAACCAAAAACTTGCTCTATAGTAGCATAATCAATATTCGAACAACTGAGATCATCATTGACAGATAGTAGTAAAATAGCAGAAATGATCAGACATTTCTTTCCACACACTTCAACAAACCCTAGATTACATACGCGCTTTTTATTCACTGATCCTGTGTATATACGTGCTTTCACAAATACCAACCCGCATATACATCTGCACACATTTCAAAGCTAACTTCAATTCCCATACGTGCTTTCGCTGAATACAAGCCGCGTATATATGCTCTTTCTCTGTTGCAAACAAGCGTATAGATCTTCAGACATTTTAGGTCAGCACAATTCTTCAGAACAGATCCATAACTCTGATTTCACCCTTCACTTCAGAAACATGTTCGACTCATCTCAGATCTAAACATTTCATAAATAGATCTAGAAGATACAAATACATTTCAGATCTAGAGATCCCACTTCATCATTTTCTTCACTGGTGCATTATGAATTCAGATCTATCATTCAACTGTTACCCATTCCACACAGATATACTTCAAAGAGAAGTATTCATTAAAACCCAGACCTCTTGCACCCTTTTGCACAATGATTTTCTTCTCCTTATATAGATTTAGCCTTTGATAATACCATGAGCCAAAACCATACCACTTCCGATGGTATTCCTGGACGGGATCAAATAGACAATCCTGTGCTCAATACAATGGGTCAATACCATGGTAGTAACCCCCTGTTTACATTTATGTATTTACATGTCAGCGATTTTGCACGTAATTTTCCATGCTACATATATGCTATTCTAAAACAAACCCGCGCATGTTTTTGTGGTCACACACTTTCATCATTGTTCTCGTCCTGACCGACATTTTTTCTTTCCACTTTAGCTGATCTGTAGATACATGATCTGTACATATTTGACACATAGGTTGCAACTCATCAAGTCAGTTTCCATCAAGAACAACTTCATCAAACAGGTTGCTATCCAAAGACAACTTCATCACATCATATAGCCAATTCTCATCTCATCAAGTAGATTACCATCAAAGACAACACATGCCAACAATATCCACATCAGATTTACATCATCATCAAATAGGTTGTTATCCACAGACAACTTCATCAAATAGATTGCCATCATCTTTATCAAGTAGGTTGCCATCAAGGACAACACTCTGCATCATATTGCCAACACGTGACATCCTTGGGAGGATGTTCTTATTATATGAAATTCATAGATGACTTCTCTCACAAAACCTAGATATAATTCTTGAAGACGAAGAATGAGGCTTTCATGTGGTTCCATACCTTCAAAGCCTTGGTGGAAAATCTGACCGGGAAGAAGATCAAGATACTAAGGACCAATAATGTCACTGAATATGAGACAAACGAGTTCAATGAATTTTACAGAGAAGCTGGAATCAAGAGGGAGACCACAACTGTCTATACTCCTGAGTAAAATGGCATTGCTGAACAAAAGAATAGGACCATTATGGAAGCTACCTGTGCCATGCTACGTGACCAAGTTCTACTGAAGTTTTTGTGGGGAGAAGCTGTGAACACTATTGTGTACATACAAAACCGATGCCTGCATTCCACTATGGACTCCAAAACTCCCGAAGATGTTTTCTTTGGTAAGAAACCCAAAGTCTCACATTTTAAAGTTTTTGGATGTCCTATTTATTTTCATGTGCTGAAAGAGAAGAGTAGCAAGTTGGATGCTTCTGGGAAGAATGGAATGTTTGTGGGTTACAACAAAACATGGAAGGCCTATAGAGGCTACATGCTTGGTCAAAGGAAAGTGGAGATATTCCACGATGTTACCTTTGACGAAGATGCTTCCCTGAGGAAAGCAATCAATCTTCCGAGATCTGAGGAAGATCATGAAGCAAGGCCTAGAAATAAAGAAGAACCAAAGGATGAATAGATGCCTGATGTTGAAGGACCGATGGACTCGATTAATCCACCTCCTTCAATGACCAAGAGACCATCATGGCTCAGGGACACTCTGGAGGATGCCGAGGGACATATGGCCCGAAGGGGGACATTCCCTGAAAGCAAGAAGCCGAATAGATACCAAGGGTATCTAGCATCCATGAGTACTATTACATAATCTAAGCCTAGATATTTTGACAAAGCCGTAAAGCATAAAGTCTATAAGGATGCTATTCATGAATAATATGAGTCCATTATGAAGAATGATGTCTGGGATGTGGTTCCAAGACTGAAGGACAAAGCAGTTGTCACCTCGAAATGGATCTACAAGATCAAGCATGAATCTGATGGAAGTGCTGAAATTTTCAAGGTAAGATTTGTTGCCCATGGTTTCTCTCAAAAGGAAGGCGTAGACTATGATGACATATTTGAACCTGTGGCCCAATATGCCACCATCTTATCTATCATATCCCTTGCTACTACGCAAGGATGGAATCTTGATCAAATGGATGTGAAGACTACATCTCTGCATGGTGCAATAAAGGAAGAGGTGTATGGGGAACAACCTCTGGGTTCGATGTCCAGGATCAGGACAACCATGTCTGCAGGTTGAATAAAGCCCTCTATGGCTTGAAACAAGCATCTAGAGCTTAGTACGAGAGGATATATAGCTATCTGATGATTTTGGGCTTCACTCGTAGTAATACTGATCCAAACATTTACTTCAAGGTTGATAGAGAGAATCCTCTCATTCTGATGTTGTATGTGGACAACCTCTTCCTGACAGGTGTTGACCCTCTCATTCATCGGTGCAAGAGGGAGCTCGCAGCTGAGTTCGAGATGAAGGACCTAGGACTAATGCATTACTTCCTAGGCTTGGAGGTTTGGCAGAGACCTAGTGAGATTTTCCTTTCTCAAGGAAAATACACTGTGAAGCTTCTAGAAAGATTTGGTATGGTGGATTGGAAGTCCATGTCGACACCGATGGAGCTCAACTTTAATAATATGAGTGGCAGCGCTGATGGGCTTGTGTTAGAAAATCCTACTGAGTATCTTCAACTCGTAAGGGGCCTAAGGTTCTTAGTGAACACCCATCCAGACGTATGTTTTGCAGTGAAAATTTTGCGTCAACATATGGTTGAGCCTCATCACATTCACTGAGTTGGTGCCAAGAATCTGTTGAGCTATCATCGGGGCATGATAAACCATAGGCTAAGATACACTACCGGGAGCGTGACACTCCATGGATATATTGATGCTCATTGGGCTGGCAGTGTAGTGGATCATAAGAGCACATCGGGATGTTGCTTCACACTTGGTTCTGATTCGATATCATGGATGAGAAGAAAGCAGAAGTCGATGGCTTTGAGCACCACAGAGGCCGAATACATTGTAGCGAGTATGGCCTGTTGTTAAGCAGTTTGGTTGTGAAATCTATTCAGTGAGCTGTTCGGGCATGTGCTAGATACCACCATGACACTCTGTGATAATCAAAGTGGGATTCGGTTGTCCGAGAATCCCATGTTCCATGATCAATCCAAGCATATTGATATCAGGTACCACTTTATCTAGAACATGGTACAACGAGGCACCATAAGGCTCGATCATATAGGAACTGATGAGTTGGTCATGGATATTCTCACAAAGCCCCTGGGAAAGGTAAAGTTCCTAAACTTCCGTGAGAATCTTGGTATCGTGGAACGACCCTATGCTAAAGGTATTGTTGGATGATGAGCTCTGGGAGATCTCGGGAGATTTGGGGATAGCGTCTCAAAGCTATAAGAAACCATAGGGCTAGTCTTGCCGAACCGTGTTGGTGTGCTTCTAACCCATTGTTGTGATGATTAAGTTGGTTCACCTCTCATGATATGTGCCTCGTAGGCATCCTACCCATTGAGTTCACGGCTCATGGGAAGTACCTCTCATTTGGCCAGTGAGGTGGGAAAAGTTAAAGACTATTAGAAAAGACTGATGGATGCATTAGAGATTGTCATACTCTCTATCTAGGATGCCAAGGTCCAACCACTTGATCTGGGATCAGGTATAGTGAGATTATGGACCTCCAACTGAATTCGAGTCAGGTAAACCAACGTCAGGTTGGTATGAGAATATTTGTGAGTCATATAGAGGTTTTGGACCTCTGGGCTGAATCTGTCAGCCGGGAACGATGTCTTCGTGATTGACCCACTTCTGTTCTGAAATAAAGAAGCCAAAAAATCAAGTTACAGAGGTGTGACACATGATGTTTGGATTGCATAGGTGGATGGAGTTCTCCCTAGTTGAGAGGGAGTGTTAATTTTGGACAACTAGGTCAAAAATCCATGTTGTGATGCTCAGATGAGGATGCCAATATTTTTATTGGACTCCTCTTTCAGAGAGGTGAAATATTGATCTAAAGATCATCTTAATCCGATGAGCAGAACACTTATTTTGAATTTATTCAAGATATGTGTATGTAGGCCTTAAGGTTTTGTGCCCCGGCAGTTGTGTCACACACCCTCATTGATGGATATATATTGGTCAACGTTGGAGGAAATTTTCACTCATATCATCCTCACACATTTCTCTCTCCTCATCTGATTGGTTCGATGACCTTGGAGGCTCTTCTCTCCACACGTGGGAAAATTTCAGCAGCTCCTCATTTTTGTTTTTGGTCTAGGGTTTCTGTAGAAACTTTGACTAGCGTTGACTTTGGTCAACACAAGGTCAAATGGATCTAAAACTCTCCCAAAATTTTGATTTTCCAAATCCACATCTTTTGGCACTATTCCTGAGGCTAGACATTGACTTTGACTCTTCTGCATTGACCTAGATGATTTTGCTGTGTGCGTTGACGGTTCACTGACAACGTTGACTTTTGAGTTGACCGTTTTGGCTATCCTAGAGGGTTTTGTGACATTTCTGGTTGGCTGACCATATTGAGACTTTGAAAGTTGAAGCATACTGTTGATCATCGTAACGCACCAACATAGTTATATATTTTTGGCTTGTGTTCTGCCGATATGCTGGTATGTTCTATCAACATTTTACTTTGTTTTTTATATGATTACTTACTGATATTGGGATAAAAAGTAAAGTTTCATCAATCATAGAACATCTACAAAAATTTACAAAAATTATGTCCAAGTATCACATATAGAATACTAATCAATGATGATGCAAATATATTTTATCACTAAAGTCATAATTGAATCTCCAAGTACCAAATCATAAGTGGTTGAAAAAATGGTACTCCATGGAACTCGGGTGAAAAATATAGAAGTCTACTATGATGAACTGTAACATATAATGGTGGATGGTGTCACTAGAAGAAAAATGAAGGAGATGTAAAAGTGAACCAAATCATGATGATTCAAACCCGGGGTCTTCACTAATCACTACGGTACAATTCTACACAATGGGAATAAATGAGTTGAAGTTGACCATGTGAGAAATCTTTTAATTACTAGTCATTGATGTATATCATTGACAAACGTGAGACAACCCACCGAAAATTAAGATGAGAGTCAAGGTACCCTAGTACAATCTAACAAGTGCACATGAATGAGTTTATGTTGAACACTTGAGAGAATATACCAATCAAGATACATTGATGTATTCTCACTGTCGATAGCGAAGGAATCTTCCACTAATGACTGCAAACCCTAAGGTACTGACAAAAGGAATCTAGACCTTATTCCTAGAGCAATGTGTTAGATTCGATGGGAAAATACATGCTAGAAGGAATGAATTAAAGCATCCCACATCAGTCCAGCACAAGTGTAACCTACAAGCCAAAATTTGGAAGGAATCGTATGAATAAAAGTGAAGTAACCAACATGAAGGATGTTTCTAGCATGCACAAAATGTAGCTAATGCATGGAAAAAACCCTCTGAACCAAAAAATAATGAAATTTTACAAAGAGGCAAGGATTCCATCGATAGGGTCAAATGGAAACCAAGGCACTGCATGAATCCCAGGTGTGATAATGAAAGATGTAATATCCTGAATTGGAAATAGCTGCAATATAAAACATAATTATGTAAAGCACAGCAAATCTGAATATGACATGAGAGGGATCAATGTGCAGCCATAATTTTATTAATATATTAGCAGAAATATACAAAGATATCATGAGGTACAAGCCACTCAAGCAATAGGAACAAGCCTCCAATGATTAAAACAATCAGCACATGAGTTGTTGCAACTGCATAGAATGCCGGAGAGAAGTGACATCACTGTCTATATCAGTGTAGCTTCTACTGTGTACATACATAAATTATATATGGCTGATATAAACAAAAGAAATTCCAAACAAAGAAGATGTGGGCTTCAATATAAGATTTCTAGCCAACCCAGAAAAGATTTCTAGAAATACCAGGAAATGTACAATGTGCCAAATAACCCTAGGGTTGAGATGAAACTGCAAAATGGATATGAGTATAATGAGGCTACGATAGATCTGAAATTATGATTTCCTCCTCCAATAATATTTCTAAATAGAAGTTTGATCCCTCTACTTAGAAATGGACCCTCACGATGAGCTCAATGAACCCTCCCAGCAATTGCCTTAAAAAATAACGCAGTTCATAAATGTGACTACGCTATGAGGGATGGTAGATGGTTGGAATGATTCCAAATATGTAAAAATATGTCCAGGAGTCCTCCTTTCTGGTCCTCCAATGGATAGGATATCTCTATAATGAAAAACAAGTGCAAAAATGACTCTATTGGATCCTCCTTTGCTGCACCCTGCAACACAACCTAGCTCTAAACAGAAAATGTGTTGTAGCTGAAGGAGGTAGCTTGGCCAGAATGCCAAAGTGAGGAAATTTAGCTCAAAAACCTCTCTTTCCCTGAGGATGAGGTAGGGATTCTCGATCAGGAACATCCTTGTGCTAAACAACATTGCAACCCTACTAAACGGCAAGAGGAAGCAAAAGTCTAAACAGACCAATAGCAAATAATAAATTAAAAACATGAATAACAATGGTTGCTATCCCCTCCATATATATCCTAAGAGCCTCCTCACATTGGGTCCTGTCCATACTTGCCACCAAGCTCATGTAAGTTTTCCTCCACTAAAACTGCGTTGTCTTATCATAAAGACCACTCCTCCATGACAACACTGTTGATTTGGTCAAAGTTGACTGAATCAACATGATCCAATCCATGTTCACACCCAAAGGTGCCTAATCCAGCTTCTTATTCTACCTCCTTTCACATTAGGAGTGTTATTATTCCTTCAAAAGGGGTTTTATGAGTCTCCCCACCCACTTATTCACCTACCTAGTGATAAAACAAACTATAATATTCCATTTAGATAAAGGCTAAATTTTTGGAATATTACAAAAGTTGAAGTCAAACATAAGGGAAACCACTCATTCAAAGACCCATGGTGTTGATCAAATTATTAGCACAAGGTCATCTATCAATGATGTAAATAGGGCTAGGGTGTGGCTCTAGGTTTACTTTAAGAGAAATTTGTCGAAGTCGGTAAGAGACAAACCCACCGGTAAGAAGCCAATGGAGACCTTCTCAAACCATCATGAGCAAAGGCTCAAATATTTTATGTGATAGAGAAATACCCTCACAGACCGAGGATGGTTGACTGGAAAATGAGTCAAGAGACACTGCAGAAAGGTTGACTCGAGTTTACTTCCCTTGAACAGAAACACGACTCATTTTGACTATGGAAGCATATAATAAATTTGTATAAGTTTGTCATGAAGGAGGCATGAACAAACCCTCCATATATTTTGAAGATATAACCAAACAGAGGAGTACTGACTTGATAAGAAGGTTATGGCTTCTCATAAGTCAAACTAAACCCATCCCAAAATGGAGGAAAGACTTAGATTTTTTGTGCTTTGTTCAAGGATGACACAACTAACTCTTTAGTTGCCATCAAATGTGGAAGTAATGTCCCTATCCTGTTCTTTTTGGGATATTTAATTATTTTTTATTTTTCATATTAAAATCCTAAAAATAAAAATAAGAGAATGCCTATATACAATGGATAGAATGAGTGTCGATAAACAGATGCACTAATTCCTGGTACAAGAACAATCCTATGCTCAATGCAAGGCGGTGAAACTGGTAAGTGACACTCAGAGGAATGTTCCATCCATGGGAAAAGTTGTCGAGTCACAAAAGCTAAGTGATTGCATGGATGACTTTGCAGAAAGAGAGGGTCAGAAGATGGCTTATACATGATACCAAGTGAAGCTGGCTTAAGGCTAAGAAATAAAAATGGTCAATATGCAATGCAGCAAAACAACTAAACAATAAAATGGGAGCCTCTAGGGTATAAATCTAGAAAATATAGCGAAGAAGAAGAAGAATGAAGCTTCAACGCATAAGTCATGGAGGGACTAAAGAGGACTCCCGAGCCTACTCAATTTGCAGCATGGGAAACATATGCTAGCGAGGATCTAACTAAGAAGCCCATGTAAAAGATGGCTCTACCATCATATCATGATTTAAAAGTCAACGAGTGAAAATGGTGTAATAATCATAAATTGATGGGGTCGATCCTATGGCAAGGTTTTAGTATGGAGGGTAGTATGCATAAGTGCAATGAAAAGTTAATTCTCTAACCTATATGCCAGTTCTGAACAAAATACATGCCATGATAGGTCAGCGGTCATGGAACCATAATGGAATCATCTTGAAATCATCAAATGGACTTGAAAACAACCTATCCCAACACTTACAAGCTAAAAGGTCATAAATTCGTGAACAAATTCAAAAAAATAAACACAAAACTTTAAACAAGTAATTTGTGATTTTTTTTAAATTTTGGGCATAAATAGGCCTTTTGGACTCACATTTGGTTATTTGTGCCTTGAAGAATTTATGAAAGAGCTCTAGAGCAACAAAACCCCAACTTGGAACAAGAGTAATTATCAGTCGAATCAGCCCAAATCTTCTAGGTAATCTTCTCAATCAGCTTAGTCATTAATTTTATTGTCAATTTAGGAAATTTTAAAGGAATTTCAGCATAGAATTTATGTTTTTTCTGAAACCCTATGCATATATGAGGGTTCATAATTTCGAACATGCATATATATGTGACTGTACAGGAAGAAACTCGTGTATGTGCAGAGTGAAAATTTAAAATTTAATTCTAATGGTTTTTAAATGAATTGATCCAGGATGAGCATTAGCTGGAGAGAGAGGGAGCATAACATAATTGGCAATGAGGTCATGGAGGATGAATTATCCTTGGATATACTTTGGTGATGTAGTTTTCTCAAGTTCTTTAAGACACCAAACGTGAAAATGAACACTACGTTTCTCAAAATTCTTGTAAGTTATTTGGGACCCAGTGGAGGACTGTTTCATGATCAATCAAAATCCATTAAGGATCAAAATTGAAGACATTTATTTCATAACTAGACTCTCTCGAAGAGGGGAACCAAAAAAATTACAAGGCAAGCCCACATGAGGGCTAAATGTCGAAGATTATATTCGAGTATACTATGCTAAGGGTACTCAGAAGGTTGGGACATAGATCCCAATCAAATATGTACAAGGGTTGTACATGAAAATACTTATTTTCACCATTGTAAGAGTAGCTGAATCGACTTCCTTGCACCAAGCATCACGAAGAAACATGAGATTGGCAGTGGAATGCCTAACCAAACTATATTATTGGTGCACAAAATTATTGACAAATTTGAAGAAACATTTGACCTCAATCCAGAATGTTAGTAATCAATATTTTTCACTATTCATAGATGACTAAATATTGGTTATAGATTTCTAAAAAAAAAATTCCTAGAATATTGTGAGTTTCAGAAATCTCACTGCCTTCATTATCCTTATAGAAAAATTTTCACTATTCCATCAGCTTTCCATTCCATGGTCACCCTGCTGCTCCTAAAAGACTTCTTATGTGCTTTTACCTACCTTTATTAGCCTCATTTCATGCTTATAACCTCATTTCCTCATTTTCCCCTTTCCATAACTCCACTTTCCCTCTAGGGTTTCCTATAGCCTACTCATTCCCATGTTTCCCCAGGGTCTTCAAGCATTAATGGTCCCAAAGCTATCTCTGTAGGCTCTTTAGATAAATCAAGTACATTGGATTTTGGATCTTCAATATAGCACTTTGACAAATAATCTGTTTTTCATTTGAAGCCTCCAAGCCAGTTTTCAATCAAGGTCAGGTCAAACATCCCTCCCACTAGGTCAATTAGGGTTTCATATGTTCTAAGGCCATCATTAGTGTTTCAAACACTGCTTTTCCTTTGCTAGAATCTAGCTCAAATGTAACAAAATTTTGAGACATGGTTATTCAAGAAAAACCTAAAAATTTCCAAAGAATTTTGCCTTATTAGTTCAAAGTCTACACATGAGGAAAATGGACAAGATTTGACACATCTGTAGGAGAGTTGAAAGGTCTACCAGTAGGTGGTGTTGATAAGGTAGGTGGTATGCTCCTGAATGAACACATTTTGCAGCAAGGAAGACAAGAAACACCAGTTCTTGTCGAAAATTAGGGTTTTGAGGTTAATGGTCCAAGTAGAGTGAAAAAAAGGGATCAATTGTAGAAAATAATGATGAGATAAGGAAAAAAGGTGGGGTGAACTGGACATAAATTAATGAACTTGAAAGGGTAAAAGAGAACTTACAAGACAACACTCATGATTGTTGTAAAATGAACTCCAAACACCTAGGGTTTTTGGAAAGTGGCCATAGAAGGTGAAAAGATAAGTTGAAATCCATGGTAGAAAAAAGAGAATATTTTGAAGCTACTGTTGGGTGTAATCATCCTAAAGGTATCAATATAAAATTATCATTCATCCATCATTTTCCAAGAATTTATTCCAAGAGTCAAGCCATTGGTCACTCATAGGGCCAGTTTCATTTCAAATTGTGTTTCTGAACAATCAAAGGTGAATTTGAAAAACATTAGAGAATTTTTTCTTGATCATTGTTCCACGAAGAAAAACCTCCTTCAGATTTTACACAGATATCATGGTTTGGGACAAATGTCAAATTTACGGGTGCTACAAGAGGTTTGCTGCACTTCTGGAGTGACCTTCGAAAAATCAACTTTTCTCATAGCTAGAGTGTCCAAATGGGTTTTTTGATGAGTCAAATTACAACCATACTTGAATAGCTTTCTAATGAGCTATTATGATCTCAATTTTGAGTTGAGTAAGGCCTCCAAAAATTTCCTGCACAAGCACTCTGCATTTCTGCACCATCATTCAACACCTTTTGACTAGTCTTGGGAGAATAAACTTTTGACAGGACAAATAAACTCCAATAAGACAAAAAATGGTATATTTGAAGCCTATACATGATAATCTTTCCAATGAGTTGTCCTGGGCCCAATTTGGACACATGGAAGGCCTCCAAATGCCCTCTGTAAAAATGTGTTGTGCCCTTAGGAACTGACACAGCACGCCTGGGATTGAGCGTTACGTGCCTAGGATTGGGAACTGTGCCCTTGGCCAGGAGGGCTTCCTAAACCCTATTATCATTCAAAATGCCTCAAATTTCTTCCAGGAATCTGCCAAATGGTCCTCCAAGAATTTTTCAAGTGTAAGTACATGTTATACACTCATCTTCAAACAATTTTGGTGTTTTCCTACTAAATGAAATAAAATCCTAAAGAAAACCTAAATCTCATGCTTGAAATCACTATTTAAACCTCATTCCATTTGCCTATGAAGAGTATCAATAAAAAAAAAGTGTAATTACACAATTGGAGGTTTTCCTTAAGTTGTTTAGCCTCTCACTTAGCCTGATATACCTATTCCCTCAATCACTCATTCTCTCATTAGCCTAAACTGCCATTTCATCACCATCTCTTCATTTCATTTCCATTTACACTCCAGGGTTGGAAAAATAGAGTTTTTAAAATTTCAAGAGAGGGAGATAGTGGCAATGATGTGGATCCTCAAATGCCAAGGAGGCATGACCATAAAGGTGGAAAGATCAATAGGTTTGAACCCCTCACTTATTAAAATGGTTGTCGTGCACCAATTACAGCAAAAGGAATTCCATGGGAGAACTTCATAGAAAGTGAGGTGTTCGCTTCTCCACAAGCACATCAGAAGCAAGATTCCCCTTCATCTTCTCAGCCTCCCATTCCTCCATCCACTTACATCCCCTCACTTCATGATGATCCTCCTTAATCACATTTTCACAATCGCTCACCATCATCTCATGGTACACATCCAACAGTGAAGAAGGCAGTAAGGCAAAGATAAATGAGGAATATGGTAGTGATGAGAGCATTGAGACAAGTGGCTCTAAGGTGAAACTCATTGAGCCATTTACTTTGACCTATCAAAGGGGAAATAGGCATGTGTTTGCTACCCTTAAGAAGCAAGGGGCCATGCCTTCATCATCAACCAAACAGTTTGACATTCTTGTTGATGCATCCCTACAAGCATCCCCAACATGATTAGCAATACAAATCCAAATTTTGGCACATTTTTGAAGATTTTGAGTTTTTGGAAAATTTTTATTGTTTTGAAGGGCCAAGCGCACAACGCCACTGGCATTGCGCTCTTTTTTGGGGAAATATTTTGAGTAATGGTTTTCATTTTTTTGTTTATCAGGCCAAGGACATCACCCAAAAAAAAATTCAGCTCATTTGGAGCAAAACTGGTACTCCAAAAGTGCCAAAAACATGCAAAAAATCAACTTTCTGCCCTATTTTCAGAGCTGGTACTGTGCCCTGAGCAGTCTTGGGAGAATGCGTTTTTGGGCACGAAAATGGACACCAATTAAAAAAATAAAGGTATATTTGAAAATTAGATAGGACAAGCTTTCCAATGAGCTATCATGGAGCTGCTTTGGACACCGAAAAGGCCTCCAGATATGAACTGTAAAAATACCTATTTTTTCCAGATTTGGCACTGTGCCCTTGGACTGAGCGTTGCGCGCTTGGCAGAAAGTCAAGAAAAGATACTTGCAGTAAATGAAAAAGATATTTTGAGGGTTTATTAGGCAAATATCTCTAGAGATAGCTTATAATTTATGATAGAAGTTATTTTTGCAGTTGGGATATTTGTGCCTTGCGCCTTGCATGGTCACAATGGTCAAATGCATTTACGATGTAGTTAATGACATTTTAAAAACCTAACTAGGGTTTTGGTCCTCCTTTGCAAGTTAAATACTGCATGGAGGCCTCATTGTAATTGTTGGTTAGTGGCTACACTGAATATGATATAGACTTTGAGTTTGTTGAAGAAATTGGCTTTGGTGTGTTGTGATTGCTTTGGATTGAGCATCAATGGATAAAGCACATTCCTAGGATTCATGAGCTCTATTAGATTGTGATTTTATTCCACTCTTGTATTTGTTTACTTTAGTTTTAATTATGTTCGTGGTTTATTTGATCATAGGACATAAATTTTAGAGTAGGATATGCTTTCTTGGCACCCTAATTCTGTCTACATCCTTTTATCTTTATGTTTTCTTCCTTGAAGTTTAATTAAAGAATCCTTGAATGATCTTTAGTTTCACTAAAATTTTATGTTAAAATCTCTCTTTGTTTGAAATTAATGTTCAGAGAATTATTAACTTCTCTCTAGGATTACTTGTCTGTTGTTTGAGATCTTTTTAGCAAAAGTCTAGTTGAAGAATCCTTTATTGCTCTTCAGTTTTGCTATGCTATCATCCTGGAAGATTTTCTTGTTTCTAGTATGTTGAACGATCCTTAATTTCCCTTTGAACCTACTTCATTCATAACTTCATGTTCATTTCACACTCACTAAACCTAATTAGATCCATTTTGATATGTTAACTTGCCCTATGAAACACCCTTGACCTATTATTATACTTTTTAAGACCTTTTTAGACTCCATAGCCTAATGGATTAATTATCTTACTATTCTTCTTGACAACCTATCCAACTAACCAAATAAAAAAATAAAACCTATCACTATAACTAGCCTAAAATCAAAACCCTAATCAACCAAGTCACATCCTTCACACAAACATAGAGAGAGCCCTCTCTGACTCTAGGAAGGCTAGGTCCTAGGACACCAAAGATTGGTTTCATGTTACCCTTGTCTATTTGGTCATTTCCAATCTGCTAAATTACGGGGAACTAATATAATGGCGATCACGATGGGACCCTGAGTAAGTAACAACCTAAATATTCCTTAAGAACTCTCAAACCCCTGTCAAACTTAGCAAATCAAGTGTTAGCCAAGAGTAGTATCTAATTGATTCACCATACTAGAAAAATGATGACTCAACTGGATAACACCCATTGAAAGCTTAGTGTTACATAAAGAACTCAAAAAACCCAAAATATCTTTAGATTAATATCCAATTGTTGATGGTGGGTAACAACCAGCCTCAAAATATTTGAAATCATCCCCCAGGCAACTCCACAACTCTCAATAGACTTGAAGACTCCACTAGTAGAAGACTCTAGACTGGTTAAAGAGACACAGTGATCCCTTTTCTCTGACTAATTGATAAAGATGATTCCAAGGATATAATGTAGGTATGCTCCAATTAACAGAGATCATATTCCTGGATTCCCCAACAAGATGCCTCAAATAAATTGGGACATAAACCTGGCTATATTTCAAGAGGAAAATTTTTATGACCTCTTGTTACATCTGATCAAATTTCATATACATACATGGATGTTAAAAATTGAATGGCATGAAGACTGCCTCATGAAGATGTCCATGGTAACATTAGAAGGGAAGGCAAGGGAATGGTATGAGGGTCCAAAACCTAGTAGTTTGTTTTCCTTAAAGGATCTCCACAAGGTATTTTATGGGAATTATAAAGAAAATTCTCCATCCTTATCATTGGCTGAAAATTTTTGTGATCAATCTTACGATATCATACAACACCTTGTAGATATTGATGAATATTTAGGTAATTTTCATCCCGAAGATCTCTTAGCAAAAATTCATGAGTTTCATTCTTAAATAAACTATCATAACAACAAAGAAAATTTGGTTGAGGGTGGAATCAATCAGGGAATGGAAGAAAACCCACAGGATCTCTCTGAAGAGACAAGTGATGATTCACCATCTCTTCTATGTGAGGCTCAAGAAGAATTTTAGCCTTATGGCCAACATTCACAAGAAAAATAAAACCACTATGTTTCAATCCCAGGAAAAGAAGAATCTATTGGCCATAGGCACTCCCCTTCTAATCCCAACTACCATAGATCAGAAAATGGATTTGTAGATCAATTCAAGGAGAAAAAATCTGATAATCTAATATTTATGAGTGGTGACACTAGTTATAATGATGATCTTCCAAAGTTTGATCAGTATGATGATGATTATGTTCTCCAAACAGAAGCTAACCTTGCAGAGAAATCAACAGTTGGTCGGTGTGCGGAATGTTCTAAAGAATCAGCTAGGGAAGAAATGAATGATACAAACCCTTTTCTAGACCCAGAAGTTCTCCTCCTAAGCCACCTTGAAAATAAATAATCTAAAATAGATGAGCATTCCACACATCTAGGTTCCTTACCCTTATTCTTTAATTCATTTCAGATCATGAAGGGGAATTGGCATCCTGAGGATCTATCGGAGAAAATTCATGAATTTCATCCTCAATTTAACTATCATGACAATCAAGAGAAGTTGGTTGAGAATAAAAAAAAAATGGAATAAAAGAAAATCCACAAGATCCCTCCGAAAAGACAAATGATGGTTCATATGCTCCCTTGTGTGAGGCTCAAGAAGATATTCAGCCTCAGAAATCAACCTTCACAAGAGAAAGAGAACTGATGTAGTTCTATCCAAAGAAAGAGAACAATGCGTCCTCTTTTAACTAAAGAGGAAATCAATCATATTCTAAACATGCATCCAACCTCTAAACCTTCATGTAAACAAAACCTTTCTATTTTTTCTCCTATTGATTTATGTGTTGTAGTCTTGCCTCATTGAGAAACAGAGGAAAAAATTGATTTTAAGGCTATATTACCTCTTCTAGAAGACCTATTACCAAAGGATGCTCCTAATAATGTCTGTCAGACAGAATTCAGTCCAATCAATCAAGACATATCAGGATTGCTCAAAGAAAACATAGTAGTACATTATGAGGCTTCCAAATCAGATCATCATGAAGAAGAGGGGGAGTTTCTTTCCCAAAAAAATCCCAAGCTTAGCCAAGTGGAGGGAGGAGTAGTCCTGGATGAAGCTTATTTCTCAAATATTATAGGCCATTTATTATTCAAATACCCCTTTGTTGTTTTCCTAGATACATTTGAAAAGGGAGTAAAACATATTAGGAGCAGTTTGTTGCAGGGTTTAAAGAAAATTCTAGGCACTACTGTTCAAAAACAAGTGAGGTGGGAGTGGCATTTTTATTTTTTCAGCACACTCATTGAGTTGAACAAATATCACTCATGGAATCATCTACTTGATTGGTTATATTGGAAAAGGGAGTTCACCAAATGAATATATATCATAAGTATCTTAGATTAGGATAGATAGGTATGCAAATAAGCTCAGCACTATGTGCAAATAAGTTATATTATTTTTATATTGTTTTGACAAAAAAGAGAGAAAAGGAACAAAAAGAGGGCAAATAAAAGAAAAGGTAAAGCCTCGTACCAAAAAAAAGAGTATTTCTGAAAGTGTGCAAGCCTAAATGCCACTTCTTTTGAATAAAAGAGAGTCTTGTTGAGTCATCTAGCCTAATCATGATTGAACATGTTTTAAATTTATACTGATAGGTTAGTGAAAGAGGGTTTTCCAAACCATGTAAACTTGGCTTGTCAGTAGATTAGATTAGGAAAATATATTTGGTTTCAATACTAAAATATGAACCAAAAGAGAAAGAGAGTGATAGGTAACAAATTCCAAATTATTAGCCCTCAAGTTTCTAGTTTCACTTGCACAAAAATAAATTCTATGTGTAGCTCTTCCAAAATTCCACAGCCCATGACAAATCAGATTGCTTAACCTTGGTTTGATCATGTTTTAAATTTCATGTTGTAGCTTAGAGAATGAAAATCTGTCAAACTGCTTAACTTTGACATATAAGTAGAGTAGGTAGAGAATAAAGAGTTCATCAGCCTAATCTGAGCTCTTGGAAGTGACAAGAGTAGAAGTAGATAGTTTTTATGCTTTTAAAAGAAAAAATGATTTCAAGGGTTTGCTAATCCAAATGCACCCAAGTGAAGAAAAAATATTAAGCAAAGTATGATGGGTAGGTAGAATTGATGTTGAAGCAATCATGTCTTTTTAGATTTTGAGATCATAGCTTCAAAAGAACAGGAGTTAATCAACAACTGAAGAAAAATAGGTCTGCTAAGTACAAGTAAGGTACTAATCTTCAAAAATCAAATATCTGAACTCTGAGGTTCTGGACACCTCCTTAAAAGGAGCTTCCCTCCCGAGGTGGAGCCACTGTTAGTCATCAGTATTTTTCACCATTCATAGATGACTAAAGATTGCTTCTAGATTTCTGAAAACAACATTCTTAGAATATTGTGAGTTTCAGAAATCTCACTGCCTTCATTATCCTAATAGAAAATTTTTCACTATTCCATAAGCTTCTCATTCCACGGTCACCCTGCTGCTCCTAAAAGAATTTTTATGAGCTTTTACCTACCATTGTTAGCCTCCTTTCATGCTTATAACCTCATTGCCTCATTTTTCCCCTGTCCATAACTCCACTTTCCCTCTAGGGTTTCCTATAGCCTACTCATTCCCATGTTTCCCTAGGGTCTTGAAGCATTGATTGTCTCAAAACTATCTCTATAGGCTCTTTAGATAAATCAAGTACAATGGATTTTGGATCTTCAATACAACATTTTGACAAATACTCTATTTTTCATTTGAAGCCTCCAAGCCAATTTTCAGTCAAGGTCAGGTCAAAGAGCCGTCTCATTAGGTCAATTAGGGGTTCATATCTTCTAAGGCCATCATTGGTGTTTCAAACACTGTTTTTCCTTTGCTAGAATATGGCTCAAATGTAATAGAATGTTGAGACATGGTTATTCAAGAAAAACCTAAAAGTTTCCAAATAATTTTGCCTTATCAGTACAAAGTCTGCACTTGAGGAAAATGGACAAGATTTGACACTTCTGCAGAAGTGTTGAAAGGTATACCAGTAGAAGGTGTTGATAAGCTCGGTGGTTTGCTCCTGAATGAAGACATTTTGCAGCAAGGAAGACATGAAACACTTGTTCTTGTAGACAATTAGGGTTTTGAGCTTAATGGTCCAATTAGAGTGCAAAACATGGATTGTTGGTCAACTTAATTGTTGGATTAAACTTCTCAATATTAATTATCAATCTGAGAGTCGTAAATGCGAGTTGTACTGCGTATTGGCTCAGCTTATTGATCAGAGTATATGAGTTTCCTTATTAATGATAAACTAGGTGCTGAAATGAAACACATATTGGCTCGCAAACAAGCAACCGTGAAAATGAAACCTACTTAACCAGTTTCGCTCACTGCAAATGCAATTAAACTATAATGAAATTCAAGACAATCCTCAATAATTCTCGCACTCGCATTAAAAATCTCCTATGATAACTTAAAAACCTTAATCTAGTTATTCCTCTTAAAAACTAACACTTGAAATTAATCTTGAAATAAGAAAAAGACCACACATTACACCTTAAACTAACTAAAACTACTTGTTAAGACAAATTCAAGATTCTAAAATAACAAAGGAAACAATCCTAAAAAGAAATCCTTAAAAGATCCTAGAAATTGCATCGCAAATTATCTATGATAAATCCACACACATAACTAAAATTACTCTTAATAACAAATTCAAGATTTGAATTAAAAAATTAAAATCCTAACTAACTACTTTACTTCATGTAAAATAACACATAAAATTCCCATAAAAAAACTATTTAAATATTCTAATCTAAATGAAAATGAACCATTGAAAATCAAGCCTACTTCAAATCAAATCATCACACTATATTTAAACTTGGTATCTCTACCCAATCAAATCCACACTCAATTTTCTCACATAAGGAAATGATTACACTATAAAAACTTTAAAGAATCTAATTAAAAGATATCTAAATCAAAACAAATTCTAATTAAAATAGGTCTAACTATTGAGTGAAATCATGCGTAAACAAGCATTTGAATCCTACTAACAAAAAAATTATATAATGCAAACGATGATTAAATTGACGTAGGAAAATTAAAATAATCTTACATTTACACTACAAGGGCAATAGCTACACAATTTCTTAGTGAAGCTCTGTCTACAACCACCATATAAACCTCTCTTAAAAGTCCCAAGTTTTCCCTTTTTGTACGTAGAAGGTAAATTCCCTTTTTATCTTTTCTGATGATTAAAACTTTATCCAAATTAAACAAAATGTAATTTCATACATTTCATTCTTCAATATCAAATTCTCTTTGCCACAGCAATATGTGAAGGAATATTAAAAAAACTCTTCCAATATGCCTGGGCTCTTCACAGAAATCACGATCCATAGATCTGTGTGGGCTCTTCATGGAAATAACACAGCTCACCCTACAATTGACTTTTCTCTGCATGAGCGCTTTGGATTTTCTCTGTCAATGCGTATAATCATAATGAAAACGTAGCTTGAACCCTCACGACATAAGTCCACTGGTTGGATTTCTGCTATATCTCTACGTTAGATATGAATACAGACTCCGTTCGAACTTGAACTCGATCTATATGCATAATATCACATACAGAGAAGATGATTATAACCAGAAAATAAATGAATCATTTAAAAATCCCAATCCACAGGCTATTGCATGGGCTAATAATTCATTGACTGCCGCTCTGTAATTTCATTGCTAATTCACATTTTCTGGGTTTTCCTCACACACACTCACTCTATCTATTGCGCAGCTACCTATCTCTAATGGATCGACCTCCCCCATCGACTTCTAGCAGCTGATATATATATACATTTTTAATTAAGATTCAACCCAGTGATAGAAAATTATTGGTTTTACAAATTGCCGGAATGAGAATTGGCTTGAAACATATTGTTGAATTCAGGAAATTGTTCCTCGTTTTGTGGGATTCTTCTCTTGCTGGGAGGTACGGTTGGCTTCTATAGATTATTTTTGACCTAACAGAAAACATTTGAGATCAGCATTAACAGTTAGCCACGAAGCTGCTCGTCTACACAATTTTGCACAAAACTTGTATATGGAACTAACTGAGTGTGATATAGGCTTGTCTATGCTATAATATTCCTTCAAACAATTGATACACATATACAAAGTTTTGATGGCATCCTTGGGTTATCATTTGGAATCATTCTAGAGATATTTTAGTTTCTGGTACCCTTTATCAGTCCCAAATAACCAGTCCATGTAAGTGAAAGTCGAAGAGTAATTCCCAGACTTTCTATAGAGCAGTCGATGATGATAATCATGGAAATCAGCTCCTCCATACAACGAGAATAGCTTTCAAATTCTCCAAGGAAAATTGTAACCACAATGGTAGGTCCAATAAGTGTAGCAAAACCAATGAACAAGATTTCAGCATGATGCGCATACTCAGATGTCAAACCAAATGGTGTTGCGTATTCATGATGAACACTGTGAAGATGCTTGTACAACCACTTTGTATGTAAAACTCTGTGGCCCCAGTAGAAAATGAAATCCTTCAAAATGAAATAACAAACCAGCTGGGATACAACTACTTTCTAGGATGGGAGTGGTGGCACGCTTCTCATGCCCATAAATCTGAATATAGCCCAGACAAGAAAAATATGCTCTCATGAAGAAGAAAAATTCCTACGGAAGCCAGTTGAAAATCAGTGAAATTTGTGATCAAATACAACCAGCCTCTTTCGAACAATGTTGCCATGAAAAATCGCAAGCTGCTAAAATCCAATCTACTCCAGTGAAGAAGTTATCATTTAGCCCAACAAAGGAGAGAATGAGCGAGACGTGTGATAGATCAAAATCCTAGAGCTTGGATTCTATTTCAGATTGTGCAAATTCATTAGTGAATCTATTCCACTTTTGTATGCCATAAACTTGCCCAAACATAACCAGAGTAGTAATATTCAAAGAGACCCAATACGTTCATGTTCAAAAATGGTTTTTAGTGGAATATTCCCCTCATGATAGCTCTTTCATGAAACTAAATTTAGCCAAACGGTTTCTGGGTTATAGGAAACACGGTGCTCTGAACATAACCCATGTCTCTTAATTTAGAGATTTTGCTCCACTTTGTCGCAAATTGGATATTTTTACCTACATCAATTCAACTACCCAGCAGCTGCCTTTATGCATTTGGTGAATTTTCACTCGAATGCATTCCTGCACCAAACCTTCCTACAACCAAGAAGTAATTTATTAAAAACGCTAATTAATTAAATAAAAACAAGAATTTATAATTTAATAGCTATTGTTTCTAAATTCCTCTAATTAACAACATAATGGATTAATAACAATTAAAAACACCAGGTACAAGTATGTATTTAGTTGATAAAAATCATAAAAATTTGGGCAAAAGTGCAGCTCAACATCCCCCCATGCTGAACTTCTTGCACATCCTCGTGCAATCTAAAAATATAAGATGATGAAATGAGGCAGGGAAAATGCCAGCAAATATTTTAGTAAGTAAAGATGAGGATGCCTGATGTTGTAATGCATTCCTCTGCCTGCAACATCTGAAACCATGTGAAATATAAAACAAGATCAGGTACCAAAAGTAGACTATGATGGTGAAAATAGTGTCGCACATACCTGTTACCTTGTCCCAAATTATGTTTTTGCCGAAAGTCTTATTATAAAATCAATTTTTACTGAAGAGGTACAAATTTACAAATACTACCACAGGTTTCATGCACCTACAATAGCAATCTTGTACCTAGGTCATTCAACACATATTTAGAGGAGGAAACTATAATTGATACACATTGTCAGCAACCAACACCTTGTGAGCAGTCATCATTGAGTACTTCATCACTTCCAATACCATATAAAATTTAAGTGATTTTTGATACCAATCAACAACCTATTTATCGAACACTCTAAACTACGTTGTCATCCAGATTCAAAAATAAATTTCCTCTTAATCTAGTACAACAAATTACCTTCACTAAGGGTACCACATCGTTCAAATATTCTTGATTTTTAAAAGATAGAACTCAAGGCATCATCTTCAAATCGGCTCAAAACCATTGTCCGAGAAAAATGATGATGAGTCTTAGGGGAGAGAAGGATAACCAAAAAAATCATAGTATGCAGTTAATTTTAATACCATAGACATGGCCCTACTGCCCGCAACTGTCCATAACCTTGACAGGGATGTCTTTTAACCTAGCGAAATTTCAGTATCACACTTAATAGATACAGATTCAGAGTTAGCTTATTTGACTTTTTAGATGAAGGCCATTATCTTGGCTTGGTAACTAGCTGATGGCAGTGCCACTCACAAGAAGTAACATTAATGAATAGGCCAGCTCGTGATGAGACCTCCTGTCTTCCAGCTTTTTGGCTGAAAGCCATTACTCTGGCTTGGTGACCAGTAGCAGTAATGTCATGCATGTTAGGTCTCATGATCGTGGTAGGTCGGCTCATCACGAGACCTCATATCCTTCCATAAATATTTGTAAGCTATAATTATGATTAACCTTAAAGGTTACTTAATAAGTGGGGAGACATATCTACTCCTTAAGAGTACATGATGGCGTGAAAATTTTTTAATGACTAATCATTGCTGACTAATTCCTCTACCCTGTAGACTTGTTAAAGATATCCTAGACAATGACTGCAAGATTATTTGAGTTAAGAATGCTAGTGTTCTCCCGAATAGCTCATTAAAATCTTTGCAATAGTGGTCCACCATAGCGGTTTTCCAATAGTACCTTCTAAGGGAAACTGAAAATGTATATCCGAGACGACAACTTACTAGAGCGATTAATCATGGTTACTTTTTGCAAAATCATGAGGCATTAGAGCGAATTGTACTCAACAAGATTTTTCAGAAATGTGTGTGTTAACAACTAATGTGAATCAAAAGTGTTTTTAACAGGCATTATTTAAAATTCAAAACCCTAATAGCATTATAACAGCTTTACTGATTTATTCTCCTACCCTATTTTACCCTAAGAGGCGAAAGACTCCCGTTTAAGTATAGGAGCACTTCCAATGAAGCCATGTGCGTAAAAAAATGATGATTATACTCATGCTTAGTTTTAACAAATAGACTTCAAGACATACGAAAGCATGAGAAACCAGTTTCTTTAATTGATATGGTACCAAGAGTTTCCGAATGCTGAGGAAATAAGATGGCTTAATGACTGCTCGAAACCAGGATTCAATGGAACCCACATATTTATGATTTTCCAACTGATGCAAGTCTTTCACAGTTTGATAGTCACTCTCCTGGAGGCATAAGGGATCTGGTGAAAGAGAAAAGATAAATCCCTCAAGTTCAGGCTCAAATATTTGATTTTCAAATTGACAAGAATGGTTGAGAGAAATTCTAGGGTTTTTAGTTTCAACAACATTTTTAAAACATGTTCCAATGAAATATTGCTCCTCTTGTGTTCTTTGAATTATATATTCCGGGGGTGAATTCTTTGTAGTAATGGGAGGAGTTTCCAGATTCATTCCCTTTTCCAACATGGAGGGTGTGACATTTTGTTCAATTGGGGAATCAACAGAAAGAATAGGTGGTTCAAATTGTTGTGCAACATGATGGTTTAGATTAGGGTTTAGTATGTGGTTTTGGCTAGGGTTTTGGTTAACACGTGGACTAAGGTTTGGATTTGGATTGGGATTAGGCTTTGGACTAGGGTTAGGTCTAGGTTTTAAATTAGAATTAGGGTTATGTCTAGGGTAAGGATACACGCTAGGGTAAGGTTGCAAATGCGGTTGGGACCATGGAGGAGGATAAATTAACGATGCATTGGAAAGAAATTGAGGTTGTTGTTGGTGCTCATATGATTGAATTTGCATGGGAGATTTCCCTAGAGAGGAAAATACAAACGATTCTTGAGACCATGGAGATATCTGTCCTGAGGATGACATCCAAGGAGAGGGCCACTCTGGCCACGAAGTTGAATATTCAATTGGAGGAGGATCAGAATTTTTCCATGAAATTCAAAGATTATAAACATGCTGAGGAACCTGCTCAGGAAAATAATCGTTATTCCAAGTATCAAATGGTGTTAGGTTTTGAGTTATACCTAGCGGCTGATTCGATTCCTTACTTGATTCCATGAGTACCTTTCGTAATTGTGTCATTGATGGGCAATGTTCGGTTGCATGATCATCCTCGCATATTTTGAAAACTTCCAGACTCCTAAGTGGGCACTCTCTAAGGCAATGTTTCTTTTGACAGTTGGTGCAAAGGATAAACAGTGGTTCTTCGTCCTTCTCTTGTTCCTGAAAATCATCCAATTTCGAAATCAAAGATTTAAATTTATGTTCAAGCAAGATATTAAATTCAATACTTGTGAATTCTTCATCAAATGAGTTGTTCATCTCTATAGCAGCATAAAAACTCCTCATTGAATGATTCCTCAAAATACCATTTTATGGTCTTCAACGAGAAAACTGGTACATTCTGTCATCACATGGATTAGTACACAAGGGTTCTTACAGTACCCAAAAAATGATATATTGTTGAAGAATGGATTATGAAGATAAATGGATTTAAAAAAAAAATTGACTGAAATAAAGCTCACCACGCTTGCATGAAAGGAAAATACCAAATCAAAGCAATATTTAATCTATTGAAAACAAAACAGTTCATAAATCAAAATTCTAAAGCCCGCTTCTACTTCTACACATAAACAAGATAAGGAAATTAAAGTTCAAGTGATAAGCAAGATGGCCAGACTTTGGAGCAACCCCACAATAGTAGATGTGTGGGTCTTCACTCACATCTTAGCGTACACTCTCCACCCTCTGACGCCCTGCAATATCCTTGAAACTCTGTGAGAAAATTTTTACCTGAGCCAAAATACAACTCCCTGGAAACGGCGCCAAAATGTTGGTCAGATTAATTTTCAGATTAAACCTCTCAATATTAATTATCAATCCGGGAGTCGTAAATGCGAGTTGTACTGCATATTGGCTCAGCTTACTGATCAGAGTATATGAGTTTCCTTATTAATGATAAACTAGGTGCTTACATGAAACACACATTGGCTCGCAAACAAGCAATCGTTAAAATGAAACCTACTTAACCAGTTTCGCTTAGTGCAAATGCAATTAAACTATAATGAAATTCAAGACAATCCTCAATCATTCTCGCACTCGCATTAAAAATCTCCTATGATAACTTAAAAACCTTAATCTAACTATTCCTCTTAAAAAATAACACTTGAAATGAATCTTGAAATAAGAAAAAGACCACACATTACACCTTAAATGAATTAAAACTACTTGCTAATACAAATTCAAGATTCTAAAATAACAAAAGAAACAATCCTAAAAAGAAATACTTAAAAGATCCTAGAAATTGAATTGCAAATGATCTATGATAAATCCACACACATAACTAAAATTACTCTTAATAAAAAATTCAAGATTTGAATTAACAAATTAAAATCCTAACTAACTACTTTACTTCATGTAAAATAGCACTTAAAAATCCCATAAAAAAAATCATTTAAATATTCTAATCTAAATGAAAATGAACCATTAAAAATCAAGACTACTTCAAATCAAATCATCACACTGTATTTAAACTTGATGTCTCTACCCAATCAAATCCACACTCAATTTGCTGACATAAGAAAATGATTACACTATAAAAACAATAAAGAATATAATTAAAAGAGATCTAAATCAAAACAAATTCTAATTAAAATAGATCTAACTATTGAGTGAAATCATGCGTAAACAAGCATTTGAATCCTACTAACAAAAAAAATTAGATAATGCAAACAATGATTAAATTGACGCAGGAAAATTAAAATAATCTTACATTTTCACTACAAGGGCAATAGCTACACAATTTATTAGTGAAGCTTTGTCTACAACCACCATATAAATCTCTCTTAGAAGTCCCAGGTTTTCCCTTTTTGTACGTAGAAGGTAAATTCCCTTTTTATCTTTTCTGATGATTACAACTTTATCCAAATTAAACAAAATTTAATTTCATACATTTCATTCTTCAATATCGAATTCTCTTTGCCACGGAAATATGTGAAAGAATATTAAAAAAACTCTTCGAATATGCGTGGGATCTTCACAGAAATCACGATCCATAGATCTGCATGGGCTCTTCACGGAAATAACACAACTCACCCTACAGTCGACTTTGCTCTGCATGAGCGCTTTGGTTTTTCTCTGTTGATGCATATAATCATAATGAAAACGCAGCTTGGTCCCTCATGGCATTAGTCCATTGGTTGGATTTCTGCTATATCTCTACGTTAGATATGAATACGGACTCGATTCAAGCGAGCATGGCATAACAAGCGAGCGTTTTTTATAATCTATGTGGTAGCCTATCAGCATTTATAATCTATTTGCAGCTGAATTGTTGTTTACGTTAGCTCAATTTTTATGATCAGGCTTGCAACATCATAATTTTCATATCAAATCGCTAACTCAGGAGTATCCTCCTTTTCTACTTCCAATCAATTACTGATGCTTCTTGAGTTTAGCTTTCCTTTTGAAATCATATCCGGCAGTTGGAGTTGTATTTGAACATTTCCTACTATCATCTGATTCTCTTTTAGATGATTGTAATTTGTATGCAGGTCGGATATTGACCTGTTCATGTGGATGCCCACTCATTTTTCTCTGTTCAGTTATGAGCAGACTTCTATGGGGCAATTGATGGTGGATTTCTCACTGTGTAACACTACAGCTGAGATTATAAGACTATGTACTGTTTATATAATCAATATATTCAGCATTTTTTTCTTTCTGAAAAAATGAATATGGACTCCGTTCGAACATGAACTCGATCTATCTGCATAATATCACATACAGAAAAGATGATTATAACCAGGAAATAAATGAATCATTTAAAAATCCCAATCCACAGGCTATTGCACGGGCTAATAATTCATTGACTTCCCCTCTGCAATTTCATTTCTAATTCATATTTTCTGGGTTTTTCTCACACGCACTCACTCTATCTATGGCACAACTACCTATCTATAATGGATCAACCACCCCAATTGACTTTTGGAAATTGATATATATATATATATATATATTTTTAATTAAGCTTCAACCCAGTGACAGAAAATTATTGGTTTTACAAATTGTCGGAATGAGAATTGGTTTGAAATAGATTGCCGAATTCAGGAAATCGTTCCTCATTTTGTGGGATTCTTCTATTGCCGGGAGGTACGGTTGGCTTGTAGATATTATTTCTGACCTAACAAAAAACATTTGAGATCAGCATTAACAGTTGCTGAGGAAGCTGCTCATCTACACAATTTTGAACAAAACTCATTTATGGAACTAACTGAGAGTGATCTAGGCCTGTTTGTGTTGTAATCTTCCTTCAACCAATTGATACACATATACAAATGTTTGATGGCACCCTTGGGTTATCATTTGGAATCGTTCTGGAGATATTTTAGCTTCGGGTACCCTTTATTAGTCCCAAATAACTAGTCCGTGTAAGTGAAACTCGATGAGTAATTCCCAGACTTTGTATAGAGCAGTCGATGATGATAATCATGGAAATCAGCTCCTCCATACAACGGGAATAGCTTTCAAATGCTCCAAGGAAAATCATAACCACAATGGAAGGTCCAATAAGTGTAGCAAAACCAAGGAATAAGATTTTAGCAGGATGTGCATACTCAGATGTCAAACCAAATGGTGTTGTGTATTCATGATGAACATTGTGAACATGCTTGTACAACCATTTTGTATGTAAAATTTTGTGGCCCCGGTAGAAAACGAAATCCTTCAAAATGAAATAAAAAACCATCTGGGATACAACTACTTTCCAGGATGTGAGTGGTGGCACGCTTCTCATGCCCATAAATCTGAATACAGCCCAGAAAAGAAAAAGACGCTCTCATGAAGAAGAAAACTGCCTATGGAAGCCAGTTGAAAATCAGTGAAATTTGTGATCAGATACAGCCAGCCTCTTTCCAACAATGTTTCCATGACAAATCCCAATATGCAGAAATCCAATCTACTCCAGTGAAGAAGTTATCCTTTAGCCCAACAAAGGAGGGAATGAGCGAGAGGTGTGATAGATCAAAATCCTGGAGCTTGGATTCTATTTTAGATTGTGCGAATTCATTAGTGAATCTATTCTAATTTTGTATTCCATAAACTTGCCCAAACATAACCAGAGTAGTAATATTCATAGAGACCCAATACGTTCATGTTCAAAAATGGTTTTTAGTGGAAGATTCTCTTCATGATAGCTCTTTCACGAAACTGAATTTAGCCAAACAGTTTCTGGGTTATAGGAAAAACGGTGCTGTGAACACAACCCATGTCTCAGAATTTAGATATTTTTATCCATTTGATCAAAAATTGGATATTTTAACCTACAACAATTCAACTACCCAACAACTGCTTTTATGCATTTGGTGAATTTTCACTCAAATGCATCCCTGCACCGAACCTTCCTGCAACCAAGAAGTAATTTATTAAAAACACTCATTAATTAACTAAAAAAAAAGACTTTATAATTTAATAGCTATTGTTTCTAAATTCCTCTAATTAACAACATAATGGATTAATAAATATTAAAAACACTAGGTACAAGTATGTATTTAGTTGATAAATATCATAAAATTTTGGGCAAAAGTGCGGCTCAATAGGGATCAATTGCAGAAAATATTGATGAGATAGGGAAAAAAAAGGTGAGGTGAACTGAACAGAAATGGATTAACTTGAAAGGGCTAAAGAGAACTTAGAATACAACACTGATGATTGTTGTAAAAAGCACTCCAAACACCTAGGGTTTTGGGAAAGTGGCCATAGAAGGTGAAAAGATAAGTTGAACTCCATGGTAGAAAAAAGAGAAGATTTTGAACTTGCTGCTAGGTGTAATCATTCTAAAGGTATCAAAATAAACTTATCAAGCCGTCATCATTTTCCAAGAATTCATTCCGAGAGTTAAGCCATTGGTCACTCATAGGGCCAGTTTCGCTTCAAATTTTGTTTTCGAACAAAAAATGGTGAATTTGAAAAAAGTGAGAGAGGTTTTTATCCATCATTGGTTCGAGACAAAAAACATCCTTCATATTTTACACAGGTATCATGGTTTGGGATAAATTTCAAATTTACCAGTGCTACAAGAGGTTTGCTCCACTTCTAGAGTGACCTTGGGAAAATCAACTTCACTCATAGCTATAGTGTCCAAATGGCTTTCTTGATGAGTCAAATGACAACTAGACTAGAAGAGCTTTCCAATGAGCTATTATGAGCTCAATATGGAGTTGAGGAAGGCCTCCAAAAGTTTCCTGCACCAGCACTCTGCATTCCTACACTATCATTCATCACCTTTTGACTAGTCTTGGGAGAATCAAATTTTCACAAGTCAAATCAACTCCAATCAGAAAAAAAAGGGTATATTTGGAAAGTAGGCAGGATACACTTTCAAATGAGATATCATGGGCCCAATCTAAACACTAGTAAGGCCTCCAAATGCCCTCTTCATTAAGGCATTGCACCCTTAGACACTAACACTGCGCGCTTGGGATTGAGCGTTGCGCGGCCGGGATTCGGCATTGCGCCCTTGGCTAGGAGGGATTCCTAAACCCTATGATCACTCAAAACACCTCAAATTGCTTCCAGGCCTCTACCAAATGGTCCTCTAAGCATTTTCAAGGGTAAGTACATGTTATACACTCATCTTCAAACAATTTTGGTGTTTTCCTACTGAATGAAATCAAATCCTAAAGAAACCCTAAATCTCATGCTTGAAATCACTATTTAAACCTCATTCCATCTTCCTATGACAAGTATCAGTCAAAACAAAGGGTAATTACACAATTGGAGGTTTCACTTAAGTTGTTTAGCCTCTCACTCAACCTGATATACCTATTCCCTCACTTACTCATTTCATCATTAGCCTAAACTGCCATTTCATCACCATCTCTTCATTTCATTTCCATTTACACTCAAGGGTTGGAAAAATAGAGTTTTCAAAATTTCAAGAGAGGGAGAAAATGGTAGTGATGTGAAGCCTCAAATTCGAAGGAGACATGAGCACAAATGTGTAAAGATCAATAGGTTTTAACCCTTCACTTATTAAAATGGTTGTTATGCACCAATTAAAACAAAAATGCATTCCATGGGAAAACTTCATAGAAAATTAGGTGTTCACTTCTCCATAATCCCATCAGCAGCAAGATTCCCCTTCATCTTCTCAGCCGCCCATTCCTCCATCAACTCACATCCCCTCACCTCATGATGATCCTCCTTCATCACCTTTTCACAATCCTTCACCATCATCTCATGGTACTAGTGCATCCAATAGTGAAGAAGGCAGTAAGGAAAATAATAGTGAGGCAGATGGCAGTGATGAGATCATTAAGACAAGTGGCTCTAAGGTGAAACTCATTGAGCCATTTCCTTTGACCTACCAAAGGCGAAATATGCATGTGTTTGCTGCCTTTAAGAGGAAAGGGGCCATACCTTAATCATCAACCAAACAGCTTGAAATTCTTGCTGATGCATCCCTACAAACATCCCAGACATGATTAGCAAGACAAATCCAAATTTTGGCACATTTTTGAAGATTTTGAGTTTTTGGAAAATCTTGACTGTTTTGAAGGGCCAAGCGCGTAGCACCACTAGAGTTGTGCTCTTTTTTGGGGCACTCTTTTGAGGAATTTTTTCATTTTTTTGTTCATCAGGCCAAGGAAATCACCCACAAAACATTTCAACTCATTTGGGGCAAAACTGGTACACCAAAAGTGACAAAAACATGCAAAAATTCAACTTTCTGCCCTATTTTAGAGATGGCGCTTTGCCCTGAGCAGTTTATGAAGAATGCGTTTTTGGGCAAGAAGATGGAAACCAATCAAAAAAATAAAGGTATATGTGGAAAGAAGACTGGACAATATTTCCAATGAGAAATCATGGAGCTCATTTGTTCATCGAGAAGCCCTCCAAATATCAGTTTCAAAAAGACATATTTTTCTAGATTTGGTGTTGCGCCCTTGAACCTCAGTGTTACACCCTTGACAGAAAGTCAACAAAAGACACTTGGAGAAAATGAAAAAGATATTTTGAGGGTTTATTATGAAAATATCTCTAGAGTTAGCTTAGAATTTATGATAGAATTTATTTTTTCAATTGGGATATTTCTGCCTTGGGCCTTGCATGGTCACAATGGTCAAATGCATTTATGATGTTGTTAATGACATTTTGAAAAACTAACTAGGGTTTTAGTCCTCCTTTTCAAGTTAAATACTGCATGGAGGCCTCATTGTAATTGTTGGTTGGTCGCTAAGCTCAATATGATATAGACTTTGAGTTTGTTGAAGAAATTGGCTTTGGTGTGTTGTGATTGCTTTGGATTGAGCATAAATGGATCAAGCACATTCCTAGGATTCATGAGCTCTATTAGATGGTGACGTTATTCCACTCTTGTATTTGTTTACTTTAGTTTTCATTATGTTCATGTTTTCTTTGAACATAGGTGTTACACGTTATTTTTTCACCATGACATTTGACTGTCTATATAGGTTCATGACTACCTATATTATGCTCCCTTAGAAGTCAAAAACCCTAATGTTCCTAAACCAAGTCTTGGAATTGGAGAAAAGCTCATTAGAAACCTAAAAATTCTAACTCCGCACTTTTCCTAACCCTTGCCTACGGATCCACAGATATTTTCTTTATATCCTGCAGCACATCCCGTACGTTTTTCTTATAAAACCTGCGGACCCCCATAAACAGTCAAATAAAGGAAAAAGTAAGTTCTAGAAGCCCAGCTGGATGAATATTCTCCCAACTGGAAGCTTCTAGAAGCATGTTCAGTTTGAGCTTTATCCTATACTCATGAGCTCTATTCCTTCACTCATAGAGCTTATCCCTTGGTCTATGGAGCTCAAATCCTTTCATGAAAGGAATCCATCCCCATCTTCATGGAACTGAAACTACCTCCATTTCCTTATAAATTGAGCTCATGTTTCAGTCTCAAGGGTAGAGACACATATATGGTAATTTCTGAAGAAATTCTTAAGAGAGAATACTCTCTATACTAGCCATTTTTTATATGAGAATGATCACACACTCATGTCCATAACTTTATGCTAGTTTAGAGAGAAAAAGGCTTGTCAATATGAGAGAGAACAATTGTTCAACACATCGGAAGAACCTGTATAACATCAAGGCAAAAGGTTGTAAGGTTACTTCTTATTATACAAGTTAATAAAAATGGATTATATTTTCTCATTGAACTATTCATGTATCTATTTGAGTATTTCAATTCTTAGATTCCTTAATCACTGAGATATATTAGTGTTTTATCAATTATTATATCTTGCAGGTGCTTTTAATATTTTTATCTGTCTTTGATAGCAGGTCTCACATGCTGAAGTGACGTATATTGGAGCAACTGGATAGAATATTTCAGAAAGTGTTGGACTTCAGGTAAGTGCATGTCCTCATACTTTGTTATTAATAATTCTGAATCACAAATGATCTAGAGAAAATGGTTTGAATTTGGTTGTTTGTTTCTAGATATCCTTAGGATACTAGGGAGATCATTCTTGTCCGCAAGAAGGATTTATCCGCATAACTAAATGGCGACTCCGCTAGGGAATAGAACTTAGTTTCTCTTTTCATTTTTCAGTTTATTTTCTGATTTTGATTAGTCTAAAACTGGGTTGGGTAGATAACTTACTAGAATCCCCGAAAAGTAAATCCGAATATTTATTTTTTGTGTTTTTTCCTGGTCTTCGCAGTTTTTGTTTAAATACAGTGCAGTAGCCTCTGCAGTTTTTAGTTCAGAATAGTCTAGTACCGCACTGTTCTCTATTGAAACCTGCGAACTCATGGAAAATTTTTGAAAAATTAAGAATTCTCTTTTCAGGAGCAAGATTACCAGATTCTTTGTGTTTGCCCCAATTTGTCTTGATTGTCAAAGTCTTATGTGTGAATTTATTTTAGTAATTCTTGTGTCTGAGTGGTTTTTCATTTTATTTTCATTTTACAAGTAAGTGTTTGCCCTACTTTATTGTTGCTCTCTATTAGAAACCATCATATACCTTAGCTCACTGGTATGCTTTTTCTTTCTTGTTGAGCCATTGAACTTTTTGCAATGTTTTCTTTTATGAAAATTGAGTTTCATTTTAATTTGCAAATTTAGAAGAGTCTTAAGCTTACTAAGGCCTGAATTTCACTTTAAACCATTTTTGAATGTTTTGATTTTTGCTGAGATAAGAAGAAATTTGTCTTAGTTTGATCAAAAACTAAGAAAAACATCCTCAAAACATTCTAGATAGAGTTCAAATTTAGAGTCTTTTCTTTTGGTTTTGAATTTTATGTTTTTAGGAGTTTTCGATAAGCTTTTATTTTTGGAAAGATTTTTTTTAATGATTTGTAGTTTTTGATCTGATTAATGAAGGATTTTATTTTGAATGAGTAATTAATCATCATATGAGATTGAGTTCTCAAAGAAATAGTATTCTTTTCAAATATTTTTGTTTATAAGCGAAAGCATTGGTTCTTTGAAAGTTATCTAAATCTCTCAAATATTTCCTTTAAATAGGTTTCATTGAAAAGAAAAGAGTTGCACTTTCATATTGATGCATTTAGTGTATTTTGAGTCAGGTCATAAAACATCATTGAAGTTTCACTTCCATACCTTCTATCTTAAGAAACAACCAAATTAAAAACAATGCTTTAATTAAAATCAATCTAGATATTTTTCCATTTTCTAGGGATCTTTTCCACCAACATAGCTTAGGCCAGTGTCTTGGAATAGGTTGTAATTAACATTCCAAGATAGTTAAAACAGACAAGTAGCAATCTTGCAGTAGGAAAACTCCAATTGTAGCATGTATTCTTTGGGAAGCTCTTCTTAAAAGAGTCAAGCACGAGATCATGTCCGAGCCAGTGAGGTAATTGTACCTATCTCAATGGGAAAGATAGCAGATGTGCACGTATTAAAAATGGTAAACCTAGGATAGACCATTGTCAAGGAGCCTAGGGTCACTTGTCGGTAAACCTTGGTTTATACCAAGGAGCCTTCAAGGGGATTGAGCTAGTTACTCTGCCCTTGCATGTATATCGAATTGTAGACTGATCCCCCAGGTATATTTGTTCTTGTTGGTGACCTTAGTGGCTATAAAATTTAGGATTTTTTCCCAAGGTGACAGTGGAGGGAAGGTCCCACTGTACCTGGAGCAGACGTTGACTAGACTCACTTAGACTTTCTAGAGGGTCCTCCTCACTTCGAGATGTTTAAGTGGAGAAACTTGCACCAGACTGTTTCATTAAGAAAGTTGTTAGGGTAACTGCTCCAATCGCCATTTCTGTATTAAAATTCTACAACATTGGATTTCATCACCAACTAGTGTTTTTAATGCAGGAATCTACTATTTGTGTGTGGATTGCTCTATTAGATTTTGTAGGCGCGTGATTCATTTTATTGTTTCTTTAGAGAATTTAGGACATTTTTTTGAACTTTTCTTTGATTTCGTGTGTTAAAACTTTTAATCGTGGCAGAATTACTTAGAAAATCACATAGAAAGCAGGGGAAACCCCCTGAGTACACACCAAGCCAGTTAGAAAAACTTAAATATGAGAAAGGACAAACATCAAGGACTGGATCAACTGAACATGAAGAAACATCAATAATTAGTCATCATGAATACAAAGTAGATCAACCTCAAACAACAAAGAGTACTCCAAGAAGAGTTTCAATTTCTGAACTAGCTGAACTTGTTTCTACCACTAGTGAATTATCAGCTACTGATCCTGAAATTTCTGAACCAGAAACTGAAACTGCTATATATGAGACTACTTATGAGTTCATTACTCCAACTGCTCATTGTCCTGATTAACCCAGAGTGAAGTATCGTATCACTAAAAATCTTCCTCCTGGTCTCATTAGTATTGAAGAAGTTACTGACATTGAAGAAGAAGTTGTTCTTCCTTCAAATCAGGACTCTTTAGATCTTAGGCCAAGTGAATCGATTTACTATATCCCTTTCAAACAAGATCCCTGGTATTCTCAGTTGATAGACTTTCTACACAATACTAGTCTAAACTATTTGCCACCCCAAATTCCTTTTTACGCCATACCAAGAGGTTATAGACCTCAATTAAACATGTCTGGTGATTCATCCATGTTTTTTGCATCACCAGAATCATATTTATATGGTGATCTGTCTGTTCCGGTAGGATACCAATCACTTTATGGTACTTTCTCAACAGCAACTCCTTCCCCCAACAAACATATACCATCATCTAGTCCAAATGAATCACATACCGAAAATATGAGTGCGAAACACATTTACATGATGTCTTGAAACATTCCTAACCCTGACCCTCAAGGTATTAATTTACCACTTAGGGGGAAACCTCAAAGTGGTAATTTACTGCCTGGGGGGCAAACTCAAGGACAATACATACCTCAAGTACCATATCAACCTCAAGGATAGTACATACCTCAGGGTCAATATTAACCTCAAGGACAGTACCCAACTCAGGGTCTGTAACCTCTTCAAGGACAGTACCCTACACCAGGGCAGCCGTATTTCCAGGGACAACAGCCTCCTTTAGGGCCATAGTTCTACCCAGAAAAAAAATTGTTTCAAGGAGGTGGGAATTATCCAGCTAATTATCAATCATATGTTCCAAATTATCAACCTGATTATGGTCCTTCTTATGCAACACAACCTTCAGTGGGACCTTCATATCCTAGGTAAACATGATGTGGGATCCATCACAAGTTTAACAGAATTTTCAACCTAATATGTAAGTACCCTATTATCAACCTGGTTAGCCAATTGGTTATAGTCAAATTCAACAACATGTCCAGCCTGTCCAACCTATTCAACCTATGACTCAGTTACCTACATCTAGTGCAGTTTAGCAGCCTAGTTCGAGTACACTTAGAACTCCAACTCAAACTACTGCACCAATTTCTGTTCAAGCTACCATACCTATTCTTGGAGTTTCTGCAGCGCTTATTTCTATAGACCCCTCAAGTATCAAAACATATCCCTGTAGTATCTGCACCATAACCTAGACCTACAATCCATACTACCATTCAACTGCCTATAGGACCACCTGGTACAACTACAATTGTAACAAGCCAACCTCATTTTGTTTATCAACCATATCAAGGGCAGTATCAATATGGGTCTGTAGCACAAAATTCATTATACCAGCATCAACCGTACCCTGGTTACATGTATCACATACCAGCTCAACCCCAATATGGTCCGACTAATCCTAGTTACTCGGGAGGTATTCCAATCCTAAATGCACAGGCTATTATAGGATATCTTGGATATCCTCCTCTTGGTACTGGTATAGTTCCGCAAGGTTATCAATTCTATCAATACCCTATCCGTCGCTTTCCATTCATTGAAACTTTGGATTTACCTAATTTATCACACCTAACGAATGATCCCATCTATTATCTTCCATATTGGTTGCCAATGCCAAATAATTTGCCCAGTGATATCCCTAAATTTGAAAGGAAATCGGGAGAGGACCCATCAAACCATGTCATGACTTACCAACTCTAGTGCGCATCGAACTCTTTGATTGATGATTCTATTCGATTACAATTGTTTCAGAGAACACTGATAGGCTTAGCTGCAAAATGGTACATTGGATTACCGCGTGGCTAATTCAACAATTTCAATGCTTTAGCAACTGCTTTCTTAACACATTTTTAGTTTCCAGTCAGATACAACAATGGCATGGAATTATTGACTTCATTAAAACAATCTACGTCTATGTACATATCCGATCACATACATGAACGAAGACATAGAAGATGTTTGGTAAAATTTTTAATTCCGGATCAGATATTGGCAGAATGGTTCATCAAATCATTACTTCCAAAGATCACTGAAGATGTGGCTAAGGGAGGAGTTGTTACTGAGGAACGGGTCATTTCTCAAGCTCAATACCTAGACCTCATGTATAGACAGCCTAGTACTTTGTATGAAAAAAAATATTGATTTACCACATCCTGGTCAAATAACTGCAACTCCTTCAGGATCTCATGTTGCAGATGGTGTAATTGGTTTAGTTAACACAAATAAAAGTAAGAATAAGTCCTCAAAAACTACTTCTCCTATAATAACTTTACCTAATTCACCGAAAGGATATTCTTCCCTTGAAACTTCTGCCGACATTCACGTTGTAGATTCATCTACAACTAAATCCAAAATGGAAACAAGAAGGAAGGTAATAATAAAAGCGAATATAATCCATCTCCCAAGGAGAAAACTGAAAAAACTAAATCATCTGACGAAAAATGAAAACCTCGTTATCCTTGTCTTATCTGTGATGAGGACCACTTTACTAAAGAGTGCCCACATCGGTTTGAGGTCTCTTAATTCGTCAAAGGTTCACCCACTCACGTTGTATTGAAGGATCCTCTTCCTACTCAAGATAGAAAAATGATTGGATATTCTTCACACTCATTAGCAGATATTTTAATGATGTCTAAATTTATGGTTGTGACACGATCACAAGACTATGGAAGTAAAAATCATGTTCATGGTAAAGAAGTAGAAAATTCTAATTCAACACTAGCTACAACTCCATCGATTTCTGATACACTTCATATCGAGAAACCTAATCTTGATCTAGTAATTAAACCACCTACTAAAGGTGTACTTCGGAAGTCAGCTTTCAATCCACATGTGAGCGCTGCTCAGAACTACAACATTATTGAAGACTTGGTGATTTCCCCTTCAACAATGTCAGCCTTAGAAGTGCTGCAATCATGTCTAGCACAAACAAAATTACTTTTATCAGCCATTGGAGCTATAGATCCTTAGGATTCTAACCTTATGGTCTTCGATTTAGAAAATTTTACACCGATACTCCCCCATCAGATGGCTTTTCAGATTCCAGTATTAGTCAAAAACAGATGAATTTTTCATACTGTAATTGGTGAGGGGGCTTCCACATGCATTATGTCGTTAAATTCTTGGAAAAGTCTTGGTTCTCTAGTTATCAACCAGTCTCCGACAATCCTTAAAGTTTTTTATGGAAGAGGATTACATTTATATCGAATTTTACAGGATCTACGTATAGAGGTCAAAGATAAAACTGTTAATCTAGATGTGGAAGTAGTTGATGCCCCTCTAGATTACAACCTTCTTCTGGGTCGAAGTTGGTCTTATTCTATGACTGCTGTCATGTATTCTGTCTTTTGGTTAATCATGTTTCCTCATAAAGGAAAATTTGTTAAAATTGATTAATTGTCTTATTATTCATTTGACCCAACCTCTACAGATAGTATTCAACATGTTGGAAAATCAACTATTCCTTATGAATTTGTTGGAGTAGGTTTAGTAAAAGATTCTGTTTTAATGGGAAATTTTTTCTATGCCTCCACCTAATATACCGCGTACTATTTCTAATATCAATATGATTTCATCAAGTACTATTCCATTTGATGATCCTTGGATAGTGCCTTCGGAGTCAGAAATGGATTCTTTCAATGGCGAGATGCCTTTGAGTCCTTTTGAGATAGCATATAGAACAGTACAGTCATTTTCTAACACACCTTCAACTAACCTTGATCCAATGAATGTGGTCACTGAAGAATCTTCTTCACTATCATTCTCAACCTTCACATCTATTTCTGATCCTTTTCAACAAGTGTTTTATACTGATGAAAGTATTCGTGAATTTTTGTCTATGGATGAATTACCCTGGGATGATCTGCACCATATATCTCCATTTTTACTTGAACTTGATATATTTGAAAATTTTTTCTCATCAATTTTTATAATTGATTATGTCAAGGAACCATAAAATCCAATCACGATTACAAATTTGGATTCTGAGATTAATTTGGGAAACATTTCTAAACTTTTCCTGTTGACATATCAGTTAAACCAAGAGTTGTTGAAAACATTCATATAGGAGCTTCTTATACAATTGACGAAATTCAAACATATAAAGCCATATTTCAATAAGTCCATGACATATTTGCATGGTCCTATGAAGAAATGGCAGGAATCGATCCAAAGATTTTCGTTCCCGAAATAAAGACATACCCGGATGCAAAGCCCATTAGACAACATTTATGTCTGATACATCCTCGAAAATCTACTACTATTAAAGCTAAAGTTGAGAAACTACTAAGAATTTATCCAATCCCATTAACAGATTGGGTATCTAATATAGTTCCCGTTACCAAAAAACAAGGGACTATATGAGTATGTGTCGATTATAGGAATATTAATAAAGCCTGTCCAAAGAACAATTATTCTACCCCCTATATCGACCAAATCATTGATTATTGTTCTAGTAATGAGATGTTTTCCTTCAGGGATGGATTTTTTGGATATAACCAAATAAACATACTCCCTGTTGATCGACCAAAAACAATGCTCATTTATCCTTGGAGAACATTTTCTTACTATAAATTACCTTTTGGATTAAAGAATGATGGTGAAACTTTTCAAAGGGAAATGTCTTATGCTTTTCATGACATCAAACACATTGTGCAGCCTTATCTGGATGATTTACCTGCTCACTCATTCCACAAGTAATATTATCCTACTCATTTATGAGTATTTTTTATGAGATGTAGGCATTACAGGATTTGTTTGAATCCGCACGTGTGTTTTTTGTGTGCAATATGGAAGATTATTGGGATTCATTGTTTCCAAATCCAGTATTCATGTCGATCCCTCAAAGGTTGAGGCCATCATCAATTTACCTCCTCCTTCTACACTTCACCAACTCTAAATTTTTCAAGGGAAAGCAAACTTTCCTGCGTAGATTTATCCCGAACTATGCTGAGTTAAAAAAAGGTTTTACCAGGTTTTTGAAATAGAATGTTCCTTTTATTTGGGATGAGATTTCTGATTGATCTTTTGATGCTCTAAAACACGCATTAACCCATGCACCGTTATTGCATCCACCCAATTACAACAAGGACTACTTTTTATACCTAGCAGCCTCTAATTCCACCATTGGAATAATTTTAGTTCAAGAGGGTGAATTTCACAATGAGCATGTGATTTAATATCTAAGTAAGAATTTTAATCCAACCAAAATTAAATATTCACATGTGGAGAAATTGGCCTTGGTAGCAGTTCAAGTTGTCCAAAGATTTCATCATTACATACTGTTACGCAAGACAGCTATAATTTCAAATTGAAACCCAATGATGTATATTTTGACAAAATAATTACTTGGGGGAAAATAATCTAAATGGATTTTTATCCTACAAGAGTTTTATTTGGAATTTGAAAAGTCTAAATCAAAGAAATCACTAGTGTTTGCAGAACTTATGTGTGACTTTCCCAATACTGAAATAAAAACTATGGTAGAGCATCCCATTGCCGATGAATCTCTGTTTCTTATCAGTACATTAGATCCATGGTATGGATATATCATCATTTATCTTCAAACCCAAACCTTTCAACCTGAGCTTTCACATTCAAATCGATGCAAGATCTATTACCAATCTCAGCAATACAATATTGTTGGGGACACACTTTATCATCGTGGTGTAGATTCTATTTTTTGACATTGTCTAACTCATGAAGAGGTTGAAATCGTTTTAAATTATTGCCACTCTGGAGCATGTGGTGGTCATATGTCTGGGTATGCCACAACCCAAAATATATTGTGTGCTGGCTATTTTTTCCATCATTATTCAAATATTTTACTCTTACAGTCTGAAAATTCCACAACTATCAAATATTTGATCGAAAAATGCATGCACCGCCAGCTCCTCTTCACCCCATAATTGTTGTTAGTCCTTTTGCGAAATGGGTCATTTATTTAATTACATGTAACCCTCACTCGGTCGGGGGGCGTGGGTATATTATTCTCGTTGTAGACTACTTTTCCAAATGGGCCGAGGTGATGCCTACATTCGTAGCAGATGGAAAAACTACAGCTATGTTCGTATTCAATCATGTGATTTCTCATTTCGGTGTACCCCAAGCTATTATCAATGACCATGGGAGTCATTATTGAAATACAATGATGATCGAAATTTCTGATCAACTTGGCCTGCGCCATGACAACTCTACTCCATATTAACTGCAGGCTAATGGTCAAGTTGAAGTTGTTAATAAATTTTTAACCACCATGATCAAACGGATTATCAAAACTCACAAATCGAATTGGCATTCCATGCTTTTTTCAGCATTATGGGCATACTGAACCTCAACAAAAACTGCAACAGGGTTCACTCCTTTTCAACTGGTTTATGGTTTAGAAGTTGTGTTACCCATTGAATGCAAAATACCGTCACTCCAATTAGACATAGAGTTACTACCAGCTACCTCTGAAGAGGAAAAACATTTTTTATACTTAGCACAATTAGATGAGACTCGATGCACCACTACATTAGTAGCCAAAGCTCATAAAAAACGCGTTAAAACTCAGTATGATTGAAGTGTACACCTCATTTTTTTTCAGAAGGTGACCTAGTCTTAGTATATGATCAAGCTAATGATAAGCTAGGATTTGGGAAATTCGAACCAATGTGGCATGGTCCTTAGATTTTCAAGCGAGTGCTTGCCAAAGGGGCCTATGAAATTACTGATTATGACAGGGTCTCTTTAGATAAGCCCAGAAATGGTCTTTATCTTAAGAGATAATAATGCTTGATTCTTGTGTGAAGATCTCACTTGTATATTAGTTATTTTTTCTAGTTAGTGTGCCTTAGATTAGATAGGTGTGCCTAGTTTTTGCTACTATCTCTGCTTATCTTGATTACGATATTGCAGATGTCGACATCCCTTCAAACATACATTGGTTTTTTTGATAGTGCCTTTCATAGTACATAGAATAATTCTTCCGCGGCTTTGGTTATCTATTCACCCACTGATGAGTTAGTTTCTATGCATGGGGTAAGCCTTGGTCAAACAACGAACAATATTGCAAAATATAGTGTAGTGATTGAGTTATTCTCTGATGCCATTTCATTTGGTATTTGACGTTTGATCATAAGGTTAGATTCGGAACTCATTGTATTCCAATTAAACAGAGTATACGCAATTAAAAATCCAGTGTTATTAAGATTATTTTTGAAGGTTCGTCTATTGGAAAGACAATTTGATTACATCGAATATCAACACATTTCAAGAAATTTAAACACATTGGTTGATGCATTAGCTAATCATGTTTTAAATATAAATTTGAGACATTAAAATAGTAAACCAAAACAATAATCGAAATATGTTGAATGAGATAGTCAGAGAAAGTAGTAATATCATAGATAGGAGTTTTTGTTTTCAAAAAAAAAAATATTACATCATTTGTGATCATAGGTTTAAAACACCTTATGATCTGAAAGATACTGATACAAAAAAAAAAAATATGTCAATCCATGATGATCATCCATTATCTGTGGTGATTATCATGGTAGTAGACTATCGCACGCGCCACCTTGCACAGGAATCTCCTAAACTGGCCTGGACCACCAGTAACATGTCTCTGGAGAGGGAGAGGAATATCATCTATCGATGTCTCAGGGATATCTATAATCAAACTCTCTAGGTTGTGTTCCATGTCAGTGAGGATTTCTGCTACCTAATCCTATGGCTGTGCTATGGGCTTTGTTTGTCGCCTTTCAAAGCGGCAGAGTGTAGCTAGCCATCGTGGATCAACATATGCATTTTTTAAAATTTTGTTATCAGTATTGGACGATTTAAAAAACAAATAAAAATTAGAGTTAAAACATATCAAAATGATTCATTTACCTGATTTGTCCCATTGTGCGCCTGGAGGTAAGGACATCTCGAGATCACCTCTAAAGTCTATACCCACATATGGGAAATCTTCAATTGTGAAGATTTTGTTCTGCAACCAGATAAAATAGGTAGGAGTAAACCGAAAAACCATACTACTATCACCACCATGGCGGGCCATCAATGTAACGCAACATACCATACGAGGTTCTCTAGGTTCACCACGATCGACAAAAATAAGCTAAGGGGCAAGGAATGAAATCCTTGTTACACTGAAATTTGTCACCATGATGTTTTAGTACTCCCTTAGAAGTCTACAACATCAAAGTTCCTAAAATCAAGCCTTGAAATTGAGAGAAAAGCTCATAAAAGTCTTAATTTCACTTGTAAGGCACTTTCTCTCAACATTGCCTACGGTGCCACACCTATTTGTTTTAAAGCATGCGTAGCTAAATTCACTTTTTCTTCATTAAGGGTGCGGACCCCTGTAAAGGTAAAATAAAGGTAGAAAGTAGCATTTAGAAGCCCAGAAGTCAAATCTGGAAGCTTCTAGAAGAAATTATCCAGTTGAAGGTTCGATCCTATCATGTATGTTCATTCCTCCATTATGGGAGCCTACCCCTTGATTTATGGAGTTCAATCCCTTCAAAAGAGCATTCTATCCCCTCTTATGTGGAGCTGTAACCTCCTCTCTTTTCCTATAAATTGAAGCCATAGTGCAACTTCAAAGGGAGTCAGACTTTGATACTTTTTGAGGAGAAATGTTGTAGAGACCCAGACTCTCTTAACTGATCATTATGTGGGAATGATTACACACCCATATGCATTTTAGTAGAGAGAGTGCAAAGCTTGTCAGAGTAAAGGAAACAACTGTTCTGGACCCCAGCAAGGCCTGTATGACATCAAGGCGGACACGGTTGTAAGGCTCTTTCTTCATCAAAGATAATACGAATGAATCCCATCTTACCAATGAGTTATTTAATTAATTAGCTTGTTAATCATGTTTTATCAATGAGTTATTTAATTAATTAGCTTATTTCTTGAATTCCTTGATCATCTTGATAGATATATGATTCGTGAATTAGTTTATACTATGCAGGTGCTATTGATTTTTCCCATGTTTTTTATTGCAGATATTTGAAGATGATTCTTTAAAGCAACTAGAAAGAAGATCATTGCGAATAGCACTGGACTACAGGTAGGTCTTCAAAACCTTTGTTGTAGCTAATTCTGAATCGAATATTATCTAGAGAAAATAGTTTTTGTTTGGCTGTTTGTTGCTAGTTGTCCATAGGACACTTGGGAGGTCTGTCTTTTTAGCAAGAAAGACTTATCCGTCCAAAAATATTTATCACCATGACATTTTAGTACTCCCTTAGAAGTCTACAACATCAAAGTTCCTAAAATCAAACTTTGAAATTCAGAGAATAGCTCATAAAAGTCTTAAAAAACACTTGTACCACACTTTCTCTTAACATTGCCTGCGGTGCCGCACATTTTTGTTCTAAAGAATGTAGAGCTAAATGTAATTTTTCCTCATTAAGGGTGCAGACTACTATAAAAGGTAAAAAAAAAGGCGGAAAGTAACAGTTAGAAGCCCAACAGTCAAATCTAGAAGCTTCTAGAAGCAATTATCCGGTCGAAGGTTCGCTCCTATCATGTATGTTCATTCCTCCATTATGGGAGCCCAACCCTTGGTTTATGGATCTCAATCCCTCCAAAAGAGCATCCTATCCCTTATTATGTGGATCTGTAACCTCTTCTCTTTTCCTATAAATTGAAGCCATAGTGCAACTTCAAGGGGAGTTCGAATTTGAGAATTTTTGAGGAGAAATGTTGTAGAGACTCAGACTCTCTTAATCGATCATTATGTGGGAATGATTACACACCCATATGCATTTTAGCTGAGAGAGTGCAAAGCTTGTCAAAGTAAAGGAAACGCTTGTTCCGGACCCCAGGAAGGCCTGTATGACATCAAAGCAGACACGGTTGTAAGGCGCTTTCTTCATCAAAGATAATACGAATGAATCTCGTTTTCTCAATGAGTTATTTAATTAAGTAGCTTGTTAATCATGTTTTATCAATGACTTATTTAATTAATTAGCTTATTTCTTCAATTCCTTGATCATATTGATAGATATATGATTTTTGAATTAGTTTACACTATGCAGGTGCTATTGATTTTTCCCATGTTTGTGATTGCAAATCTTTGAAGACAATTCTTTCAAGAAACTGGAAAGAAGATCATTGCGAATAGCGTTGGACTACAGGTAGTTCTTCAAAAACTCTGTTGTAGTTAATTCTGAATTGAATATTATCTAGAGAAAATAGTTTTTTTTGGAATTTTGTTGCTAGTTGTCTGTAGGACACTTGGGAGGTCTGTCTTGTTAGCAAGAATGACTTATCCGTCCAACAAAATGGCGACTCCACTGGGGAATGGATCTTGAACTTTGATTTATTTTATTTTTGACTTGTGAATTTCATTTTTATGATTTTGATTGGTTTATACTAGCTTGGGTAGTTTATCCCTGTAGAATCCCTGAGAAATATTTTAAATTTTTTTTTCTATTTTTTCTTTTAGTTTTCTGGTATCTGCACTTTTCTTTTATAAACAGTGCGGGCATCTCCGCTTTTTTCATGTATAAATAGTGTGGGACCACACCTGTTTGCACTAAAATATGTGGACCCTATGAAAGTTTTTAGAAAACCTTAAATTTCTCTTTTTTGGATTAGTTTGTTAGATTCTCAGTGTATACCCGGACTTGTATTTTCTGTCATAAAGCTTTGGTTGAGAGTTTGTTCCAACATTTTTAAGTTTTGAATGATTTTCTGAAAGATCTGCATGTTATAGTGATTTTTGCTTTGTATTTATCCCACTCAAATATTAGAAGCCTTGGTATACCTTTAGATCACTCGTATTTCCTTTCTTTCTTTTTGAGTTTGATTTCATAGCAGAAATTGTTTTATGAGATTTAGATCCCATTTTCTCATTTGCAAATCTTTAAAAACAAATTGTTGACAAGTTTGGAATTTCACTTAAAAAACCATAATTGGATGTTTTTTGAGTTCTTGCTGATCTTGGCAAAGAATTTCCTAGTTAGAAAACAAGCTAAGCAAAACATCATCAAAATATTTGAAGTTTTAATTCAGATTTAGTCTTTAGAATTTTTAGATCTCAAAATTAGTTTTTTTTAGTTTTGAGTGTTATTTTTAGAAATTGTAGTGTTCTTTTGGAGAAAAAATTTGTGTGTAGTTTCGATATTGAATGATAAAATGATTTATTTTGAGCAATTGATCACTTCGAGTTCTCATGAAATTAGATTTCTTTTCATTTATTCTTGTTTGAAGGAAATAATTGTTTAAAAAAAAAATTTGCATTTCTCAACCTTTTCTTTTAGATAGAATTCATTGAAAGGAAAAGAATTGTTTCTCATAATAGATGCATTTTTAGTGTGTTTTGAGTCGGGTCACTACATATCATAAATTTCACTTTTGCACCTATTGTCCTAAGAAACAACCTATTAAAAGTAAATTAAAATCAATCTAGTTATTTCTATTTCTAGGGCTCTTTTCCACCAACGTAGCTTAGGCTAGTGTCTTGGAGAAGGGAGTAATTAACTCTCCAAGACAATTAAAACAAGCAAGTAGTCAATCTTGTGGTAGGACAAATCCAATAGTCACTTGTATGCTCTGGGAAGCTCCTCTTAAAGGAGTCAAGAACGAGGTCATATCTGAACCAGTGGGATAGTAAATTCTATCTCATTGGGAATGATAGAAGATGTGCGCGTATTAACAATGGTAAACCTTGGATAGACCATTGTCGAGGAGCCTGGAGTCACTTGTCGGTATACCTTGGATTATTTCAAGGAGCCTTCAAGGGGATTGAGCTTTGTTACTCTGCCCTTGCGCGTATGTCAGATCGTAGACTGTTCTCCTAGGTATATTAGTTCCTGTTGGTAACCTTAGTGGCCATAATATTTACGGTTTTTTCCTAAGGTGACGGTGGAGGAAAGATCCCACTGTACCTGGAGTAGATGTCGACTAGACTCACTTGGACTCTCCAGAGGGTTATCTTCACTCGAGATGGTTTAAGTGCAGAAACTTGCACTGGTCTGTCTCATTAAGCAGGTTTTCGGGGTAACTGTTCCAACCGCCCTTTCTACATTAAAATACTACGATGTTGGATTTCATCACCAACTAGTGTTTTTAGTGTGGGAAGTTACTGTTTATGTGTGGTTTGACCTCCTAGATTTTTTAGGCTTGTGATTCATTTGTTTGTCTCCTTAGCGACTTTAGGATTTTTCATTAAAATTTTCTTTGATTGCGTGTGATTAATAATTTTTAATCGTGGCTGAATTACCAAGACAATCACGTAGACTCTAGGGGAAACCCCCTAAGTATACACCAAGCCAAATTGAAGGGCTGTGAGCTGTAGTCTTGCATAATACAAGTGGAATTAGATCAACAAAACCAGGAGAATCATCCATAATTACTCATCCTGATTATCAATCTCAAACAACAGAATATATTCAAGAGCCGATTTCAATTTCCGAAGTTACTGGTGTTATTTCTCCAACTAGTGAATTAGCTAAAGAGCCTGAAATTTCTGAGCCAGACACTGAACCTATTGTGTTGGATCCATCTTCAGAATTTTTTACTTCGATTTCTACTGATCCTGATTCACCTAGGGTAAGACATCACATTACTGAGAACCTTCCTTCTACCCTCATATGTATTGAAGAACTTGTTGGTCCAGACGAAGACGTAATTCTTCCCGAAACCCAAGAAAATTTGAATCTTAAGGAGCGTGAATCAATATTCTATAGTCCTTTTAGAACTGACGCTTGGTATTTATTATTGACATATTTTTTACAAAACACAGGTCTTACTTATTCACCACCCCGAATTCCTTTCTACCCTACATCGAGAGGTCACCATCCTTCATCAGCTATGTCGGGTGATTCATCTATGTTTTCTCAATCTCTAGAAACATTTTTATATGGTGGTCCGTCTGTTCCTTCGAGATACCAGTCGCTCTCTGGTACTTTCCCGAGTGCAGCTCCTTAGCCAATTGAACAAGTGTTATCATCTAGTAAAAATGAAACAAACACTGAAACGTTGAACACATAACATATTTTTATGATGTCTGGCAATATTCCAAATCCTTAACCTCAAGGAAGTCAGTTACCACCTGGGGGGCAACCTCAAGGAAGTCAGTTACCGCCTGGGGGGAAACCTCAAGGAAGTTAGTTACCGCCCAAAGGGCAACCTCAGGGTAATTTTTTATCAGGTCAAACTGTAGGAAAATATTACCTACCTGGGGAAAAACCTCAAGGACAGTACATACCTCAAGGTCAATATGAAACTCAGGGACAGTATATACCCCAAGGTCAACCACAGAGTTAGTTTATTCCTCAGGGTCAATATCAACCCCAGAGTCAGTTTCTTCCTCAGGGTCAATACCAACCCCAGATTTAGTACATGCCTCAAGGTTATCAACCTCAAGGACAGTACCCAACTCAAGGTTTCCAACCCACTTCTGGTCAACCATTATTACAAGGAAATGGAAATTTACCAGTTAATTATCAAACTTATGTTCAACCTAGTTATGGTCCTTCATATGCACAACCTTCTATGGGTCAATACCCCAGAAAGAATATGGTGTGGGATCCATCTCAAATTCAACAAACTATGCAACCCAATGTGCAGTTACCTAATCAACCTGGACAACCCATAGGTTCTGGTCCAACCCAGCAACCTGTCCAGCCTACCATTCAAGTCTCAGCACCTATCTTTGTTCAGCAGCCTGGGCCTAGTACACCTAAAACTCCGCCTCAAAATTTTTTTTCTAATGCAACTTATGTTCAACCTACCACACCTATTTCTAGAGTATCTGCAGCTCTTGTTTCTTCTATCCCTGCATCAATGCAAATTCCTCAAGTATCTGTGCCACAGTCAGGACCTACAATTCATGCTACGACCCAGATGCCTACAGGAAAAGCTGGTATGAGTACGGTTGTCGCTAGTCAACCACAATTTACTTATCAACCGTACCAGGGACAGTATCAATTTGGACATGCTACACAAAATCCATCTTATCAGTATCAACCATATCCTGGGTATACTTGTCAAATACCTCAACAACCCCAGTATGGTCTGGTTAATCCTGGTTATCCAAGAGGTTTCATGATTCCCAATGCACATCCAATTCTAGGATATCCTAGATATCCTCCTCCTGGAACTGGTTTGATCACACAAGGTTATCAAGACCCTAGCCATCGGTCACCATTTATAGCAACTTTATATTTACCTGATTTATCATGCCTTATGAACGATCATATCTTTTATCTTCCGTATTAGCTGTCGATGCCTAAAAAGTTGCTGATTGATATTCCAAAGCTTGAGGGTAAGTCAGAAGAGGATCCCTCTAATCACGTTATGACTTATCACCTCTAGTGTGCATCCAATTTACTAATAGATGATTCGATTCGATTACGTATTTTTCAGAGAAATCTCATTGGTCTAGCTGCCAAATGGTACATTGAGTTACCACAGAGCTCTTTTAATAATTTTAATGCAATACGTACTGCTTTATTAACCCATTTTTAGTTTCCTGTGAGATATGACAATGGCATGGAATTTTTTACTTCATTAAAACAATCTACGTCTACGTACATATCCGATCACATTCATGAATGGAGATGTAGGAGGCGTTTAGTGAAGGTCTTTATTCCAGATAAAATTTTGGCTGAATGGTTTATTAAATCGTTATTGCCCAAAATTACTGAAGATATGGCCAAAGGAGGCGTCGTTATAGAAGAGCAAGTCATTTCTCAGGCTCAGTGCCTTGACCTTGTAGATACAGAGTCAAGTACTCTATATGATAAAATCCCTGATTTACCAAGACCTGGTCAATTAACTAAAACTCCTTCTGACTCTCATGTTGATGACGGCATAATTGGTTCTATTAGCACCGGTAAAAGTAAGAAGAAATCTTCCAAAACGACTTCTCCTATTATCACTTTACCCGATTCACCGAAAGGATATTCTTCTATTGAAACTTCCACCGATATTGATGTTGTAGAATCATCTACAACCAAAGCTAAAACTAGTGGTAAGAAGAAAGGTAAGAATAAAAACAAAAAATATTCAAAAGATAAAACCAATAAAACTGAACCAAGTGACAAAAAATGAAAACCTTGTTATCCTTGTCTAATTTTTGATGAGGATCATTTTACAAAAGATTTCCTGCATAGAGCCGAGGTATCAAAATTCGTTAAGGGTTTTCCCATACCTGATGTCTTGCAGGATCCTTTTCGTGCTCAAGATAGCAACATGATTGGATCTTCCTCAAATTTTCTAGAGAATATCTTCATGGTTGCGACGTGATCACAAGATTACGATAGTAAAAATCATGGTAAAGAAGAAGAAACATATAATTCAGCATCAACTACATCTCCGCCAGTTACTGATTTTCTACAGATCAAGAAAAAAAATCCTGACTTAGTAATCAAACCACCTGCTAAAGGTGTACTTCGTAAATCAACTTTCAATCCACATGCAAGAGCTGCTCAAAATTACAATATTGTTGAAGACTTAGCAATTTCCCCTTCAACAAAGTCAGCCTTGGAAGTACTGCAATCATGCCCAGCCCAAAGAAAATTACTATTTTCAGCCTTAGGAGCCATAGCCCTCCAGGATTCGAACCTCATGATATTCAATTTAGAGAATTTTACACCATGACCACCCTATCAAATGGATTTTCAAATTCTGGTAATAGTAAAAAACAAACATATATTTCGTACTGTTGTTGATGAAGGGGCTTCTATGTGTATTATGTCGTTAAAATGTAGGAAATCACTTGGTTCTCCGACAATTAACTAATCGCCCACTACCTCAAAGCTTTTGATGGAAGAGGTTTTCAGCCGTATGGTATTTTACAGGATCTACCAATAGAGGTCGAAGAAAAAACCGTTAATCTGGATGTGGAAGTGGTTGATGCCCCTCTGGATTACAACCTTCTCCTCGGTCGCAGTTGGTCTTACGCCATAATTGCTATTGTATCATCGATATTTCATCTCATCATGTTTCCTCATAAAGGAAAAATCGTTAAATTAGATCAGCTCTCGTATTATTCATCCGACCCATCCTCTACTGATAGCATCCAGAATATAGGAAAATCGACTATCCCTTATAAAGATCTCGGATTAGGTTTGCTTAAAGATTCGGCTTTGCTAGGAATTTTTTCCCTGCCTGCTCCCAACGTACCACCTCCTATTGCTAACATCAATATGATTACATCAAGTACTATTTCCTTTGATGATCCTTGGGTAGTACCTTCAGAATCAGCACTAGATCCTTTCGATGGAGCAATGCCTTTGAGTCCTTTTAATTTAACATATCAGGCAGTATAGTCATTTTCTGATACTCCTTCAACTAAATCTGATCTAGTGAATGTGATCAATAAAGAATCACTTTCAATATCAAGCTCAACTTCGACATCAATTCCAGATTTTGGTCAACAAGTATTGAATACTGATGAACATATTCGTGAATTCTTGTTTGTCGATGAATTACCATAAGAAGACCTTCATCATAAGTCTTCGTTTTTATATGATCTCAATCAGTTTGAGAATGATTTTTCCTCCATTTTTACAACTGACTACATCAAATAACCTCAGAGTCCTCTCTCATATTCTGATTCTGAATTGAATTTAGATCCCATTGACATTTCAGTAAAACCTGGAATTGTTGAAAACATTCATATAGGTGCTTCTTGTATGACTAATGAGATCCAAGCATATAAAGCCCTATTTCAGGAATTTCGCGACATTTTCGCCTGGTCATATGAAGAAATGCCAAGAATCGATCCATCAATTGTTGTTCATGAAATTAAGACATACCTGGATGCTAAACCCGTCAGAGAGATATTACGTCAGATACATCCGTGAAAATCTTCTACTATTAAAGCAGAAGTTGAAAAATTTCTTCGCGTAGGTTTTATTTATCTGATTCTGTTAACAGATTGGGTATCTAATATCATTCCTGTCAATAAAAAACAAGGAACAATACGAGTATGTATCGATTATAGGGATATAAATCGAGCTTGTCCAAAATACAATTATCCAACCTCTTATATTGATCAAGTTATTGACGATTGTGCTGGAAGTGAAATGTTTTCATTTATGGATGGATTTTCTGGCTACAATCAAATCAACATACTCCCTGCAGATCAACCTAAAACAGCTTTCATTTGTCCATGGGGGAATTTTTCATATTGTAAATTACCTTTTGGACTTAAGAATGCTCGCGCCACTTTTCAAAGGGAAATGTCTTATGCATTTCATGACATTAAACACATTGTGCAACCGTACCTCAATGATTTTCCTGCTCATTCCTCCTGCAGAGCAGATCATATCATTCATTTACGAGCTATTTTTATATGATGTAGGCATTATAATATTCGTCTGAATCCTCACAAATTTGTTTTTTGCGTAAAATCTGGATGATTGTTGGGGTTTATTGTCTCAAAGGTAGGCATTCGTGTCAATCCATCGAAGGCTGGGGCTATCATTAATTTACCTCCTCCTTCTACTCTTCCCCAAATCCACATTTTGCAAGGGAAAACAAACTTTTTATGACGATTTATTCCTAACTACGCCGAGTTAACGAAAGGTTTCACCAGGTTGTTGAAATAGAGTATTCCTTTCTTTTCAGACGAGATCATTGATTGATCTTTTGATGCTCTTAAAAACGTGTTGACCCATTCTTTGTTACTGCATCCTCCCAATTACAACCATTATTACTTTTTGTACCTCACCGCTTCCGATTCCACGATAGGAATGGTTATAGTTCAGGAAGATGAATTCCATGGTGAACATGTGATTTACTATCTTAGTCGCAATTTTCATCCGACTGAAATCAAATATTCACATATGGAGAAATTGGCCTTGGCAACCGTTCAAGTTGTCCAACTTTTTTTTCATTACTTACTTTTACGCAAAACAACAATAATTTCTTATTGTAACCTTATGATGTATATCTTGACCAAACAATTTCTAGGGGGAAAATACTCCAAATGGATTGTTATCCTACAGGAGTTTGACTTGGAATTTGAAAAATCCAAATCAAAGAAATCATTGATATTTGCTAAAATTATGTGTGACTTCCCACATACTGATATAGAAACTGTGGCGGAACAACCAATCGCGGACGAATCCTTGTTTCTTATTAGTACCATTGATCCTTGGTATGGAGATATCATTGTCTATCTTTAGACCCAATATTTTCGGCTCGAACTTTCATGGTCACAATGATATAAAATCCGTTTCTAGTCTCAAAAATATCATATTGTTGGTGACACACTATACCTTCATGGTGCGGACTCTGTTTTTTGACGTTGTCTCACCCATGAAGAAGCCGAAATTTTTTTAAATAACTGTCACTCTGGAGCATGTGGCAGTCATATGTCTGGGTATGCCACAGCCCAATAGATATTGTGCGCTGGTTATTTTTGGTCTTCCTTATTCAAATATTGTATTTATGCGGTCCGAAAATGCCATAATTGTCAAATCTTCGATCGAAAAATGTGTGCACCACCTGCTCCTCTTCACCCTATAATTGTTGTCGGTCCTTTTGCAAAATGGGGCATTGACTTCATTACATGTAACCCTCACTCAGTCGGGGGGCATGGGTATATTATTATAGCAGTAGATTATTTTACCAAATGGGCCAAGGCGATTCCTACATTTGCGGCAGATGGAAAAACTCCAACTACTTTTGTGTTCAATCATGTGATTTCTCGTTTCGGTGTACCCCAAGCAATAATTACTGACCATGGGAGCCATTTTAGAAACATCATGATGACCAAGCTAACTGACCAACTTGGCCTACGCCATGATATTTTTAAACCATATTATCCGCAGGCTAATGGTATGGTCGAAGCGATTAATAAATTTTTAGTCACCATGATCAAACGAATTATAATGTCCCAAATGGGGAAATATTTTCTCCATCGGGAACATCTTAGATGTTCCAATTTTTGTTTTCCACCTCTGAGAGTATTAAAAATAAACACTGAACTATTTTAGAGATTGACTGCAGGGGAATTTACTGGATATTTCACCTTCACAAGGAAGGATGAGATCCAGAGGTTACCTAGCTCACTAGCAGACTCTGCCAATAGAACTTGTCCAGAGCTAATAATTCCCTTCAAGGAATTTCTGCACCAGCTGTCCATGAGGACGCTGTATAAGGAATCCAATGTGAAAATAAGGCAATCCAATGCTGGGATGCCTTAGAACATGTCAGATATAAACTCCCTGCAGAATATAAGCACAAAGAAATAACCTTAAGCAGGTTATTCATATCTCCCACAAGAATCACCAGCAGCATAAACACTTCAACAAGTAGCAGCAGTGAAATAATGATTCATGGAATATGAGAGGAGTGAAAATATGATATATAATCTGTAGCATCAAATTTAATACAAATCCCTTGAGGAAAATGCCTCTCAAGGTAAGCTCAAATCAGCCTCATTAGGAAATGTACATGGAACAAGATAATACACTGCTACATAAATCCAGCTACTCTCTTACTGCACAGTCTATGAGGGAAAATGACTTCCAAGTGATATATATGAAATTATATAGCAATACAATCTCAAATAAATATGGGGGAGCAAGATCTCAACCCCGGAAAACATTATTACAACAATCCTCTAAGGGATTGACTGAAATACATAAAACACCAAAATGCCGGAGTAGTTGGCCAGCTATTGCAGCTCAAATATAATACAACATAGGAGAAGGGAAATAGATGCTACAATTACAATGAAACCTCCTCCAATGATCTCCAAATTTAAGGAACTGATCTCCTTCCTGAAGATTGCACTCACTAGTGCACAAAATTAAACCCTTGTGCAAGCCACCTCTGTGAATAACGATGTAAGAAGAAGGGACTGCGCTAGGCATGAGAGAAAACATATGGCCTGATGCTAAATCTACAATATGAGCTCCGAAAATCTCCTTTGCTGATTTCCTAGAGAAGGAATGAGTTTCCCCTCTACAAACCAACTCTAGAAGTGCGATGACGAAGGTCCCTCAGTGCAACACCAGCAACTCCAACGTTCTCTTGCTGCAATAATAACATATTAGCTGTAGATGACTGCTTTGGCCTCATGCCATGGTGTGAGGAAGATGAATAACAATCTCTCCATGGCCTCCCATGGAAGAGAAGGGCATTCCTAAACAGGAATTCCTCTTGTTCTAAACAGCAACAAGTTGAAGAGAGCTTCAACTTTGAATTCTATCTTCAAAATTGATCTCCACAATAGCTCTCATTCATCTTGTATGCATTTTTCTCGTGGACCCCACTCACATTAGGGTTTCTCTCATTTGAATTTCCCTCTACTCCAACTACGCAATCTTCTTGTGCAAGCTTCCCCTCTTAGGGTACATTCTTGACTTGGTCAACCATGGTCTATCTTGCTTGCCTTTGGCTCCTTTTCACACTTGGGATGCTAATTTAAGCCACTTAAGTGAATTTTTGCAACATAGGAGTGTTTATTAAAATGCTACATAGGTTCCCTCACCCATTTATTCATTGTTATTATCATAAAAGTAAAATTAATGTCCCAAATAATTTATTGCAAAATTTGGGACATTACAGTCCTCCCCTCCCAAAAATTGCTTGTCCTCAAGCAAGAGCAAGGATAAATTGCAAAAATTCCTCCACTCAAGGCATGGAGTCTGAAATATCCTCCTGTAGATCCTCCATCTTCAAGTAATCAATCAACAAAATGAGTCACCCTCCAACTAGACAACTCCTGGAAGTACTCCTCCACCTTGTGCTCATGAGAAATAGGTGGGCTGAATTTCTGAAATTGGTAAGCTTCATACCCTACCCCATGTTGTCCTCTTCTCCACTTAGTATGTATGTGGAGTGAAAACTGAACTTGGGCTACAATAGTGTTGCCTTCAAGAGGAAAAATGAAGTCTAGATCCCCAAAGGACCTCTCCTCCAACGCTGCAAATCAAGCTGGCCCAAATCATCTCATATGTGATGAGCTGGAATTCATCAACATATGGTATCCAAACGATCATATGGTCCACCTCATGGAAAAATTCATGGCTGAAAATCGTGACCATATCTTCTTCCATACTCCCCTTGGAGCCTGTGCTACAAAAGAACGGAGGTTTCCTCTCCCAAAGGAAACATCCACCCAATGAGTCTCTCCCTCCTCATGATACATATGGGGTTGCTACTGATATATGGCTAAAATAAGTGGCCTTCATGACAGACCTAAGCCACCCCATCAATCATACAAACCATGAAATGCCTTCTCCAAAAATATGAACTCTCCATATAGCTCCTCCCACATGAAGGAAAGAGATGAAGTTTGGCAATCATGGGCTGCCAATTGCTTCTCCTGAAACATAAAACATGCAAATTAGGGAGAATCACCCTCCCAATGGGCATATTCAATTCATTTTCCTCCTAAAAAATGATGCTTCCTCTAAACAGCGTTCCATCAGCAATATGTGGAAGCACGAACTTATGAGAGCAAGGAGGTGAAATATGGTCCCATGCATGGAACCAACATAGGGCATCATTGACCTGCCTCAAAATAGAAAATAACAAGTGTCTTTTCAGCCAGTTTTTTTCTGCCACATTCATCCTGCAAGATTGATCATGAAAACAAAATTTTGTGCCAAAGGCGCAGACCAAAACTATGTGATTTTCCCCCACAAACCACTCATAATATGGCCATATTTCTTGCTGCAATAGACCATAAGTATAGCTAAACATAACATGCAAGAAGGAAGGATCCTCCTTGATATAACATGTTGATCATAAGAATAAGAGAGCACCAAACATAGAGCAAATGGTTACCTCCCTCATCAAGTACTTTGGCCTTTGAGCTGAAAATGGCTCCAATGAAAATTCCCCCTTACTGTAACATAGTAGGGGAGTGGTTGTGCCAACCATATCATCATTTCTTGGGCTATGCATCTAGAAAAATGCCGATATATATCCATTAGAAATCCCTCCAAGTCGACTCCTCCATCAACGAAGAATATGCATGGAAAATGCATGAAAGAAGAACCCAAAAATTTCTGCATGTAGATCCCTCTTCTTGTGCTTGTGCAACCAAGCCAAGAAATTCAAAATGTAGTCAGGAATGCTTCCCTCCATTACTCATTTATTCTCATCATCTACATGCCTCCAAAATACATCACTTGTGAAGTGACTTGGAAGACACTCGAACAAGTAACTCAAGCTCTCAAGTGACAGCGCTACTGGCCTTTGGAGTAGGGCCACTATCATCTCAAAGCTCCCCTCTTTGACATGAATATTGTCAAAGACTCTTCCCATAATGTTGCTGCAATGTAGTGCTCCTCCCATGAAGAAGGTGCCACTTGGCATCCAAAATCAAAGAGAAATCCTCTTGTACTAAGCTAGTGCTTCCTCTTGCTCCCGCAACATGCAACAAAACCTGAGTAACAAGAGTACTGTTGCTCCCCTATACTTCCACCATACCTAATCTGAAATGGGAACATAATGAGTGGAAAGAGAAATGCCACTCCATCATGATGCACCCATACTCTCCCCTTGTCCGTCAAATGCAATGAGTGTGTAAAGATCCTAGGACCTATGGGTTATGGATCATCTACATTTCCGCTGGGCACATATGATCCTCAAAGCTCTGCTCTTTGGTCTAAGTATCCTACCACTTGGTACCTATTTCACAAGAGCTACCATTTTCCCAAAACAAATTTCTTCTTTTGCATTTCATGGGACATTGAAATGCAATCTTCTCCATAACAAAATTTCAAAACCCCACCCTCACATGTGATGCATGGCCCATCAATAGTGCATGAGGATGATGCAAGTTTCTCTCCTCAAAATGGCACAGCGCAGTAAAATTACACTCCTCAAGAAAATCAACATGCAATAAAGTACTATTCTCCATGATATATGCAAACTCATGCATACCTTGGAGAGATTTGGAAGAATCTTGCTGCAAGAGTCTCTTCCTCAAATGTGCTAGATACCTTAATAATTGAAGGTGGAGGCTTCTCCCCCACAAATGTAACAGCACTGGCATGTGCCTCTGGTGGTGAGGGCTCCTCCCTCCTTTGGAAAAATCTTCTGCTCAAGATCTGAGAAAAATCAGCAAGAGTAGAAACCCTTGCATGCCTCCCATGGCTGAACTGCCAATTTCTTCTTTCTGCTGAACAAGTGTGAAAAAGATAAATTTTCTTGGAAGGCGCTAGTGTTTGTTTCCATATTCAGCAGATACTCACTTAGAATCCTAATTCCAAGTGTTCTCCATGCTTCTGCTCTGCTCCTCTGTGAGAATAGGAAGTGCATGGTCCTTCCACTTCTCCTTCTTATATCTCCTCAACCTCCTTGGAGAGGTTGTTTATAGACCCAAAACTGATGAGATTGATCTCATCTTCTACATCATCTCTGACTTCTTCTTCTCTGAAATTTGAACTTCACAAGTTTAGCCAAGATCATGCTCTGATACCACTGTAATGTCCCAAATGGGGAAATTTTTTCTCCATCGGGAACATCTTAGATGTTCCACTTTTTTTTTCCACCTCCGAGAGTATTAACAATCAACACTGAACTATTTCAGAGATTTACTGCAGGGGAATTTACTATATATTTCACCTTCACAAGGAAGGATGAGATCCAGAGGCTACCTGGCCCACTAGCAGACACTGCCAATAGAACTTGTCGAGAGCTAATAATTCCCTTCAAGGAATTTCTGCACCAGCTGTCCATGAGGACGTTGTATAAGGAAGAAAGTGTGAAAATAAGGCAATCCAATGTTGATATGCCTTAGAACATGTTTGATACAAACTCCCTATAGAATATAAGCACAAAGAAATAACCTTAAGCAGGTTATTCAGATCTCCCACAAGAATCTCCAGCAGGATGAACGCTTCAAAAAGTAGCAGCAGTGAAATAACGATTCATGAAATATGAGAAGAATGTAAATCTGATATATAATTTGTAGCATCAAATGTAATACAAATCCCTTGAGGAAAATGCCTCTCAAGGTAAGCTCAAATCAGCCTCATTAGGAAATGTACATAGAACAAGATAATACACTTCTACATAAATCCAGCTACTCTCTTACTGCATAGTCTATGAGGGAAAATGACTACCAAGTGATATATATGAAATGATATAGCAATACAAGCTCAAATAAATATGGGGGAGAAAGATCTCAACCCTGGAAAACATTATTACAACAATCCTCTAAGGGATTGGCTAAAATACATAAAACACCAAAATGCCGGAGTAGCTGGCCAGCTACTGCAGCTCAAATATAATACAACATAGGAGAAGGGAAATAGATGCTACAATGACAATGAAACCTCCTCCAATGAGAAGGAGCTGATCTCCTTCCTGAAGATTGCACTCACTAGTGCATAAAATGAAACCCTTGTGCAAGCCACCTCTATGAATAACGCTGTAAGAATAAGGGACTGTGTTGGGCATGAGAGAAAACATATGGCCTGATGCAAAATCTAAAATATGAGCTCCAGAAATCTCCTTTGCTAATTTCCTAGAGAAGGAATGAGTTTCCCCTCTACAAACCAACTCCAGAAGTGAGATGATGAAGGTCCCTCACTGCAACACTAGCAACTCCAGCATTTTCTTGCTGCAAGAATAACGCAGTAGCTGTAGATGATTGCTTTGGCCTCATGCCATGGTGTGAGGAAGATGAAGAACAATCTCTCCATGGCCTCCCATGGAAGAGAAGGGAATTCCTAAACAGGAATCCCTCTTGTGCTAAACAGCAACAAGTTGAAGAGAGCTTCAACTTCGAATTCTATCTTCAAAATTGATCTCCACAATAGCTCTCCTTCATCTTTTATGCATTGTGCTCATGGACCCCGCTCACATTAGGGTTTCTCTCATTTGAATTTCCCTCCACTCCAACTACGTAATCTTCTTGTGCAAGCTTCCCCTCTTGGGGTATGTTGTTGACTTGGTCCACCATGGTCTAGCTTGCTTTCCTTTGGCCCCTTTTCACACTTGGGCTGCTAATTTAAGCCACTTAAGTGACTTTTTGCACCATAGGAGTGTTTATTAAAATGATACATGGGTTCCCTCACCCACTTATTCACTTTTATTAGCATAAAAGTAAAATTAATGTCCCAAATACTTTATTGCAAAATTTGGGATATTATATGAATAATTGGAATTCATAAATTGAATTGGCGTACCATGCTCTTTTCAAAACTTTGGGCATATTGGACTTCAACAAAAACATCGACAGGTTTTACCCCTTTTCAACTAGTTTACGGTTTAGAAGCGGTATTACTAACTGAATGCAAGATTCTGTCACTCCAACTAGCCATAGAGTTACTACCAGCCACTTCTTAAGAAGAGAATCTTTTTTTGTACTTGGCTCAATTAGATGAGAATCGGTGCACTGTTGCATTAGCTACTGAGACTCATGCGAAACGATTGAAAGCTCAATATGATAGAAGTGTTAAACCTCGTATATTTTCAGAAGGAGACCTAGTTTTGGTATATGATCAATCTAATGATAAGATAGGGGCTGGGAAATTCGAACCCATGTGGTATGGTCATTGTATTGTCAAGCGCAAATTGCAAAAGGGGCATATGAATTGATTTATTTTGATGAGGTCTCTTTAGGAAAACCCAGAAATGGGCTTTATCTGAAGAGATATTACGCTTGATTCTTGTGTGGAGATTTTTCCTGTATATTATTTATTTTCTAGCTGGTGTGTTGTAGATTAGAAATGTGTGCTTAGCTTAAGTGTAGTTTTACTACTATTCCTGCTTATCTAGATTACTCTTGATATTGTAGATGTCGACGTATTTTCAAACATACATTGGTTTTGCTGATGGCGCTTGTAGTAGTACATGGAACGTTTCTTCTGCAGCTTGGGTTATTTATTCACCCACTGACGAATTAGTATCTATGCATGGGGTAAGCCTCGGTCAAACAACGAACAATATTGCAGAATATAATGCAGTTATTGAGTTATTATCTTAATCCATTTAATTTTTAATTCGACGTTTCATCATTAAGTTAGATTCTGAACTCGTTGTATTACAATTAAATAGAGTATATGCAATTAGAAACCTAGTGTTATTAAGATTATTTTTGAAATTTCGTCTCTTGGAACGAGAGTTTGATTATATTGAGTATCAACACATTCCAAGAAATTTAAACACATTAGCTAATGCAATAGCTTCTAGTGTTATAAACAAACATTTACGATAATAAAAATAGTAAGTCAACATTCGATAACATGTGTGGACAGGTAACTGGAAATAGTAGTATATCATAGCATAGAGTAGTGTTTCAAAAAATAGTACATCATCCTCGATCATAGGTTCAAAATTCCTTTTGATCGAGAAAAAAGTGATAAAAAAAATGGTATGAGTCTATACAGTCGATCATCCACTATCCATGGTAATGATCATAATAATATACTACAGCTCGTGCCACCCTGCTCAGGAATGTACTGAACGGTCTAGGAACCCCAATGACATATCTCTACAAGCGAAGTGGAATGTCGTCTATGGTAGTCTCAGAGATGTCCATAGTCAATCACTCCAGATGTTGTTCCAAATCAATAAGGATATCTTCTATCTGATACTGTGGTGGTGGTGTTGCTGCAGCTGCATCCCTTTGCCTCCTCTTGAAGGGGCAGAGAGTGACTAGTCGACGAGGACCCACATTTTCATTTGAAATTTTTGTTATCAATTTTGGACGATTTAAAAAAACAAAATAAAAATTAGAAATTAGAGCATGTCAAAATTATTTTTTACCTGACTCATCCCACTGAGCTCTTGGAGGAAATGGCATATCCTGATCACCATGGTAATCCATCTCGGCATAAGGAAAGTTTTCTATTATGAAGATTTTTTGTTCTAACCAATGGAAGTAGGCTAGGGGAAATCAAACAATATTTTTACCCTCGCTGTGACGGGCCATCAAAGCAACCCATCGAACCATCCAAGGCTCTCGGACTCTACCATTATCAACTGGAATATGTTGCAGGGCTAGTAGAGGAATCCTCTCTATCCGAACTTATTCAACTTCCCGTTCTTTTCTCTATTTAGTTGGCTTTTGGTATTAGCCAACACTGCCTCGCACCAATTGAATATGGTGCCCTGGAAATAGTCCACTGCAATCCGCATTTGAGATCCAGTAACAACATGCAAAGCTACACTTCCACATAAATTGGTTACGGTAAATGCAACTACTTTCAACTCAGGATGGATGATGGTTTTGATATCAATCCGTTTGTCTTTAGGATTGGCCTCATCATTTCAAAACTCTAGTTGCAGGCTAGCAACAGAATAGCCACCTGGTCTAGCCCCAAATAGAGATAGTGGTTTGCCTCTTTTAGGAAAACCTGTCAGAAATTATATGTCCTCCAGCTCGATTTCGAGCCAGTTTCCTCCAATCACAAAACACCGGTCCTATACATCCCACTTGTTTACCAACCAAGTGAGAAGGTCTACTTGAGCTCTCATGCCGCTGATAGCCAAGAATTTGAATAACCCACATGCTCTCAAAACTTGTAATGTAGGTTCATGAATCATTACAGCTCCATCTACCTCCTCATGTTCATGTTCCTGCCAGATAAGTATTGTAAATATCCTACAATGAACAAAATGAAAGATTAGAATCATTTTCAAAAGAAAATTTTGGGTAATTTGGAGAGAAAATACATTTTCAAATTCTTCACGGTGCCCCCGCACATTTTGTTCATAGATAGTGCGTAGCTCTGCATGGGCTCTGTATTAAAAATGTGGGACCATGACATTTTTCTTTGTGAGAAAATGTCGGGGTCCACAGGTACCGTGTGTCTTACCTGCGGACCCCCGTGAGTGGAATTTTGATCCTATTTCTTCCCCAAAAATGAATTTTAAACCCTAAATTAAGAAAATGAATGGATGAAAAGAAAATAAAAGAGAATTTGGATTACCTAGAGCAAACGGTTTTCGATTTGAACGGTCGGTTTGTCCGGAATCTTCTCTTGAGTGTTTTTTGCCAAATGCTCTCAAATTTTCACTTTGAACTCAATGGTAAAAATGAATTTGGAAAACTCCTTTTTATAAGCTTTCTCAAATAAATGAAATTTATTTTTGTTTATTTTTCACTTTAAGAATATGGTTTTTCAAATTATTTTATTTTATTAAAAACATGTACGTTTAATTTTTTGAGTTTTTGTGTAGAATATTGGAGTTTTTCGAGTAAAATGGTCATTTTTTATGAATATAATTTTATCACTTTTTTGGGCTCTTAAAAATTTATGAAAAAGTGAAACCATGGAGTCCTCTTTTTAGCCCTTTTCAGACTCTCTAAATATGAAAATGTTGCCGAGTACTTGACTATTCGAACTCATTAAAGGAAATGAACAGTCGTCCCTTCAGTGTAAGTTTACCCCTTTTCCGGACTGAAATGGACTATTTAAGAAAAATGTATACATTGACTAATCATGGTCAATAGAGTTCTCTCCCGCATTATTTTATCCTTTTCGGGCCTGAGAGACTAAAATTATGAAAAAGAACACCCATGGAGTTTTCTTAAGTTTTTTCTTCTGACTCTTTAAAAAAATGAAAAACACCGAGTTTCTCTTATACCGGACTCATTAAAATTTAACAGTAAAAGACCTGTCGATTACAAATAGGAATGGACCACTCCTTCTTAGGGTTCGATTTTAAACTAGGTTGGACTCATCCTAAGGATGAGCTTATAAACAAGCAATTGTTATCCTCCTCAAGCTTGTCAAAAATAAAGAGGTACTTGCCAGAAATGGTGGGGGGAAAAGAGAAAATGAATTCATTTGTTACATTTTGATTTAAAAGTAGTATACCACTCTTGAACATGACACTTTTTTCACACTTCTACCTGGGTTGGGAAAATCCTTTGCCTATCAGTTAATCGAACCACATTGAAGGTCTTTAGCCGGTTTCTGGGTATTAGCTTAAGGAAATTGTTACCAAACCATCTGTAGTGTTGTTATGTGTTCAAGAGGATAGCTAAACAAACCATTCATCTGCAAACATTTCTTTCCATTTGCGTTGACCATCCCTAAGTTAGTCCTTGCAAAAAAATTCTTCAAAACTTGATCTATGGTTTCGTGTCGTGAGCTTTCTTACAACGGATCACTTTCTATCGATGACAGCTAATCTAGAATCTGTTAGTACCTTGGAATATACATGCCTTAATGGTAGGTTTCTCGCCTTCGACGACGGGTTGAATCATTAACCTTCGATCGAACGATTCCATGAAATGTTCGACTTCAAGATCACTTATTCACATTTCATGGATTGTATTGAGTACTTTGAGAGCCATTGTCATTATTGGTGGTTTCTCTCACACTTGTTAATAGTTCACATCATTGACTGGTAGTCAAGTGGGTTCTACCATGTTCGACTTCAACACATTTAATCTCATGGATAGAATCGTACTAGTTCGGGAAGCAGAAATCAAGACCCTGGATCTAGTTTCCACCATCCAGGCTACGAGGAGTTTTATTATTCATTATGCAGTAGACTATCCATTATAGATGGTTACGTCCATGCTGTGTCTATAATATTGATGTAATATTAAAATCATTTCTATATCAAAACAACTTTAGTTAGTTTTGATCTAAGTATGGGAATTCCTACCTTAATGATGATATATATATATATATATATATATATATATATATATATATATGTTTTGTATCAATTCTTTTTTACAAGGTTCCAACTGGGGTGTCCACAGGCTAATCCTTGAAATGATAAAGCACATCACTCTTCGAATGCTCTCAGACTTTTCACTTTAGGGTGGAATTTGTTACACTAAAATTTTTCACCATGACGTTTTAGAACTCCCTTAGAAGTCTACAACATCAAAGTTCCTAAAATCAAGCCTTGAAATTGAGATAAAAGCTCATAAAAGTCTTAAAAAACATTTGTACCACACTTTCTCTTAACATTTCCTGCGGTGCCACACCTCTTTGTTCTAAAGAATGCGGAGCTAAATGCACTTTTTCTTCATTGAGGGTGTGGATGCCTGTAAAAGGTAAAACAAAGGCAGAAAGTAACATTTAGAAGCCCAGCAGTCAAATATCGAAGCTTCTAGAAGCAATTATCCGGTCGAAGGTTCGCTCCTATCATGTATGTTCATTCCTCCATTATGGGAGCCTACCCCTTGGTTTATGGAGCTAAATCCCTTCAAAAGAGCATTCTATACCTTCTTATGTGGCGCTGTAACCTCTTCTCTTTTCCTATAAATTGAATCCATAGTGGAGCTTCAAGGGGGGTTAGACTTTAAGAATTTTTTAGGAGAAATGTTGTAGAGACTCAGACTCTCTTAACTGATCATTATATGGGAATGATTACACACCCATATGCATTTTAGCTGAGAGAGTGAAAAGCTTGTTAGAGTAAAGGAAACGCCTATTCTGGACTGCAGAAAGGCTTGTACAACGTCAAGGCAGACACTGTTGTAAGGCTCTTTCTTCATCAAAAATAATACGAATGAATCCTGTTTTCTCAATGAGTTCTTTAATTACATAGCTTGTTAATCATGTTTTGTCAATGCGTTATTTAATTAATTAGCTTATTTCTTGAATTCCTTGATCATCTTGATAGATATATGATTCATGAATTAGTTTATACTATCCAAGTGCTATTGATTTTTCCTATGTTTGTGATTGCATATCTTTGAAGACGATTCTTTCAAGCAATTGGAAAGAAGATCATTACGAATAGTGCTGGACTACAGGTAGGTCTTTAAAACCTCTGTTGTAGCTAATTTTGAATCTAATATTATCTAGAGAAAATAGTTTTTGTTTGGCTGTTTGTTGCTAGCTGTCCGTAGGACACTTGGGAGGTCTGTCTTGTCAGCAAGAACGACTTATCCATCCAACAAAATGGCGACTCCACAGGGGAATGGATCTTGAACTTTGATTTTTTTTATTTTTGACTTGTGAATTTACTTTTTATGATTTTGATTAGTTTATACTAGCTTGGGTAGTTTATCCCTGTAGAATCCCTGAGAAATATTTTAGAGTTTTTTTTTTCTATTTTTTCTTTTATTTTTCTGGTATCCACACTTTTCTTTTAGAAACAGTGCGGGCATCTCCGCTTTTTTCTTGTATAGACAATGCCAGACCACACCTATTTGCACTGAAACTTGCAGACCCTGTGAAATTTTTTAAAAACCTTAAATTTCTCTTTTCTGGATTACTTTGTTAGATTCTCAGTGTATACCCAGACTTGTACTATCAGAAAGCTTTGGTTGAGAGTTTATTCCATCATTTTTAAGTTTTGAATGATTTTCTGAAAGATATGCATGTTATAGTGATTTTTTCTTTGTCTTTATCCCACTCAAAGATTAGAAGCCTTGGTATACCTTTAGATCACTGGTATTTCCTTGATTTCTTGTTGAGTTTGACTTAATAGTAGAAATTGTTTAATGAGATTTAGATCCCATTTTCTTATTTGAAAATCTTTAAAAAAAAATGTTGATAAGTTTGGAATTTCACTTAAAAAACCATAATTGGATTTTTTTTGAGTTCTTGCTGATGAAAGCAAAGAATTTGTTAGTTAGATAACAAGCTAATCAAAACATCCTCAAAATATTTAAAGTTTTAATTCAGATTTAGTTTTTAGAATTTTTAGATCTCAAAATTAGTGTTTTTTAGTTTTGAGTGTTATTTCTAGAAATTGTAGTGTTCTTTTGGAGAAAAATTTTGTGTGTAGTTTCGATCTTGAATGATAAAGGGATTTATTTTGAGCAATTGATCACTTTTAGTTCTCATGAAATTAGATTTCTTTTCATTTATTCTTGTTTGAAGGAAATAATTGTTTTAAAAAAAAGATTGCATTTCTCAACCCTTTCTTTTAGATAGAATTAATTGAAAGGAAAAGAATTGTTTCTCATAATAGATGCATTTTTAGTGTGTTTTGAGTCAGGTCACTACATATCATCAGTTTCACTTTCGCATCTATTTTTCTAAGAAACAACCTATTAAAAGTAACACTTAAATTAAAATCAATCTAGTAATTTTTATTTCTAGGGCTCTTTTCCACCAACATATCTTAGGCTAGTGTCTTGGAGTAGGGAGTAATTAACTGTCCAAGACAATTAAAACAAACAAGTAGTCAATCTTGCAATAGGAAAAATCCAATAGTCGCTTGTATGCTCTGGGAAGCTCCTCTTAACGGAGTCAAGCATGAGATCATATCTGAACCAGTGGGATAATCAATTCTATCTCATTGGGAACTATAGAAGATGTGCGTGTATTAACAATAGTAAACCTCAGATAGACCATTTTCGAGGAGATTGGGGTCACGTGTCAGTATACCTTTGATTATGTCAAGGAGAATTCAAGGGGATTAAGTTTTGTTACTCCGCCCTTGCGCATATGTCAGATCGTAGACTATTCCCCTAGGAATATTAGTTCCTGTTGGTAACCTTAGTGGCCATAATCTTTATGGTCTTTTCCTAAGGTGACGGTGGCAGAAATATCCCACTGTACCTAGAGCAGACGTTGACTAGACTCACTTGGACTCTCCATAGTGTTATCTTCACTCGAGATGGTTTAAGTGGAGAAACTTGCACTGATCTATTTCATTAAGTAGGTTGTCGGGGTAGCTGTTCCAATCGCCCTTTCTCCATTAAAATACTATGATGTTGGATTTCATCACCTACTAGTGTTTTTAGTGTGGGAAGTTACTTCTTTTGTGTCGTTTGACCTCCTAGATTTTTTAGGTGTGTGATTCATTTGTTTGTCTCCTTAGCAACTTTAGGAGTTTTCATTGAAATTTTCTTTGATTTCGTGTGATTAATAATTTTTAATCGTGGCTAAATTACCAAGACAATCGGGTAGACTCTAGGGGAAACCCCCTAAGTATACACCAAGCCAACTTTAAGGGCTACGAGCTTTAGTCCCGCATACTACAAGTGGAATTATATCAACAGAACCAGGAGAATCATCCATAATTACTCATCCTAATTATCAATCTCAAACAGCATAATATATTCAAGAGCCGATTTCGATTTCTGAAGTTACTAGTGTTATTTCTCAAACCAGTGAATTAGATGAAGAGCCTAAAATTTATGAGCCAGACACTGAACCTGCTGTGTTGGATCCATCTTCAGGATTTGTTACTTCGACTTCTACTCATCCTAATTAACCTAGGGTAAGACATCACATTACTATAAAACCTTCCTTTTGACCTCATATTTATTGAAGAACTTATTGGTCCAGACGAGGACATAATTCTTCCCGAAACCCAAGAAAATTTGAATCTTAGGGAACGTGAATCAATATTCTACAATCCTTTTAGAACTGACTCTTGGTATTTATCATTGACCAATATTTTACAAAACATAGGTCTTACTTATTCACCACCCCGAATTCCTTTCTACCCTACACCGAGAGGTCACCATCCTTCATCAGCTATGTCGGGTGAGTCATCTATGTTTTCTCAATCTCCGGAAACATTTTTATATGGTGGTCCATCTGTTCCTTTGGGATACCAATCGATCTTTGGTACTTTCCTAGGGGCAGCTCCTCAACCAATTGAACAAGTGTTATCATCTGGTAAAAATGGAAAAAACACTGAAACGTTGAACACAGAACAGATTTTTATGATGTCTGGAAATATTCCAAATCCTCAAGCTCAAGGAATTCAGTTACCGCTTGGGGGGAAACCTCAAGTAAGTCAGTTACCGCCTGGGGGGCAACCTCAAGGAAGTCAGCTACCGCCAGGAGGGAAACCTTAGGGTGGTTTTTTATTAGGTCAAACTATAGGAAAATATTACCTGCCTGGGGAACAACCTCAAGGATAGTACATACCTCAAGGTAAATATCAACCTCAGGGACAGTACATACCCCAAGGTCAACCCCAGGGTCAGTTTATTCCTCAGGGTCAATATCAACCCCAAAGTCAGTTTCTTCCTCAGGGTCAATATCAACCCTTGATTCAGTACATGCCTCAAGGTTATCAACATCAAGTTCAGTACCCAAATCAATTTTTCCAACCCTATTCCGGTCAACCATTATTACAAGGAACTGGAACTTTACCAGTTAATTATCAAACTTATGTTCAACCTAGTTATGGTCCTTCATATGCACAACCTTTTATGGGTCAATACCCCATAATGAATATGGTGTGGGATCCATCTCAAATTCAATAGAATATGTAACCCAATGTGCAGTTACCTAATCAACTTGGATAACACATAGGTTCTGGTCCAACCTAGCAACCTGTCGAGCCTACCATTCAAGTCTCAGCACTTGGTTCTGTTTAGCAGCCTGGGCCTAGTACACCTAGAACTTCGCCTCAAACTTATGTTGCTACTGCAACTACTATTCAACCTACCACACCTATTTTTGGAGTATTTGCAGCTCCTGTTTCTTCTATCCCTGCATCAGTGCAAATTCCTCAAGTATCTGTGCCACAGTCAGGACCTACAATTCAGACTACGACCCAGATGTCTACAGGACAAGCTGGTATGAGTACGGTTGTCACTAGTCAACCACAATTTACTTATCAATCATACCAGGGACAGTATCAATTTGGATAGGTTACACAAAATCTAGCTTATCAGTATCAATCGTATCCTGGGTATACTTATCAAAAACCTCAACAACCCAATATGGTCCGGTTAATCCTGGTTATCTAGGAGGTTTCACGATTCCTAATGCACATCCAATTCTAGGATATCCTGGATATCCTCCTCTTGGAATTGGTTTGATCACACAAGTTTATTGAGACCCTAGCCATCGGTTACCATTTATAGCAACTTTATATTTACTTGATTTATCGCGCCTTATGAACGATCCTATCTTTTATCTTCTGTATTGGCCTCCGATGCCTAACAATTTTCCTAGTGATATTCCAAAGTTTGAGGGTAAGTCAGGAGAGGATCCCTTTAATCACATTATGACTTATCACCTCTGGTGTGCATCCAATTCACTAATCAATGATTGGATTTGATTATGTCTTTTTCAGAGAACTCTCATTGGTCTAGCTTCCAAATCGTACATTGAGTTACCACGTGGCTCTTTTAATAATTTTAATGCACTAGCTACTGCTTTCGTAACCCATTTTCAGTTGTCTCTCAAATACGACAATGGCACGGAATTGCTAACTTTATTAAAACAATCTACATCTACGTACATATCCGATCACATTTATGAATGAAGACATAGGAGGCGTTTAGTGAAGGTCTTTATTCTGGATAAAATTTTGGTTGAATGGTTTATTAAATCATTATTGCCCAAAATTACTGAAGATGTGGCCAAAGGAGGCGTCGTTACAGAAGAGCAAGTCATTGCTCAGGCTCAGTACCTTGACCTTGTGTATAGACAGTCAGGTAATCTATATGATAAAATCCCTTATTTACCAAGACCTGGTCAATTAACCGACTCTCATGCCACTTACGGTGTAATTGGTTCTGTTAGCACTGGTAAAAATAACAAGAAATCTTCCAGAATGACTTCTCCTATTATCACTTTAACCGATTCACCAAAAGGAGATTCCTCCATTGAAACTTCCACCAATATTCATGTTGTAGAATCATCTACAACCAAACCTAAAACTGGTGGTAAGAATAAAAATAAAAAATCTTCAAAATTTAAAAACGATAAAACTGAACCAAGTGATGAAAAACGAAAACCTTATTATCCTTGTCTAATTTGTGATGAGGATCATTGTACAAAAGAGTGCTCGGATAGAGCCGAGGTATCAAAATTCATTAAGGGTTCATCCATAACTACTGTCTTGCAGGATCCTTTTCCTGCTCAAGATAGTAACATGATTGGATCTTCCTCAAATGTGCTAGAGAATATCTTCATGGTTGCGATGCAATCACAAGATTACGGTAGTAAAAATCCTGGTAGAGAAGAAGAAACATCTAATTTAGCATCAACTACATCTCCCTCAATTTCTAATCCGCTAGAGATCGAGACACAAAATCCTGACTTAGTAATCAAACCACCTGCTAAAGGTGTAATTTGTAAATCAGCTTTCAATCCACATGCGAGAGCTGCTTAAAATTACAATATTGTTGAAGACTTGGAAATTTCCCCTTTAGCAATGTCGGCCTTGGAAGTACTGCAATCATGCCCAGCCCAAATAAAATTACTATTGTCAGCCTTAGGAGCCATAGACCTCCAAGATTCGAACCTCGTGATCTTCAATTTAGAGACTTTTACACCCTGCCTACCCCATAAAATGGATTTTCAAATTCCAGTAATAGTAAAAAACAAATGTATATTTCGTATTGTTGTTGATGAAGGGGCTTCTACGTGTATTATGTCATTAAAATGTTGGCAATCACTTGGTTCTCCGACAATTAACCAATCGCCAACTATCCTCAAAGCTTTTGATGGAAGAGGTTTTCAGCCATATGGTATTTTACAGGATCTACCAATAGAGGTCAAAGGAAAAACAATTAATCTAGATGTGGAAGTGGTTGATGCCCCTCTAGATTACAATTTTCTCCTAGGTTGTAGTTGGTTTTACGCCATGACTACTGTTGTATCATCAATATTTCGTCTCATCATGTTTCCTCATAAAGGAAAGATCGTTAAAATATATCAGCTCTCATATTATTCATCCGACCCAGCCTCTACTGATAGCATCCAGCATATCGGAAAATTGACTATCCCTTATAAGGATGTCGGAGTAGGTTTGCTTAAATATTCGTCTTTGCTTGGAAATTTTTCCCTGCCTAGTCCCAATCTACCACCTCCTATTGCTAACATTAATATGATGACATCAAGTACTATTTCTTTTGACGATCCTTGGATAGTACCTTCAGAATCAAAACTGGATTCTTTCGATGGCACAATGCCTTTGAGTCCTTTTGAGTTAACATATCGGGCAGTACGGTCATTTTTTGACACTCCTTCAATTGAATCTAATCCAGTGAATGTGATCAATGAAGAATCACTTTCAATATCAAGCTCAACTTCGACATCAATTCCAGATTTTGGTCAACAAGTATTCAATATTGATGAAAATATTCGTGAATCCTTGTCTGTCGATGAATTACCATGGGAAGACCTTCATCATAGGTCTTCGTTTTTACCTGATCTAAATCATTTTGAGAATGATTTTTCCTCCATTTTTATTACTGATTACGTCAAAGAACCTCAGAATCCTCTGTCATCTTTCGATTCTGAATTGAATTTAGAAAACATTTCTACAATGGTTCTCATTGACATTTCAGTAAAACCCGGAATTGTTGAAAACATTCATATAGGTGCTTCTTGTACGACTGATGAAATCCAAGCATATAAAGCCCTATTTCAAGAATTCCGCAACATTTTCACCTACTCATATGAAGAAATGCCAGGAATCGATCCGTCGATTGTTGTTCATGAAATTAAGACATACCTAGATGCTAAATCCATCAGACAGAGATTACGTCAGATACATCCGTGAAAAGCTGCCGCTATTAAAGCAGAAGTTGAAAAATTACTTCGTGCAGGTTTTATTTATCTGATTTCGCTAATAGATTGGGTATCTAATATCATTCCTATCAATAAAAAATAAGGAACAATATGAGTATGTATCGATTATAGGGATATAAATCAAGCTTGTCCAAAAGACAATTATCTAACCCCTTATATCGATCAAATTATTGACGATTGTGCTGGAAGTGAAATTTTTTCAGTTATGGATGGATTTTTCGACTACAATCAAATCATCATACTCCCTGCAGATCAACCTAAAACAGCTTTCATTTGTCCATGGGGGACTTTTTCATATCGCAAATTACCTTTTAAACTTAAGAATGCTGGCAAAAATTTTCAAAGGGCAATGTCTTATGCATTTCATGACATTAAACACATTGTGAAACCCTAACTCGATGATTTTCCTGCTCATTCCTCCCGCAGAGTAGATCATATCATTCATTTATGATATTTTTATACGCTGTAGGCATTATAAGATTCGTCTGAATCCTCACAAATGTGTTTTTTGTGTACAATCTGGATGATTGTTGGGATTTATTGTCTCAAAGATAGACATTCGTGTTGATCCATTGAAGGTTGAGGCCATCATTAATTTACCTCCTCCTTCTACTCTTCGCCAATGCCAAAGTTTGCAAGGGAAAGCAAACGTTTTACGATGATTCATTCCAAATTACGCCGAGTTAACGAAAGGTTTCACGAGGTTGTTGAAACATAATATTCCTTTATTTTGGGATGATATTGCTGATCAATCTTTTGATGCTCTTAAAAACGCGTTGACCCATGCCCTATTACTGCATCCTCCCAATTACAACCAAGATTACTTTTTTTACCTCATAGCTTCCGACTCCACGATAGGAATGGTTCTAGTTCAGGAAGATGAATTCCATGGTGAACATGTGATTTACTATCTTCGTCACAATTTGCATCCGACTGAAATCAAATATTCACATGTGCAGAAATTGGCCTTGGCAGCTGTTCAAGTTGTCCAATGTTTTCGTCATTACATACTTTTACGCAAAAAAATAGTAATTTCTTATTGTAACCCTATGATGTATATATTGACCAAACAATTTCTAGGGGGAAAATACTCCAAATGGATTGTTATCCTACAGGAGTTTGACTTGGAATTTGAAAAATCTAAATCAAAGAAATCATTGATATTTGCTGAACTTATGTGTGACTTCCCACGTACTGATACAGAAACTGTGGTGGAACAACCAATCACGGACGAATCCTTCTTTCTTATTTGTACCATTGATTCTTGGTATGGAGATACCATTGTTTATCTTCAGACCAAATATTTTCGGCCCGAAATTTCACAGTCACAATGACATAAAATCCGTTTCCAGTCTCAGCGATATCATATTGTTGGTGACACACTATACCGTCGTGGTGCAAACTCTGTTTTTCGACGTTGTCTCACCCATGAAGAAGCCGAAAAGGTTTTAAATGACTGTCACTCTGGAGCATGTGGCAGTCATATGTCTAGGTATGCCACATCCCAAAAGATATTGCGCGCTGGTTATTTTTGGCCATCCTTATTCAAATATTGTACTTATGTCATTCGAAAATGCCATAATTGTCAAATCCTCGATCAAAAAATGCGTGCACCACCTGCTCCTCTTCACCCTATAATTTTTTTCGGTCCTTTTGCAAAATGGGGCATTGACTTCATTACATGTAACCATCACTTGGGCAGGGGGCATGGGTATATTATTCTAACAATAGATTATTTTACCAAATGGGCCGAGGCGATGGCTACATTTGCGGCAGATGGAAAAACTGCAGATAATATTGTGTTCAATCATGTGATTGCTCATTTTGGTGTACCCGAAGCGATAATTACTGACCATGGGGGCCATTTTCGAAACATCATGATGACCGAGCTAACTGACCAACTTAGCCTGCGCCATGATAGTTCTACACCATATTATCCGCAGGCTAATGTTCTGGTCAAAGCGATTAATAAGGTTTTAGTCACCATAATGAAACGAATCATTGGAATTCATAAATTTAATTGGCATACCATGCTCTTTTCAGCACTTTGAGCATATCGGACTTTAGCAAAAACATCAACAGGTTTTACCCCTTTTCAACTGGTTTACAGTTTAGAAGCCGTATTACTGATTGAATCCGAGATATCGTCACTCTAACTAGCCATAGAGTTACTACCAGCCACTTTTGAAGAGGAGAAACATTTTTTTTACTTGGCTCAATTAGATGAGAATCGATGCACCGCTACATTAGCTACCAAGACTCATGCGAAACGAATGAAAGCTCAGTATGATAGAAGTGTTACACCTTGTATTTTTTCAAAGGGAGACCTAGTTTTGGTATATGATCAAGCTAACGATAAGCTAAGGGCTGGTAAATTAGAACCCATGTGGCATGGTCCTTATATTGTCAACCGATAGCTTGCAAAAGGGGCCTATGAATTGATTGATTTTGACGGGGTCTCTTTAGGCAAACCCATAAATGGGCTTTATCTGAAGAGATATTACGCTTGATTCTTATGTGGAGATTTCTCCTCTATATTAGTTATTTTCTAGCTAGCATTTTGTAGATTAGAACTGTGTGCTTAGATTAAGTATGGTTTTACTACTATTCCTACTTATCTGGATTACTCCTGATATTGCAGATGTCAACGTCTTTTCAAACATACATTGGTTTTGCTGATGGCACTTGTAGTAGTACACGGAACATTTCTTCCATAGCTTGGGTTATTTATTCACCCACTGACGAGTTAGTATCTATGCATGGGGTAAGCCTCGGTCAAACGACGAACAATATTGTAGAATATAGCGCAGTTATTGAGTTATTATCTTAATCCATTTCATTTGGAATTCAAAGTTTGATAGTTAGGTTAGATTCTGAACTCGTTGTATTACAATTAAATCAAGTATATGCAATTAGAAACCCAGTGTTATTAAGATTATTTTTGAAAGTTCATATCTTCGAACGAGAATTTGATTATATTGAGTATCAACACATTCCAAGAAATTTAAACACATTAGTAGATGCAATAGCTTCTAGTGTTATAAAAAAACATTTTTGATAATAAAAGCAGTAAATCAACATTCTATAACATGTTGGACAGGTAACTGGAAATAGTAGTATATTGTAGCATAGAGTAGTGTTTCAAAAAATAGTACATCGTCCTCGATCATAGGTTCAAAACGCCTTATGATCAGGAAAAAAGTGATACAAAAAATGATATGAGTCTATACAGTCGATCATCCACTATCCGTGGTAATGATCATGATAATATACTACATCTCATGCCACCCTGCTCAGGAATCTCCTGAACGGTCCAAGAACCCCAATGACATATCTCTGCAAGTGAACTGGAATGTCATCTATGGTAGTCTCATGGATGTCCATAGTCAGTTGCTCCAGATGGTGTTCCAAATCAATAAGGACCTCTGTTGTCTGATCCTGTGGTGGTGGTGTTGCTACAGCTGCATCCCTTTACCTCCTCTCGAAGAGGCAAAGAGTGACTGGTCGACAAGGGCCCACATCTACATTTGAAATTTTTGTTATCAGTTTTGGACGATTTTAAAAAACAAAATAAAAATTAGAAATTAGAGGATGTCAAAATGATTTGTTTACCTGACTCATCCCACTAAGCTCATGAAGGAAGTGGCATATCCTGATCACCGCAGTAATCCATCCCGGCATAAGGGAAGTCTTCTATCATGAAGAGTTGGTGTTCTAACCAACAGAAGTAGGTCGGGGGAAATCGAACAATCTCTATACCCTCACTGTGACGGGCCATCAAAGCAGCCCATCGAACCATCCGAGGCTCTCGGACTCTACCATTATCAACTGGAATATGTTGCGGGGCCAGTAGAGGAATCCCCTCTAGAGAAAAAGTAATCACACTTGATCCATATCCGAAGTTATTCAACTTCCCATTCTTTGCTCTAGTTAGTTGGCATTTGATATTAGCCAACACTACCTCACACCAATTGAATATGGTGCCTCAAAAATAGTCCACTGCAATCCGCATTTGAGATCCAGTAGCAACATGCAAAGCTGCACTTCCACATAACTTGGTTACGGTAAATGAAACTACTTTCAACTCACGACGGATGATGGTTTTGATATCAATCCGTTTGTCTTTAGGATTGGCCTCATCATTGCAAAACTCTAGTTGCAGGCTAGCAACAGACTGGCCACCTGGTCTAGCCCCAAATAGAGAAAGTGGTTCGCCTATTTTAGGCAAACCTGTCAGAAAGTATATGTCCTCCAGCTCAATTTCGAGCCGGTTTCCTCCAATCACAAAACACCGATCCTGTACATCCCACTTGTTTACCAACCAAGTGAGAAGGTCTACTTGAGCTCTCATGCCGCTGATAGCCCAGAATTAGAATAACCCAAATGCTCTCAAAACTTGTAATGTAGGTTCATGAATCATTACAGCTTCATCTACCTCCTCACGTTCACGTTCCCACCAGATAAGCATTGTAAATATCCTACAATGAACAAAATGAAATATTAGAATCATTTTAAAAAGAAAATTTTGGGTAATTTGGAGAGAAAATACATTTTTGAATTCTTCACAGCACCCCCACACTTTTTTTCAGAGACGGTGCGTAGCTCCACATGGGCTCTGCATTAAAAATGTGGGACCATGACATTTTTCTTTGTGAGAAAATGTCGTGGTCCACAGGTACCGTGTGTCTTACCTGCGGACCCCCGTGAGCGGAATTTTGAACCTATTTCTTCCACAAAAATGAATTTTAAACCCTAAATTAAGAAAATGAATAGATGAAAAGGAAAGAAAATAGAATGTGGATTACCTGGAGCAGATGGTTTTCAATTTGAATGGTCGGTTTGTCTGGAATATTCTCTTGAGCATTTGTTGCCAAAAGCTCTCAAATTTTCACTCTGAACTCAATGGTAAAAATGAATTTGGAAAACTCATTTTTATAATTTTTTTCGAATAAATGAAATTTATTTTTGTTTATTTTTCACTTTAAAAAGATGGTTTTTCAAAATATTTTTATTTTATTAAAAACAGGTACGTTTAATTTTTTGAGTTTTTGTGCAGAATACTGGATTTTTTCGGGTAAAATGGTCATTTTTGAGGAAGAGTATACTTTTATCACTTTTCGAGCTCTTAAAAATTTACGAAAAATTGAAATCATGGAGTCCTCTTTTTAACCCTTTTCAGACTCTCTAAATATGAAAAGATTTCCAAGTACTTGACTATTCGAACTCGTTAAAGGAAATGAACAGTCATCCCTTCAGTATAAGTTTACCCCTTTTTTGGACTTAAATGGACTATTTACGAAAAGGTATACGTTGACTAATCATGGTTAATAGAGTTCTCTCCCACATTATTTTATCTTTTTTTTGGCCTGAGATACTAAAATTACGAAAAAGAACACCCATGGAGTTTTCTTAAGTTTTTTCTTCTGACTCCCTAAAAAGATGAAAAACACTGAGTTTCTCTTATACTGGACTCATTAAAATTTAACAGTAAAAGACCTATCGATTAAAAACAAGAACGGACCACTCCTTCTTAGGGTTCGATTTTAAACTAAGTTGGACTCATCCGAAGGATGAGCTTATAAACAAGCAGATGTTATCCTCCTCAAGCTTGTCAAAAATAAAGAGGTAATTGCTAGAAATGGTGGGGGGAAAAGAGAAAATGAATTCATTTGCTACACTTCGATTTAAAAGCAGTATACCACTCTTTAACATGACACTTTTGTCACACTTCTACCTGGGTTGGGAAAATCCTTTGCCTATCAGTTAATCGAACCACATTGAAGGTCTTCAGCCAGTTTCTGGTTATTAGCTTAAGGAAATTTTTACCAAACCATCTGTAGTGTTGTTATGTGTTTAAGAGGACAGTCAAACAAACCATTCATCTGAAAAAATTTGTCTCCATTTGCGTTGACCATCCCTAAGTGAGTCCTTGCAAAAAAATTCTTCAAAACTTGATCTATGGTTCCGTGTCGTGAGCTTGCTTACGACGGATCACTTTCTATTGATGATAACTAATCTAGAATTCGTCGACACCTTGGAATCTGCATGCCTTAATGGCAAGTTTCTCGCCTTCGATGACAGGTTGCATCATTGACCTTTGATCGAACGATTCCATGAAATGTTCGACTTCGAGATCACTTATTCACATTTCATGGATTGTATTGAGTACTTTGAGAGGCATTGTCATTATTGGTGGTTTCTCTCACACTTGTTAACAATTCACATCATTGACTGGTAATAAAGTTGGTTTTACCATGTTCGACTTCAACACATTTAATCGCATGGATAGAATTGTACTAGTTCGGGAAGAAGAAATATAGACCCTGGATCTAGTTTCCACCATCCAGGCTGCAAGGAGTTTTATTATTCATTATATAGTAGACTATCCATTACAGATGGCAGCGTCCATGTTGTGTCTACAATATTGATGTAATATTAAAATCATTCATGTTTCAGAACAAGTTTAGTTAGTTTTGATCTAAGTATGGGAATGCCTACCTTAGTGATGAGATATATATATATATATATATATATATATATATATATATATATATATATGCATTGAATGTTTTTACAGGGTTCCGACTGGGGTGTCTATAGGCTAATCCTTAAAATGATAAAGCACATCACTCTTTGAATGCTCTCAGACTTCGCACTTTTGGGGGAAATTTTTTACACTGAAATTTTTCACCATGACATTTTAGTACTCCCTTAGAAGTCTACAACATCAAAATTCCTAAAATCAAGCCTTGAAATTGAGAGAAAAGCTCATAAAATTCTTAAAAAACACTTGTACCGCACTCTCTTAACATTACCTGCGGTGCCGCACCTTTTTGTTCTAAAGAATTCTGAGCTAAACACACTTTTTCTTCATTAAGGGTGTAGACCCCTGTAAAAGGTAAAACAAAAGCAGAAAGTAACATTTAGAAGCCCAACAGTCAAATATGGAAGCTTCTAGGGGCAATTATCCGATCGAAGGTTCACTCCTATCGTGTATGTTCATTCCTCCATTATGGGAGCCTACCCCTTGGTTTATGGAGATCAATCCCTTAAAAAGAGCATTCTATCCCTTCTTATGTGGAGCTGTAACCTATTCTCTTTTCATATAAATTGAAGCCATAGTGCAGCTTCAAGGGGGGTTAAACTTTGAGAATTTTTTAGGAGAAATGCTGTAGAGACTCAGATTCTCTTAATTGATCATTATGTGGGAATGATTACACACCCATATGCATTTTATCTGAGAGAGTGAAAATCTTGTCAGAGTAATGGAAACGCCTATTTTGGACCCTAGGAAGGCCTGTACGACATCAAGGCGGACACGGTTGTAAGGCTCTTTATTCATCAAAGATAATACGAATGAATCCTCTTTTCTCAATGACTTCTTTAATTAATTAGCTTGTTAATCATGTTTTATCAATGAGTTATTTAATTAATTAGCTTATTTCTTGAATTCCTTGATCATCTTGATAGATATATGATTCGTGAATTAGTTTATACTATGTAGGTTCTATTGATTTTTCCCATGTTTATGATTGCAGATCTTTGAATATGATTCTTTCAAGCAACTAGAAAGAAGATCATTACGAATAGCGCTGGACTACAGGTAGGTCTTCAAAACCTCTGTTGTAACTAATTCTGAATCGAATATTATCTAGAGAAAATAGTTTTTGTTTGTCTTTTTGTTGCTAGCTATCCGTAGGACACTTGGGAGGTATGTTTTGTCAGTAAGAATGACTTATCCGTCCAACAAACCTCTCCAAAGAAAAAGAGATAGTATGGCACCATACCCAAATTTTTTCAAATTTGCATTTTTTACTGGTTATTTGGCCTTTCATGTTGGCCAATACCCCTTCGTACTAGTTTAAAATGATGCCTCTTAAACATTGAACTGCGGTTTGCATCTGAGACTTGGTGGCCACATGTGGAGCCGCACTTCCACACAACCTGGTTCTTGTGAATGCAATAACTTTATGATCAAGTCACAGGATATTATTTATATCTATGTGATAATATTTTGGATCTCCTTCATCACTGCAAAACTCTTGTTTCTAAATAGCAACAGGTAGGCCACCTTGCCTATCTCCAAACAAAGAAATGTTTTCTCCTTTTTTGGATAATCTAGTGAGAAAATAAATATCTTCGAGCTCAAGTTCAAGCCGATGATCGTCAATGATAAAGCACTGATTTTGAACATCCCACTTCTTCACTAGCCATGTCATCAGTTCCACTTGTGCCCTCATACCTTGAATTTCCTAGAATTTATACAAAGCACAATTTCTAAGCGCACGTATTATGGTTGGATCATTCATAGGCGCATCGTCTATGTTATACCATTTTTTTGGTCACCTAACCTATTATCATTAGATGGACCCAAGTACACCATGTAAGACCAATTTTACCATAAGTAAAATTTCTTTCACTATGAAAATAACTTAGTAAACCACCTTTATTAAGTTGTTTATGGTCTAAACAGGAAACCCCATGAGGAAATATTAAATAAATCTATATTTGTTTGATTTTCCTCAAGGTATAATTAGTTAAACAACAGTTTAATTAATATTCCTGGTTATATTTAACCCGAAACAAGGAAATTAATTAGATAAATCATTATTTATCTTATTATTTTCTAAAGAAGTTATTTAAACCTTATTTAAATAATATTCTTTGTTAAATATGACTAAATCGCCCATAAATAATTAAATAAATCATTATCTATTTGATTATTACTCAACCACATCCTTAAAATGATAAATAAATCATTTATTTATTTATTATTTACAAATAAAGGGATTTGACCCAAGTCAAATTATTTTCCCCTCCAAAAAATATAATAAAATATTCCACAAAAGTTGGATCTTGATTTGGTTAATAATATTTTAGTTATGCAAGAATATCTAGACTAACTCAATATTTTGTTATAAATAGAAGGGTTTTCCCATTCATTTACCACCTTTTGTTGCCTAAATATTACTCTAGATCTATACTTTTGGTCTGACTTTGATCCAACATCATAGTCATATTTTGCTACCATTTTTGTCTGGGTTTTCTAGACCATCAAGAGAGAGGAATTTTAGATATGAAGTGCTGAGGACTTACAAGAACCCATCCCATTGAGGAGAACTGGTAACACCCTTCTGTGTTTTCCTCCTAGGTGCCATTAATACAAAATTAAATATACATATTCTTGTCTTTTTTATTGGGTGCATGGAGTAAATCTTGTTTTTCTACTGCTTAATGTATTTTGATGCATAGATCTAGATTTTTGCAACATTTATCTTGATCACCTAACTGCAGATCTGAGGATATTGGCAGTCATATTTGTTGTTAGGGTTGTTTTTTATGCACAACTAAAGTGGTATTTTTTCATATGCCTAGAATTAAGATTCATACTAATAGTTTGTACCTTCATGATCACATTCTGTCCACTCTAGCATTGTGGAATAGTTTGCAAATGGACGCATTTGAATATTAGAAACTTTTAGAGTGAGAAATTTTAACCATTTTTGTGATAATTATCAATTTTCATTTGGTCATGGCACCTCCGTAGTTTTCGTGTAGAGATAGTGCAGATGTCCGCATGAATTCTACATGAAAACCACGGTAGCCCAATAATTTTCCTTTAAGAAAATTATCGGGGTCCACAGGTAACACATGTATCACCCACGGACCCCCAAGAGTGGAATTTTAAACATAATTTATCCTCAAATATTTTTTTTAAAGCCTAACAAGAGAATTTAATTGCATAGAAATGAAGAGAATAGTGTTGTGGATTACCTAGTTCTGACGAATCTCGATTTGAGCGGTCGGTTCTCCCGTTATCAACTCTGAAAATTTTCTGCCAAAAGCTCTCAATTTAGAACTCTAAAGACAAAAGGTGAAAATGAATTTGTTAAACTCCTTTTTATAATATTTTTTGAATGAATAAAATATTTTATTTAATTTATTTTCCACTTTAAAAAATAATTTTTCAATGTTTTTACTTATTGGAAACAAGTATGTTTAATATTTTGAGTTTTTGTGTAGAATAAAGGATTTTCTGGTGAAAAGAATTATTTTGATGATGAGTACACTTTTATAAATTTTTTGGGTTCTTGAAAATTACGAAAAAGAGAAACCCTGGAGTTCTCTTTTAAGCCCTTTTCAGTCTCTCTAAACATGAAAATATTGCCGAGTACTTGACTATTCGAACTCGTTAAAGGAAATGAACAGTCATCCTTTCAGCATAAGTCTACCCCTTTTCTGGACTGAAATGAATTATTTACGAAAAAGGTATACGTTGAATAATCATGGTCAATAGAGTTCTCTCTTGTATTATTTTATCCTTTTTCGTGCTTGAGAGACTAAATTTACAAAAAATTACAACCATGGAGTCTTCTTATGTTTTTCTTCTGACTCCCTAAAATTGAAAAACACCAAGTTTCACCTATATTGGACTCGTTAAAACTTAACAGTAAAGGACATGTTGATTACAAACAGGAAAAAACCACTCCTTCTTAGGGTTTGATTTTAATACTAAGTTGGACTCATCCGAAGGATGAGCTTAGACTACAAGCAAATGTTATCCTCCTCAAGCTTGTCAAAAATAAAGAGGTACTTTCCAGAAATGGTGGGGGGAAAGATAAAATGAATCTAGTTATCATAATTTGTTTTGAAAAGTAGTATACCACTCTTGAACATGACACTTTTTGTCACACTTGTACATGCGTTGGGAAAATCCTTTTTCTAATAGTTAATCAAACCACATTGAAAGTATTCAGCCAATTTCTGGGTATTATCTTTAGGTCAATTGTTACCAAACCATCTGCGATGTCGTTATGTGTTCAAGAGATGGTTCAAATAAACCATTCATTGCAAAAATTTATCTCCATTTGCGTGGACCATCCCTGAGTTAGTCCTTGCAAAAATTTCTTCAAAACTTGATCTAATGGTTTCGTGTCATAGGATTTCTTGCGACGAGTCACTTTCTATCGACAGCATCTCATCATCTAGAAATTTGATCTAGAATCCTATCATTACCTTGGGATCTGCATGCCTTAATGGCAGGTTTCTTGCTTTCGACAATAGGTTACATCATTGACCTTCGATCGAATGATTCCATGAAGTGTTTGACTGCAAATCATTTATTTACACTTCATGGATTGTACTGAGTACTTTGATAGCCATTGTCATTATTGGTGGTTTCTCTCACACTTGTTAACAGTTCACATCATTGACTTTTAATCAAGTGGTTTCTACCATGTTTGACTTCAACACAATCAATCACATGGATAGAATCATACTAGTTCGGGAAGCGGAAATCAAGACCCTAGATCTAGTTTCCACCATCGAGGCAGAGAGTAGTTTTATTATTCATGATATAGTAGACAACTTATGACAGATGGTTGCATCCATACTATCTACTATTGATGTAATCATTTATGTACCAGAACATGTAGTTAGTTTTGATCTGAGTATGGGAATTCCTACCTCAGCAATCATATACATATATATGTTTGCACTGAATATTTTTACAGGTTTTCGAATGGTGTATCTGCAATCCAATCCTCAGAAAGATAAAGCACTTAACTCTTCAAAACTACCTCACACTTCGCACTTTAAGGGGCAATCTATTACATTTTATTTTGTCACCATGACATTTGACTATCTATATAGGTTCATCACTACTTATATTATGCTCCCTTAGAAGTCAAAAACCCTAATGTTCCTAAACCAAGTCTTGGAATTGGAGAAAAGCTCATTAAAACACTAAAAAGTCTAACTCCACACTTTTCCTAACCCTTTCCTGTGGTTCCGCAGATATTTTCTCTATAGCCTATGGCACATCCTATACATTTTTCTTATAAAATGTGCGGACCCCCGTAAACAGTCAAATAAAGGAAAAAGTAAGTTCTAGAAGCCCAGATGGACGAATATTCTCCCAACTGGAAGCTTCTAGAAGCGCGTTCAGTTCGAGCTTTATCCTATACTCATGATCTTTATCACTTCACTCATGGAGGTTATCCCTTGGTCTATGGAGCTCAAATCCCTTCATGAGAGGAATCCATCCCCCTCTTCATGGAACTGAAACTACCCTCCATTTCCTTATAGATTGAGCTCATGTTTCAGTCTCAAGGGTAGAGACATATATGTGGTAATTTCTGAACAAATTCTTAAGAGAGCATACTCTCTATACTAGCCATTTTTTATATGAGAATGATCACACACTCATGTCCATAACTTTATGATAGTTCAAAGAGAAGAAAGCTTGTCAATCTGAGAGAGAACGATTGTTCAGGACCCCGGAAGAACCTGTATAACATCAAGGTGAAAGGTTGTAAGGTTACTTCTTATTATACAAGTTAATACAAATCGATTCTATTTTCTCATTGAATTTTTCATGTATCTATTTGAGTATTTCAATTCTTGGATTCCTTGATCACTGAGATAGATTAGTGTTTTCTCAATTATTATATCTTGCAGCTGCTTTTAATCCTTTTATCTTTCCTTGATCGCAGGTTTAACATGCTGAAGTGACCTCTATTGGAGTGACTGGATAGAAGATTTCGGCAAGCGTTGGACTTCAGGAAAGGGCATGTCCTCATACTTTGTTATTAATAATTATGAATCACAAATAATCTATAGAAAATGGTTTTCATTTGTTTGTTTGTTTCTAGATATCCTTAGGATACTAGGGAGACCGTTCTTGTCTGCAAGAAGGATTTATCCACATAACAATAGGACATAAATTTTAGAGTAGGATAAGCTTCTTTGTCACCCTAATTTTGTATGCATCCTTTTATCTCTATGTTTTCTTCCTTGAATTTTAATTAAAGAATCCTTAAATTCTCTCTAATTTCACTAAAATTTTGTGTTAAAAGCTCTCTTTGTTTGAAAGTAATGTTCAGAGAATTTGTAACTGCCATCTAGGATTACTTGTCTATTTTTTGACTTCTGTTTAGAAAAATTCTAGTTGAAGAATCCTTTATTGCTCTTCAATTTTTCTATGCTATCATCCTGAAAGCTTTTCTTGTTTCTAGTATGTTGAAGGATCCTTAATTTCCCTTTGGACCTACTGCATTCATAACTTCATGCTCATTCCACACTCACTAAACCTACTTAGATCCATTTGGCCTTGTTAACTTTCCCTATGAAACACCCTTGACCTATTATTGTACTTTTGAAGACCTTTGCAGACTCCATAGCCTAATTGATTAATTTTCTCTTACTATTATTCTTGACAACCTATCCAACCAAACAAACAAACAAAAAAACCCTATCACTATAACTAGACTAAAATGAAAACCCTAAAATAAACCAAGTCACATCCTTTACACAAGCATAGAGAGAGCCCTCTCTGAGTCCAGGAATGTTAGGTCCTAGGACTCCAAATATTAGTTTGATGTTACCCTTGTCTATTTGTTCATTGCCAATATACCAAATTACAGGGACCTAACATAATGCCAATCACGGTGGGACCCTTAGTAAGTAATAGCCTAAATATTCCTTAAGAACTCTCAAACCCCTGTCAAACTTAGAAAATCAAGTGTGATCCAAGAGTAGTATCTAACTGATTCACCATATTAGCAAAATGATGACTCAACTAGAGAACACCCATTGAAATCTTAGTGCTAGATAAAGAACTCAGAAAACCCAAAAATATCTTTAGATTGGTATGCAATTGTTGATGGTGGACAAAAAAAAACATCAAAATAGTTGAAATCATCCACCTGGAAACTCCACAACTCTCAATAGACTTGAAGAATCCACTAGTAGAAGACTCCATACAGGTTAAAGAGATGTAGTGATCCTTTTTCTCTGACTAATTGTAAAAGATGATTCCAAGGATACAACGCAGGTATGCTCCAATGAACAAAGATTATATTCCTGGATTCCCCCACAAGATGCCTCAAATAAATTGGGACACAAACCTGCCTATATTTCAAGATGAAAAGTCTGATGACGCCTTGTTACATCTCATCAAATTTCATATACATAAATGGATGTTAAAAATTGAATGGCATGAGGACTGCCTCATGAAGATGTTCATGGTAACATTTGAAGGGAAGGCAAGGGAATGGTATGAGGGTCTAAAACCTGGTAGTTTTTTTTCCTTAAAGGATCTCCACAAGTTATTTATAAGCATTATAAAGAAAATTCTCCATCCTTATCACTGGCTGAAAATTGTTGTGATCAATCTCAGGATATCATACAATACCTTGTAGATATTGATGAATATTTAGGAAATTTTCATCCTGAAGATCTCTTAGTAGAAATTCATGAATTTTATTCTCAAATAAGTTTTCATAACAACCAAGAAGAGTTGATTGAGGGTTAAATAAATCAAGGAATGGAAGAAAACCCACAAGATCTCTCTGAAGAGACAACTGATGATTCACCATCTCTTCTATGTGAGGCTCAAGAAGACTTTCAGCCTTATGGTTAGCATTCACAAGAAAAATAAAACCACTATGTTTCAATCCCAGGAAAAGAAGAATATATTAGCCATAGGCACTCCCCTTCTAATCCCAACTACCATAGATCAGAAAATGGATTTGTAGATCAATTCGAGGAGAAACAATATGATAATGTAATATGTATGAGTGGTGATAGTACTTATAATGATGATATTCCAAAGTTTGATCAGTATGATCATGATTATGTTCTCCAAACAAAAGCTAACCTTGCAGAGCAACCAATAGTTTGTCGGTGGGAGGAATGCTCTAAAGAATCAACCAGGGAAGAAATGAACTATACAAACCCTTTTTTAGACCCAAAAGTTCTCCTCCTAAGCCACCTTGAAAATACAAAATCTGAAATAGATGAGGATTCCAGAAATTTAGGTTCTTTACCCTTACGCTTTAATTCATTTCAGATCATGAAAGGGAATTGGTCTCCTAAGGATCTATCAGAGTAAATTCATTAATTTCGTCCTCAAGTTAACTATTATGACAATCAAGAGAACTTGGTTGAGAATGAAAAAAATAAGGAAATAAAAGAAAATCCACAAGATCCCTCTAAAAATACAAATGATGATTCATATGCTCTCTTGTGTGAGGCTCAAAAATACATTCAGCCTCAGAATCAACCTTCACAAGAGAAAGAGAACTGTTGTAGTTCTATCCAAAGAAAGAGAAAAATGCCTCCTCTTTTAACTAAAGAGGAAATCAATCAAATTCTAAACATGCAGCGAGCCCCTAAAGCTTCATGTAAAGAAAACCTTTCTATTTGTTCTCCTGCTATTTATGTGTTGCAGTCTTGCCTCATGGAGAAACAGAGGAAACAATTGATTTTAAGGCTATACTACCTCTTCTAGAAGACCTATTACCAAAGGATGCTCCTAATAATGTCTGTAAGACAGAATTCAGTCCACTCAATCAAGACAAATCAATATTTCTCAAAGAAAACATAGCAGTACATTATGAGGCTGCCAAATTGGATCATCATGAAGAAGAGGGGGAGTTTCTTTTCCAAAAAATTCCCAAGCTTAGCCATGTGGAGGGAGGAGTAGTCCTGGATGAAGCTTATTTCTCAAATATTCTAGGCCAGTTATTATTCAAAGACTCATTTGTTGTTTTCCTATATACATTTGAAAAGGGAGTAAAACATGTCAAGAGAAGTTTGTTGCAGGGTTTAAACAAAATTCTAGGCACTACTGTTCAAAAAAAAAGTGAGGTGGGAGTGGGATTTTTATTTTTTCAGCACAGTCAAAGAGCTGAAAAAATATCACTCATGGAATCATCTACTTGATTGGTTATATTGGAAAAGGGAGTTCACCAAATTAATATATATCATATGTAAGTTATATTAGGATACATAGGTATGCAAATAAGCTCAACACTAAGAGCATATTTTTAGTTTTAGATTGTTTTGACAAAAATGAGAGAAAAAGAACATAAAGAGGGAAAATAAAAGAAAAGGTAAATCCCCGTACCAAAAAAAAGAGCATTGCCGAAAGTGTGCAAGCCTAAATTCCACTACTTTTGAAGAAAAGAGAGTCTTGTTCAATAATCTACCCTAATCATGATTGAAATTTTTTTAAATTTCTCTTGATAGGTTAATGAAAGAGGATTTTCCAAACCATGTAAACTTGGCTTGTCAGTAGATTATATTAGGAAAAGATATTTGGTTTCAATACTCAAATCTGATCCAAAAGAGAAAGAGAGGGATAGGTAACAAATTCCAAATTATTATCCCTCCAGTTTCTAGTTTGACTTATACAAAAATAAAGTCTGTGTGCAGCTTGTCGAAAATCCCACAGCCCATGACAAATTTGATTTCTTAACTTTGGTTTGATCATGTTTTTAAATTTCATGTTGGTAGCTTAGAGAAAGAAAATCTTTCAAACTTCTTAACCTTGACAGATAAGTAGAGTAGGTAGAGAATAAAGAGTTCATTAGCCTAATCTAAGCTCTTGGAAGTGATAAGGGTAGAAGTAGATAGTTTTTATGCTTTCAAAAGAAAAAAATGATGTCAAGGGTTTGCTAATCCAAATGCACCCAACTGAAGAAAAAAAATGTTAGGCAAAGTATGATGGGTAGGTATAATTGATGTTGAAGCAGTCATGTCTTTTCAAATTTTGAGATCATAGCTTCAAAAGAACATGAGTGAATCAGCAAGTGAAGAAAAATAGGTCTACCAAGTACAAGTAAGGTACTAATCTTCAAAACTCAGAGATCTCAACTCTGAGGTTCTGGACACCTCCTGAAAAGGAGCTGCCTTCTCCAAGTGGAGCCACTATTAGTCAACAGCATTTTTCACTATTCATAGATAACTAAATATTGGTTCTATATTTTTGAAAAAAACATTCTTAGAATATTGTGAGTTTTAGAAATCTCACTGCCTTCATTATCCTTCTACAAAAATTTTCACTATTCGATCAGCTTACCATTCCATGGTCACCCTACTACTCCTAAAAGACTTCTTATGTGCTTTTACCTACCATTGTTAGCGTCCTTTCATGCTTATAACCTCATTGCCTCATTTTCCCCTTTCCATAACTCCACTTTCCCTCTAGGGTTTGCTATAGCCTACTCATTCCCATGTTTCCCCAGGGTCTTGAAGCATTGATGGTATCAAAACTATCTCTGTAGGCTCTTTATATAAATCACTACATTGTATTTTGGATCTTCAATACAACACTTTGACAAATACTTTGTTTTTCATTTGAAGCCTCCAAGCAAATTTTCAGTCAGGGTCACGTGAAAGAGCCCTCCCACTAGGTCAATTAGGGTTTCATATGTTCTAAGGCCATCATTGGTGTTTCAAACACTTCTTTTCCTTTTCTAGAATCTGGCTCGGATGTAATAGAATGTTGAGACATGGTTATTCAAGAAAAACCTAAACTAGACCAAAGAAGTCTGCCTTATCAGTTCAAATTCTGCACATGAGGAAAATGGACAAGCTTTGACACTTCTACAGGAGTGTTGAAAGGTATACCAACAAAAGGTGTTGACGAGGTAGGTGGCATGTTCCTGAATGAAGACATTTTGCAGCAAGGAAGACATGAAACACTTGTTCTTCTAGACAATTAGGGTTTTGAGCTTAATGGTCCAAGTAGAGTGAAAAACAAGGATCAATTGCAGAAAATATTGATGAGATAGGGAAAAAAGGTGAGGTGAACTAGACAGAAATGAATGAACTTGAAAGGGCTAAAGAGAACTTAGAAGAAAACACTGATGATTGTTGTAAAAATCACTCCAAACACCTAGGGGTTTTGGGAAAGTGACCATAGAAGGTGAAAATATAAGTTGAACTACATGGTAGAAACAAAGAATAATTTGAAGCTACTGTTGGGTGTAATCGTCATAAAGGTATCAAAATAAACTAATCATGCCTCCATCATTTTCCAATAATTCATTCCAAGAGTCAAGCCATTGGTCACTCATAGGGCCAGGTTCGCTTCAAATTTTGTTTTCGAACAAAAAACGTGAATTTGACAAAAGTGAGAGAGTTTTTCTCCCATCATTGGTCCACGAATAAAATTCTCCTTCATATTTCACACAGGTATCATGTTTTGGGACCAATGTCAAATTTATAGGTGCTACAAGAGGTTTTCTGCACTTCTGGAGTGACCTTGGGAAAATAAACTTTTCTCATAGCTGGAGTGTCCAAATGGCTTGATTGATGAGTAAAATGACAACTAGACTAGAATAGATTTCCAATGAGCTATTATTAGCTCAATTTTGAGTTGAGGAAGGCCTTCAAAAGTTTCCTGCACCGGCACTCTGCATTTATACACCATCATTCAACACCTTTTGACCAGTCTTGGGAGAATCAACTTTTGACAGGTCAAATCAACTCCAATAAAAAAAAAGGCATATTTTGAAATTAGATAGGATACGCATTCCAATGAGATATAATGGACCCAATTTGGAAATAAGGAAGGCCTCCAATTTCCCTCTTCAAAAAGGCGTTGCGCCCTGAGAAACAGACATTGTGCGCTTGGGATTGAGCACTACGCGCCTGGGATTGGGCACTGTGCCCTTAGCTAGGAGGGCTTCCTAAACCCTATGATCACTTAGAAAACCTCAAATTTCATCTAGGCCTCTGCCAAATGGCCCTCCAAGAATTTCCAAGGGTAATTACATGTTATACACTCATCTTCAAACAATTTTGGTGTTTTCCTACTAAATGAAATCAAATCCTAAAGAAACCCTAAATATCATGCTTGAAATCACTGTTTAAACCTCATTCCATTTTCCTAAGAAGAGTATCAGTCAAAACAAAGGGTAATTACACAGTTGAAGTTTTTACTTAAGTTGTTTAGCCTCTCACTCAGCCTAATATACCTATTCCCTCACTTACTCATTCCGTCATTAGCCTAAACTGCCATTTCATCACCATCTCTTCATTTCATTTCCATTTACACTCTAGTGTTCGAAAAATAGAGTTTTCAAAATTTAAAGAGAGGGAGACAGTGGCAGTGATGTGGCGCCTCAAATGCGAAGGAGGCATAAGAAAAAAGGTGGAAAGATCAATAGGTTTGAACCCCTCACTTATTAAAATGGTTGTTATGCACCAATCATAGCAAAAAGGCATTCCATGGGATACCTTCATAGAAAATGAGGTGTTCACTTCTCCTCAAGCCCATCAACATGAAGATGCCCCTTCATCTTCTCAACCTCCCATTCCTCCATCAACTCACATCCCCTCACCTCATGATGATCCTCCTTCATCACCTTTTCATAATCACTCACCATCATATCATGGTACTAGTGCATACCACAGTGAAGAAGGAAATAAGGCAAAGAGCACTGAGACAGATGGCAGTGATGAGAGCATTGAGACAAATGGCTCTAAGGTGAAACTCACTGAGCCATTTCCTTTGACCTACCAAAGGGGAAATAGGCATGTGTTTGCTGCTCTTAAGAGGCAAGGGGCCATGCCTTCATCATCAACCAAAAAACTTGAAATTCTTGCTGATGCATCCCTACAAGCATCCTAGACATGATCAGCAAGTCAAATCCAAATTTTGGCATATTTTTGAAGATTTTGAGTTTTTGGAAAATCTTGACTGTTCTGAAGGGCCAAGGGAGCAGCGCCACTGGCGCTGCGCTATTTTTTGGGGCACTATTTTGAGTAATGATTTTCATTTTTTTCTTCTTCGGGCCAAGGAAATTACCCACAAAAAATTTCAGCTCATTTGGAGCAAAAATGGTACTCCAAAAATGCCAAAAACATGCAAAAAATCAACTTTCTGCCCTATTTTTAGAGATGGCGCTGTGCCCTGAGAAGTCTTGGGAGAATGGGCTTTTGGGAAATAAAATGGACACCAATAAAAAATCTAAACGTAGGTTTGTAAATTATACAGGACAATCTTTCCAATGAGCCATCATGGACCTCATTTTGACACCAGGAAGGCCTCCAAATCTCAGCTGCAAAAAGGCCTATTTTTCCAGATTTGGCGCTGCGCCCTTGGACTGAGCATTGCACCCTTGAACCTAAACATTGTGCCCTTGGAATAAAGTTAACAAAAGACAATTCGAGTAAATGAAAAATATATTTTGAGGGTTTATTAGGCAAATATCTCTAGAGTTAGCTTAGAATTTATGATAGAAGTTATTTTTGCAGGTGGAATATTTGTTCCTTCGGCCTGGCATGGTAACAATGTTCAAATGCATTTATGATGTAGTTAATGAGACTTTGAAACCCTAACAAGGGTTTAGTTCCTCCTTTTCAACTTAAATACTGCATGGAGGCCTCATTGTAATTGTTGGTTGGTTGTTGAGCTCAATATGATATAGACTTTGAGTTTGTTGAAGAAATTGGCTTTGGTGTGTTGTGATTGCTTTGGATTGAGCATCAATGGATCAATCACATTCCTAGGATTCATGAGCTCTGTTATATGGTGATGTTATTCCACTCTTATATTTGTTTACTTCAATTTTCATTATGTTCATGGTTTCTTTCATCATAGGACATAAATTTTAGAGTAGGATATGATTTCTTGGCACCCTACTTCTGTCTGCATCCTTTTATCTCTATGTTTTCTTCCTTGATGTTTAATTAAAGAATCATTGAATGATATTTAGTTTAACTAAAATGTTATGTTAAAAGCCTTCTTTGTTTGACAGTAATTTTCAGAGAATTCTTAACTTCTCTCTAGGATTACTTGTCTGTTGTTTCAGGTCTGTTTAGAAAAAGTCTAGTTGAAGAATCCTTTATTGCTCTTCAATTTTTCTATGCTATCATCCTGAAAGCTTTTCATGTTTCTAGTGTGTTGAAGGATCCTTAATTTCCCTTTGAACCTACTGCATTCATTACTTCATGTTCATTTCACACTCACTAAACCTACTTAGATCCATTTGGCCTTGTTAACTTGCCCTATGAAACACCCTTGACCTATTATTGTACTTTTCAAGACCTTTACAGACACCATAACCCAATGGATTAATTTTCTCTTACTATTATTCTTGACAACCTATCCAACCAAACAAACAAAGAAACAAACCCTATCATTATAACTAGACTAAAATCAAAACCCTAAAATCAACCAAGTCACATCCTTTACACAAACATAGAGAGATCCCTCTCTACGTCCAGGAAGGCTAGGTCCTAGGACTCCAAAGATTGGTTTGATGTTACCCTTGTCTATTTGGTCATTGCCAATATACCAAATTATGGGACCTAACATAATGGCGATCATGCTGGGACCCTGAGTAAGAAAATGCCTAAATATTCCTTAAGAACTTTCAAACCACTGTCAAACTTAGAAAATCAAGTGTTAGCCAACAGTAGTATCTAATTGATTCACCATACTAGAAAAATGATGACTCAAGTGGATAACACCCATTGAAAGCTTAGTGTTACATAAATAACTCAGAAAACCCAAAAATATCTTTAGATTGGTATCCAATTGTTAATGCTGGAGAGCAACCAGCCTCAAAATAGTTGAAATCATCCACCTGGCAACTCCAGACTAGTTAAAGAGATGCAGTGATCCCTTTTCTTTGATCGATTGACAAATATGATTCCAAGGATACAATGCAGGTATGCTCTAATGAACAGATATCATATTCCTAGATTCCCCCACTTGATGCCTCAAATAAATTGGGACACAAACCTGCCTATATTTCAAGATGAAAAGTGTGATGACCACTTGTTACATCTCATCAAATTTCATATACATACATGGATGTTTAAAATTGAATGGCATGCAGACTGCCTCATGAAGATGTTCATGCTAACATTAGAAGGGAAGTCAAGGGAATGGTATGAGGGTCTAAAACCTGGTAGTTTGTTTTCCTTAAAGGATCTCCACACGGTATTTTATGAGCATTATAAAGAAAATCATCCATCCTTATCATTGGCTAAAAATTTTCATGATCAATCTCAGGATACCATACAATACCTTGTAGATATTGATGAATATTTAGGAAATTTTCATCCTGAAGATCTCTTAGCATCAATTCATGAATTTATTTCTCAAATAAACTGTCATAACAACCAAGAAGAGTCGTTTGAGGGTGAAATCAATCAGGGAATGGAAGAAAACCCACACGATCTCTTTGAAGGGACAAGTGATGATTCACCATCTTTTCTAAGGCTCAAGAAAAATTTCAGCCTTATGGCCATCATTCACAAGAAAAAGAGAACCACTATTTTTCAATCCCAGGAAAAGAAGGATCTATTGGCCATAGGCACTCCCCTTCTAATCCCAACTACCATAGATCAGAAAATGGATTTGTAGATCAATTCGAGGAGAAACAATATGATAATCTAATATGTATGAGTGGTGACACTACTTATAATTATGATCTTCCAAAGTTTGATCATTATGATGATGATTATGTTCTCCAAACAAAATCTAACCTTGCAAAGAAATCAACAGTTGGTTGGTGGGAGGAATGCTCTAAAGAATCATCCATGGAAGAAATGAATGATACAAACCCTTTTTCAAACCCAGAAGTTCTCCTCCTAAGCCACCTTGAAAATAAATAATCTGAAACATATGAGGATTCCACACATTTAGGTTCTTTACCCCTATGCTTTAATTAATTTCATATCATGAAGGGGGATTGGCATCCTGAGGATCTATTAGAGGAAATTCATGAATTTCATCCTCAATATAACTATCATGAAAATCAGGAGAAGTTGTTTGAGAATGAAAACAATAAGGAAACAAAATAAAATCCACAATATCCCTCTGTAAAGACAAATGATGGTTCATATTCTCTCTTGTGTGAGGCTCAAGAAGACATTCAACCTCAGAAACAGCCTTCACAAGAGAAAGAGAAATTTTGTAGTTCTATCCAAAGAAAGAGAAAAATTCCTCCTCTTTTAACTAAAGAGGAAATAAATTAGATTATAAACATGCAGCCAACCTCTAAACCTTCTTGTAAAAAAAACCTTTCTATTTGTTCTCTTGCTGATTTATGTGCTGCAGTCTTGCGTCATGGAGAAACAGAGGAAATTTTTTATTTTAAGGCTATATTACCTCCTCTAGAAGACCTAGTATTGCCAAAGGATGCTCCTAATAATATCTATCAGACATAATGCAGTCCACTCAATCAAGACATGTCAGGATTTCTCAAAGAAAACATAGTTGTACATTATGAGGCTGCCAAATCAGATCATCATGAAGAAGAGGGGGATTTTCTTTCCCAAAAAATTCCCAAGCTTAGCCAAGTGGAGGGAGGAGTAGTCCTGGATGAAGCTTATTTCTCAAATATTCTAGGCCAGTTATTAATCAAAGACCCCTTTTCTATTTTCCTAGATACATTTGAAAAGGGAGTAAAACATGTCAGGAGCAGTTTGTTGCAGGGTTTAAATAAAATTCTAGGCACTACTCTTTAAAAACAAGTGAGGTGGGAGTGACATTTTTATTTTTTCAGCACACTCAAAGAGATGAAAAAAAATATCACTCATGGAATCATCCACTTGATTAGTTATATTGGAAAATTGAGTTCACCAAGTGAATATATATCATATGTAAGTTATATTAGGATAGATAGGTATGCAAATAGGCTCAGCACTATGAGCATCTTTCTAGTTTTAGATTGTTTTGACAAAAAAGAGAGAAAAAGAACAAAAAGAGGGTAGATAAAAGAAAAGGTAAAGCCTCCTACCAAAGAAAAAGAGTATTGTTGGAAGTGTGCAAGCCTAAATGCCACTGCTTTTCAAGAAAAGAGAGTCTTGTTCAGTCATCTAGCCTAATCATGATTGAACATGTTTTAAATTTCTACTGATAGGTTAGTGAAAGAGGATTTTCCAAACCATGTAACTTGGCCTGTCAGTAGATTAGATTAGGAAAATATATTTGGTTTCAATAATCAAATATGAACCAAAAGAGAAAGAGAGGAATACGTAACAAATTCCAAATTATTAGCCCTCAAGTTTCTAGTTTCACTTGTACAAAAATAAAGTCTGTGTGCAGCTTGTCCAAAATGCCACAGTCCATGACAAATCAGATTGCTTAACCTTGGTTTGATCATGTTCTAAATTTCATGTTGGTAGCTTAGAGAATGAAAATCCGTCAAATTCCTTAACCTTCACAGATAATTAGAGTAGGTAGAGAACAAAGAGTTCATCGGCCTAATCTGAGCTCTTGGAATTGATAAGGGTATAAGTAGATAGTTTTTATGCTTTCAAAGGAAAAAATGAAGTCAATGGTTTGCTAATCTAAATGCACCCAAGTGAAGAAAAAATGTTAGGCAAAGTATGATGGGTAGGTATAATTGATGTTGAAGCAGTCATGTCTTTTCAGATTTTGAGATCATAGCTTCAAAAGAGCAGGAGTGAATCAACAAGTGAAGAAGAAGAGGTCTTCCAAGTACAAGTAAGGTACTAATCTTCAAAACTCAGAGATCTGAACTTAGAGATTCTGGACACCTCCTGGAAAGGATTTTCCCTCCACAAGTGGAGCCACTATTAGTCATCAGTATTTTTCACTATTCATAGATGACTAAAGGTCGGTTCTAGATTTCTGAAAACAACATTCCTAGAATATTGTGAGTCTTAGAAATCTCACTACCTTCATTATACTTATAGAAAATTTTTCACTATTCCATCAGTTTGGCATTCCATGGTCACCTTACTGCTCCTAAAATATTTCTTATGTGCTTTTACCTACCATTGTTAGCCTCCTTTCATGCTTATAAACTCATTGCATCATTTTCCCTTATCCATAACTCCACTTTCCCTCTAGGTTTTCCTATAGCCTACTCATTCCCATGTTTCCCCAAGGTCCTATAGCATTGATGGTCTCAAAAATATCTCTCTAGGCTCTTTAGATAAATCAAGCACATTAGACTTTGGATCTTCAATATAGCACTTTGACAAATACTCTATTTTTCATTTGAATCCTCCAAGCCAATTTTTAGTTAAGGTCATGTCAATGAGCCCTCCCACTAGTTCAATTAGGGTTTCATATGTTCTAAGGCCATCATTGGTGTTTCAAACACTGCTTTTCCTTTGCTAGAATCTGGATTAGATGTAATAGAATGTTGAGACATGGTTATTCAAGAAGAACCTAAAAGTTTCCAAAGAATTTTGCCTTATCAGGTCAAAGTCTACACATGAAAAAAATGGACAAGATTTGACACTTCTAAAAGAGTGTTGAAAGGTCTACCAGCAGAAGGTGTTGATAAGGTAAGTGGTCTACTCCTCAATGAAGACATTTTGCAGCAAGGAAGACAGGAAACACTTGTTCTTGTAGACAATTAGGGTTTTTAGCTTAATGGTCCTAGTAGAGTGCAAAACAGGGATCAATTGTAGAAAAGATTGATGATATTGGGAAAAAAGGTGAGGTGAAATGGAAATAAATGAATGAACTTGAAAGGGCTAAAGATAACTTAGAAGACAACACTGATGATTGCTGTAAAAAGCACTCCAAAAACATAGGGTTTCGGGAAAGTGGCCATAGAAGGTGAAACAATAAGTTGAACTCCATGGTATAAACAAGAGAATATTTTGAAGCTACTATTGGGTGCAATCGTCCTAAAGGTATCAACATAAACTTATCATGCCTCCATCATTTTCCAAGAATTCATTCCAAGAGTCAAGCCATTGGTAACTCATAGGGCCAGTTTCGCTTCAAATTGTGTTTCTGAAAAAACTCAGTTGAATTTGACAAAAGTGAGAGAGGTTTATATATATAATTGGTCCAATAAGAAATTTGTCCTTCATATTTTACACAGGTATCATGGTTTTGGAGAAATATCAAATTTACAGGTGCTACAAGAAGTTTGCTGCACTTCTAGACTGACCTTGGGAAAATCAACTTTTCTCATAGATGGAGTGTCCAAATGGCTTGCTTGATGCATAAAATGAAAACTAGACTCGACGGGCATTCCAATGAGCTATTATGAGCTCAATTTGGAGTTGTGGAAGGCCTCCAAAAGTTTCATGCACTAGCACTCTGCATTTCTGCACCATCATTCAGCACCTTTTGACTAGTCTTGGGGGAATTGACTCTTGACAAGTCAAATCCAATCCAATCAGAAAACACAAGGTATATTTGGAAAGTAGGCAAGATACGATTTCCAAAGCACTATCATGGGTGCAATTTGGACATCGAGAAGGCCTCCAAATTCCCTGTGCAAAAAGGCGTTGTGCCCTTAGAAACTGACACTACGAACTGGGATTGAGCGCTATGCACCTAGGATTGAGCGTTGCACGCCTGGGATTGGGCATTGTTCCCTTGGCCAAGAGGGATTCCTAAACCCTATTATCACTCAAAATACCTCAAATTTCTTCCAGGCCTCTACCAAATGGTCGTCCAAGCATTTTCAAGGGTAAGTACATGCTATACACTCATCCTAAAATGATTTTTGTGTTTTCCTACTAAATGAAAAAAAATCCAAAATAAACCCTAAATATCATGCTTGAAATCACCGTTTAAACCTCATTCCGTCTACCTATGAATAGTATCATGAAAAAAAAAGGGTAATTACACAGTTGGAGGTTGTCCTTAAGTTGTTTAGCCTCTCACTCTGCCTGATATACCTATTCCCTCACTTACTCATTCCCTCATTAGCCTAAACTACCATTTCATCACCATCTCTTCATTTCATTTCCATTTACACTCCAGGGTTGGAAAAAAAAAATTCAAAATGTTAAGAGAGGAAGACAGTGGCAGTGATGTGGAGCCTCAAATGCCAAGGATGCATGAGCACAAAGGTGGAAAAATCAATAGGTTTGAACCCCTCACTTATTAAAATGGTTGTTATGCACAAATTATAGAAAAAAGGCATTCCATGGGAGACCTTCATAGAAAATGAGGTGTTCAATTCTCCAAAATCCCATCAGTAGCAAGATGCCCCTTCATCTTCTCAGCCTCACAATCCTCCATCCACTCACATTCCCTCACCTCATGATGATCCTCCTTCATCACATTTTCACAATCCCTCACCATCATCTCATGGTACTAGTGCATCCAGAAGAGAATAAGGTAGTAAAGAAAAGATTAGTGAGGTAGATGGTAGTGATGAGAGCATTGAGGCAAGTGGATCTAAGGTGAAACTCATTGAGCCATTTCCTTTAACCTACCAAAGGGGAAAAAGACATGTGTTTTATACCCTTAAGAGGCAAGGGGAAATGCCTTCATCGTCAACTAAACATCTTGAAATTCTTGCTGATGCATCCTTACAAGAATCCCAGACATGATCAATAAGAAAAATCCAAATTTTGGCACATTTTTGAAGATTTTGAGTTTTTGGAAAATTTTGACAGTTTTGAAGGGCCAAGCGTGCAGTGCCACTGGCACTATGCTATTTTTTGGGGTAGTATTTTGACGAATATTTTTCATTTTTGTGTTCATCGGGCCAATTACATCACCCAAAAAAAAATTTAGCTCATTTGGAGCAAAATTGGTACTCAAAAAGTGCCAAAAAAATGCAAAACATCAACTCTTTGCCCTATTTTCAGAGCTGTCGCTGCGCCCTAAGTAGCCTTGGGAGAATTTGTTTTTGGGCAAGAAAATAGACACAATTCAGAAAAATAAAGGTAGATTTGGAAATCATATAGGACAATCTTTCCAATTAGCTATCATGGAGCTCCTTTGGACACTGGGAAGGCCTCCAAATCGCAGCTGCAATAAGACCTATTTTTCCAAATTTGGTGTTGCACCCTTGAACCTCAACGCTGCGCCCTTGGCAGAAAGTCAAAAAAAGACACTTGGAGTAAATGAAAAATATATTTTGAGGGTTTATTAGGCAAATATCTCTAGAGTTAGCTTATAATTTATGATAGAAATTATTTTTGCAATTGGGATATTTGTGGCTTGGGCCTTGCATGGTCACAATGGTCAAATGCATTTATGATGTAGTTAATGAAATTTTTAAACCCTAACCAGGGCTTTGGTCCTCCTTTGCAACTTAAATAATGCATGGAGGCCTCATTGTAATTTTTGGTTGGTTTCTGAGTTCAATATGATATAGACTTTGGGTTTGTTGAAGAAATTGGCTTTGGTGTGTTGTGATTGATTTGGATTGAACATCAATGGATCAAGCACATTCCTAGGATTCATGAGCTCTGTTAGATGATGATTTTATTCCACTCTTGTATTTTTTTACTTTAGTTTCCATTATGTTCATGGTTTCTTTGATCATAGGAAAAAAAATTTAGAGTGGGATATGCTTTCTTGGCACCCTACTTTTGTCTGAATCCTTTTATCTTTATGTTTTCTTCCTTGAAGTTTAATTAAAGAATCCTTAAATGCCCTTTAGTTTCACTAAAATGTTATGTTAAAAAATCTCTTTGTTTGAAAGTAATGTTCATAGAATTCTTAACTGCTCTCTAGGATTACTTGTCTATTGTTTGAGGTCTGTTTAGAAAAAGTCTAGTTGAAGAATCATTTATTGCTCTTCAGTTTTTCTATGCTATCATCCTAAAAGCTTTTCTTGTTTCTAGTATGTCGAAGGATCCTTAATTTCCCTTTGAAACTACTACATTCATAAGTTCATGTTCATTTCACACTCACTAAACCTACTTAGATCCATTTGGTCTTGTTAACTTGCCCTATGAAACACCCTTGACCTATTATTGTACTTTTCAAGACCTTTGCAGACTCCATAGCCCAATGGATTAATTTTCTCTTACTACTATTCTTGAAAACCTATCGAACCAAACAAACAAACAAACAAACCCTATCACTATAACTAGCCTAAAATCAAAACCCTAAAATCAACCAAGTCACATCCTTTACACAAACATAGAGAGAGCCCTCTCTGAATCCAGGAAGGTTAGGTCCTAGGACTCCAAAGATTGGCTTGATGTTACCCTTGTCTATTTGGTCATTTCCAATCTACCAAATTACGAGGACCTAACACAGAATAATAAAATAAAACACTTTGGTTATGAGACAATTTTATGCACATTCTTCTTTAAGAGGATTGTAGGGCTTCACCTGAAGATTATCTCTACCATCACCAGCCCCGAGGATCCATAGATAGCCATATGGGCCGATATAATAAAGAGACTGGTGGGTGTCAAGATCCCAAGGACTACTTGGGATGATGATTTTTTCCTATGGTGGGGAGAACAGGTCGTCGCGGTAGAAGATTATCCCTATGATGGCATGTATTTTTGGGGAGATGGTAATTTTCCCTTACCACCCGATGTAGTTTGGGGGGCGATTGGTAAGATCTCACAGTGATTTTTTATTATATGATTTTTTTATTTTCAATAAAGATATGAAAATTAATAAAATATTTTTTCTTGGAAAATTTATGTACAAATTTATGGATCATGTTAAAAATATTGGACCAGTCAGACCTGAGGGCTTCCAGAGGCATAGGCACCGTGGAAGAGAAGTTAAGGATGTTGTATAAGACCCAAGGAGAGTACTCCATGCTATACAGAGGAACTTGGAGGGTTTGACTGGCCATGTCCCTATGGATGCAGGGGAGGAGCTTCCCGAGGCTGTACAAAGACGTGTGGTTGGTGTACAATGCGATTGGGTGTGGTTGTTCTACTATGTGGTGAGAGCTATAATTTTCTTCTATAACACCTACCCAGGGCAGAGCCCACATGGATAGATTTTTATAATGATCAGATTACTGTAATATTTTTTGATGATGAACATGATCGGGCATAAGCCTTAATTTTGTAGTACATGATTGTCTGATTTTTGTATTTTTTGAAAAAAACTCTGATATATATATATATATATATATATATAGTAATTTATATGATTTGATTATCTCATATTTACAATGATGATTTATGTTTTTTGATATTTAATTTATTGGATCATTAATATTCCAATCAATTGCTTCATTAGCTAATGAATTTGCAAAAAAAAATTCTGAACGTGTAATGTGAATGTATGTAACATAATGAAATGAACATTTCAGAAAACGAACTCTCAGAAATAATCGATGTCAAAATGGATCTCTGACATGATAGGTGTTGTTTAATTGTGAAACCGCCAGTTGCAAATACAAGTACACTAATAATGAATCAAAACCAAGAGACATTGCCTTGGAAAGTATATTGGCCACAACATTATATTCTACTACATTATTCAAAGCAGGACCAATGCATGCGCCCCTTGAGACTAGAAATTGACCAAATGGATAGTATATTACCCAAGCAGCGAAAGCAAGATTTCGAGTATGTAGAATAGCACCATCGGCAAAGCCAAATGACTCATCTCATCCACAAACACTTGCCAAAGCAGATCAAAAACATCAAAGTCACATAAAAAAATTGATAGATAGATATGCACAAAAAATACAATATATACATAAAAATCAAATGCTAGGAAACTTCCTAGACATAATACTTCTTCAGGTATATCCCATTTTTGGGCTCCGCCAGCTTGTTTCTATCGAAATAAACCGAGGCATAAACCCCCTTCTTAAGGATACTTTTAACAATGAAAGGGCTATACCACATGGATTTGAATTTCCCTACCCCCAAGTCATCCTTGTCCTGAGCATAGACCAAAACAAGGTCACCTTTAGAGAAAACCCTAGGGTTGACAACCTTATGATACTGAACCTTCACTCATTTCTTATGGGCCTCGTTCAACGTATTTGTATATCGGTGCTACTCATTGAGATGTTCTATATAAACAAGGTGTTCTTTGAGACTTGAAGTGTCAGAAAGAAGCTCAAAAACCAGCTTAAGGGAAGGAATCTCACACTTGACAGGAAATATCGATTCCAAACCATAAACTAGTTGGAAAGGAGTGAACCCAATTGCAGTCTTAGCAGACATCTAGTATGCCCAAAGTACATAATACAACATGACATGCCAATTGGACCTATATTTATTGATTGTTCGTTGAAGAATAACCTTTAATAATTTATTCACAGCTTCAACCTTCCCATTGGCCTGAGGATAATACGGAGAAAAATTCTCTTGCCGGAAACCCAATTTAAGAATGACTTTAGCCATCATGGTGTCCTGAAAATGAATTCCATGGTCAGTGACAATCTCTTTTGGAATACTGAAGTGAGAAATGACGTCATTGAACATAAATAGGGCTTATGTTTCACCATTGTTCACGAAAGTAGGCATAGCCTCGTCCCACTTTGTAAAGTAGTCCAATGCTAAGATAATGTACTTGTAAGTCTTCATCGAAGGTGGATTACAGGTAGTAAAATCAATACCCCACTTAGTGAATAGACCTACAATGACAACAAGAAAGAGGGGAGATGGATGAGCACACATCTTTCGAGTGTAAACCTAACGAGGATGACATTTTTTGACTGCCTCAACACATTCCTTGAAACTCGAGGGCCAAAAATATCGGGCACACAAAATATTTTGGGTTGTAGCAAGCCTAGACAAATGACCACCACAAGCTCCACTCTGGCAATCATTCAGCACAACCTCAGCTTCTTTGAGATTTAAGCAACGTCTAAGGATAAAATTGACCCTGCTATGATATATAGTGCCACCAATAATAAGATAACTTTTTGCTAAGTGATGCAACTTTTGACACTTATCTTTCGAAAAAGAGAAGGGAAACTTCAAATTCTAGAGATAAACAATGAGATCTCCATACCAAGGATCCTGTGAAGAAATGGGGAAGTGATGTTCATCAGGGAACGAATCCTCATAAATAATATCATCTCCACAAGGAAACTTGGATATCAACTCCGCAGATACCAAATATTTATTGGATTTGGCAGAAAAATATTCAAGATCAAACTCTTCAAAATAAAAATCCATCGATTTTCTTTTCCCCCAATCACTCACCTGCTGAGAACAAACTGAAACGGATTTAATGCTGCCAAAACATATGTTTTGTGAAGGAGAATGTAATTTCTGAGTCGTTAGAAAACCTGGACAGCTACCAAAGCTAACTTCTCAATGGGAAAACACCACAGTTCAAGAACTTCCAAGCCTCGAATTAGGTAATAAATAACATGCTCACAAAGAGCATCATCCTCCTAAACTAGAACCATAATGATAGTAGATTCTGCTGCAGCGAGATACAAAAGGAAGAATTTGCTATAATCAGGTGGACTCAACAATGGAGTAGAGGTCAATGCCTTTTTCAAGGCATAAAACAAGCATTGAGAAAATTCATCCCATAAGAATGGATTTCCCTTCCTAAACAATCTCATAAATCCCTTCGTCACTTCAACATAATTAATGATAAATATCCTTAAGAAATTTTATTTTCCTTGAAGACTTTGAATTTGATGAATAGAAGACGAGGGAGGCAACCAAAGTATTGCCTCAACCTTGAAGGGATTTACCTGAATCCCTTCAGTAGACATGATGAATCCCAACAACCGACTAGATGTGACGAAAAAAACACACTTATTAGGGTTCAACCGAATTTTATAATGATGTTATCGTTCAAAAACTTTTCGAAGATGAGAGGGATGATCAATTATCTTTCGAGAAAGAGTAGCTAAATCATCCAAATAAGCTTTGATAATGTGCTTGATGTCATGGAAAGCATAAGCCATGGCCCACTGGAAAGTAGCTCCAACCTTTTTAAGACCAAAAGGAAAAGTTTTGTATGCAAATGTACCCCAGGGGAAAATAAAAGAAGTCTTGTGCCGATGTTTAGGAAGAATGGCTATCGAATTGTATCCCGAGAAACCATCCATGAAGGAGAAAATCTCATTCCCTGCACACTCATGAATAATATGATCAATAAATGGTGTTGGGTAATTATCCTTCGGATATTCCTTATTCAAATCCTTGAAATCAATGCAAACATGAATCATTCCTCATTTCTTTTCCACGGGCACTCGATTTGAAACCCACTGAGTTAAAGGAACGTGGTATATGAAACCCACCTTGAACATCTTCTGAACCTTGGCCTTGATATCTACGTCTTTTCTAGGGTTGACCAGACGAAGCTTCTACTATATAGGCTTAGAATTCTCGTAAATCTTGATCTCATGTTGGACAATAGATGGATCAATTCCAGGAATTTCCTCATAAGACCAATCGAACACATCAATAAACTCTCTAAAGAGATCGGTATGAGTCTGAATCTCTTGAGGGGAACATTGAGCTCTAATGAAGACATTCTCAATAACGTTCGGATCCCTAGAAATTTTCACTGGGATAGTCTCATAAATGACAACCATGTTCCCTTCAGCAAAGACATGTGTGGAGCTAAAGGGTTCAAGACCGGGTGAGAAGGACCAAGAGAAATAGGGCTAGACAATTTTGATTCAACCTCCCACAAATCTGGTAGAAAATAGGACCGATGATGAAAATCGTTCCACGGTCTTTCCACACCATTCATTGGTTCAAAGATATCCTCTTTAGATGGAAGAATAGTATCAAGGTAATCCTGAGCAGAAGATGAACTAAGTATCCAAGCCAGAGCCACATCTCCGTCCAAATCCTATGGTGAAGGAGAAAATGGAATGGAATATGTAGAGTCAATAATAGATTGATAGGAAATCTCTATTTCACACATAGGAAATGCCATTCTACCCACTTGAACTTCCTCTAATGTTGAAGTAGGAGAAGATAAGGTCCAATTATCTAAAAAATAATGAGTTCGAAAGAACTCTCTTTGAGTACGAACCTTGGAGGATGAGATAGCATTAATATGAATAGAAGGAGGTGGAAGATCAAAGCTACCCATCAATGAGGTATACATTCCAACTGCCAAATTATCCACAGGTTGCTTGGCATCATTCACCAAGGGAGTAGTCAACTAAGAATATGCATTTGGATCTATCAGAGAATAGTCCATCTTATTGACAATGATAATCCTCCCTTCACGGGGAAAACAAAAGATGCAAAATAATGATGAAGCAATATCATCAATTTCATAAATTCAATTCCACCCGAATAGAATATTTTATTCCAAATTGGCATCAACTATCTTGACCTCAATATTGACAACTTTACCTCCAACACAGATGGGAAAAGCCAGAGAAATGCCATGTGGCCTATGAGGATGAGAATCAAATGTTGTGAGAAGAGTAGGTGAAGGCACAACTAAATAGGATCCAATGGCTTTCCAAAATGAGATAGACATGACACATGTGGAGAGAAATATTGATCTTCCGATATTAGACTTAGTTTGAAAATCCATGTGATGAGAAAGTCTCTTCTTAATATTTGACATATCAAATTTAATCAATCATAAGAGAGTTCTTTGGATCAACTTCCCTGATCGTAGTGAGAAACACACTCTTTTTTATTGGGCATGACTAGAGTACCTCTAACACAGACATAACACAAGGAATATAAGCTAGATCTTCTATAATGGAGTAGTTATGGGTTGCCTTGGCATTAGGGTTGACTTTCGTATTCTTGGTAGAACATTTCTACATTTGAGGTATAGGCTCCACTTCGGGCCTCTCAATATGGAATGGCTCAGAATTACTAGGAGTACCCTTAGCTTTTGAAGACTCAGATTCACCGTAATCACAAGATCCCATAGCGATATCAGTGTGAGCACTCATCATATATACATTTGATGAATTTTCCCCTTCCTAGTTGCCCCCAGCGGGAGCTCCAGTATTAGCATTCACGCCAGTAATAAGTTGTTTCCTTTGGGGAAAATGGTTTTTCAAGATAGCTTGGGAGCTAGAGGAACCCTGTTGAGCTAACAAGCACTAAGGATCCTGAATTTTACAGTGGATATGAGTAATATGGTCTCTGGTGCATAACTTGCATGGAAAATTAACTTTCTTATTTTCCTCTCTCTTAACCTCTCCAACATTATCATTTTACCTGTTCACATTTCCTTATTTTTCTTCTTATTTTTCAGTACCTTATTCTTCCCATTGGATTTTTGATTTCATTTGGGGTTATAATCTTGAACATAATTAATAGTTAAGTGTTGGGAAGGAGTATACACTGACAACGTAGCCTGAATAGAAGGATCATATTGTAAAGACAATTGCTACAATTGATTCAAAAGTTTAGCCGAGCCATTATCGATCGAACCGACAAGCTTGTGAGCATGAGGATCTAGCTTTGATTTGTCTAAATCCACTTTGGAATGAGGATCATCCTGCAAAATATTATTAAGGATCCCAAACTAAGAACATATAAGTTCCAACTATTGGGCCCCAAAGATAACATGTTCCTCAAAGAATACCCCAGAAAGGGATACATCCTTCAAGATTTCTAGATGTAAGGATTTAAGAATCTAGTCGAGAAGGAATTCATTAGGAATTTCGGATTTGATGAGCCTCTTCCTTCTCCTCCATTCATGAATATGATCAGAAATGTGCATTGCCTTATCCTACCAGAAATCGGCTAGGATATCAGTTCCAACATCATAACGAACAGGAAATTGGAAATGATTTATAAACATAGTAGTCAACTCGCCAAATGTAGAGAAACTACCCCCAGTAAGCTCAATGTACCATTTTTCAACGTTTCCAGGTAGGGTGGACTGAAATATTCTCAACCTAATCGAATCATTGATGTGGGAGTTCGAGGAGCACGATAAATGGAAAGTGGTAACATGGTCGGTTGGATCCTCACTAGTCTTCCCTTCAAATTTTGGAATATCTGAGGGTAGTTTAGTAGGGACTGGAGGCCAACTTGGGTTATAAAAAATTGGATCATTCTTCAATTTTGATAAATATGTAAAATTCAAGGTTGCTAGGAATGTTAAGTGTGGAGGAGCTTGAGTATTCCATCCACCAACGGAAGGATTCTCAACATTCTGAAAAGAATACCCTAGGTTTTTTGAGGCACCATGTTTCCATGGATTGTTCATAGAAAAATCTAAGCCATAAAAGAAACCTTGTGGCCCAGACGAATTCGGAGTAGGACCCCCTCCCATTGTAGGATTACCATAAACAAGGATATTTCCCGTAATAGAAGTGTCTAACGAAGATGAAACCCATTGGTAAGGGTTCCAAGAATTTGAGAATGGAGAGAAACCCTATGAAGCACCTACAGAGGAGAAAGGTGCATTCCCTTGCTAACCATAGAAAATTTGATTCCCAGTTCCCCACCCTGTAAAAGCAGGGTTGGAGATTTGAAAAGAATTGGAGCTTTGGCCTCTAAGAAAATGATTGAAACCTGTACCTTGAGCAGAGAAAGGAAAATATCCTAAGGATGGTTTCGAATGAGGGATATGGCCACTTATAAAGGGGAAACCTTGAAATGAAGCTGACCCTCTAGCCATAGACGACATGGGTGTGGAGACAACAGAAGAAGTAGTGAATGAAACAAAAGGAATTGCACTAGATGGAATTCCAAAAGAAAAAGGACCAAAATGGGAATCAAATTCTTGGGTGGCCTCACTCGTAGATGGAATGGAGGTAGAGACAAAAAATTTTGCATTGGGAGTGATAGTAGAAATAGCAATGGTACCTCCTCCTTCAACCGAAAGAGGTGTATGCACACTCGAAGTGCTCATAGCCGTAGGTGTGTTTTCAGTTGTGGCCATCAAAAGAAAAGGAAATATATGGGGGCTAGCTAGTCTTTGAGGTGAAGGCCCAACGTACAAAAGAACATTTGAAAAACTAGCAGGGAGTGGAGAGGAAGGAGTACCTGTAGGTTCAATAATCTCTTCTACCTCAACTTCTTCTACCGTAAAAAGGACTCGAGAGATGAGTGGATTACTCCTCTGTATATCACCACTAGTACTAGGACCACCCACATAAACAATAGCCGCAAGCGGAGGATCACTGTTTGATGTGTTCGCAAGTACTGCATGAAAATCAACAGCAGAATTTCTCCCATGCCTTCTTGAAGAAGGCTCAGCACTTGCAGGATAAATCCCACGAAGCCTCCTCGATCGACGAACTGATCATTCAACCATTATTAATAATTATGAGATTTTAATCTAGACACAAAAAATTATAAAGCTATAGCAATCTAGGAGCAAAGATAACTCTCTTCAAAAATGTCCCTAAGATACAACAATCAAGCAACCCTCAGGCATTTCCGCTCTGGGTTATTAGGACTAGACACCAAAATACAAGAAAGTGAATAAGAGTACCTTCCAAGAAAAGTTTGGGGTAATTACACCTGAGGGCCTACTAGCGAAGGTAATAGAAATTGTTATGATGACCTCCTAACAAAAGCCTTTTCCAGTGTAAGTACCTGAGCTTCGCAAGGGCACCCTCCAGAAGTACAAATGAGAGTGATGCAACGTCTGCCTCAGGTACCACGGGTACTCCCCCCCGCATTTACCTATGTGATACCTAGGAATAGAAAATATGGACACCAGTTCATATCGTTAGCGAGGCGGAATGGTATTAGGTCACGATCCAACAAATACAAGAGGGGGTATATCTCTTCTTTGCCTTCACTAGCCCTTACGCTTAAATATTTTGAGGTAGAGATTTCCTAATCCACTTGACGAGGCTAGATTTCACTCATTAATCAAATTTGATGTTTGAAATTCTGAGTGGTCTTGGAGATTTAACTCTCCACTCACGTCTTCCAAGGTCCTATGACCTAGACTGGTTGGTGTATATTACTGACAACTCAAAAAATTCTAGCTCATTTTAGATTAAGCACTTGATTTTAATGGCTATTATTTTTAAGTCAAGGGTAAATGGAGAATTCAACTTATGATGTTTTTATGAAAAAGAGAAATCAATAGAAACCTGCTACATGAATATGCAACTTTTTCTTCGATGAAAGTGATTTCTACTTGGGTTCTATGAAACAACTAAAAATGAATAATCTTTTCTTTTCTTTTCAATATCATGCTCACACACTCAAAAAATATCAAAAATACTGCAATGCTCAATGGCACAACTAATGCAAAACTACCAATGCAAATTCAAATTCTAAGACTAATCACAAAGGGAAGAAAATGAGCTTTCTAATAAGACGATCCGATCACTTTGACACAAAACAAAGAAAAGCCTTAACAAGAACTTATTTGTAGAAAAGATGCTAAAACAACTTTCTATAAAAGAGACCAGCCCACTACAAAGCTTCTCTTAAAACCAAGCAACCAGACCAAAATGAGAAACTATTGAATTGCTCCAAAACAGATGAAAGCCATAAAATGAAAACCAATAGAAAAAACAACGGATTTTTTTTTTAGCCTTTAAATTTTTAAGGAGAAAGCAAAAATCCTTTGATAAAATCACAAAACTACCAAAGGTCTCAAATCAAGAAAATGAGCCAACAAGAAACTTAAAATTCCATAGGCCAACTGTGTCACTTTGACGATGAGACTCAACAAGAAGAATGAAGTAGTTAAATCAAGAAGAAGACTTGAAATAGTAGGATAAAAACTCCAGCAAACAAAAACTTCAATAAATGAAGAAAGACAACATAAAGATTCACTGGAAAAGCTGATCTCAAGAAAGAAGGAAACCAAGAAAGCCAACAAGCCAAAAACCAAAAAGTGAAGCAATGAACACGACAATCATGAGAAAACATACATAGACTCATTATTATGAAATGTCAGAACAACCAAGAACCTTAGAAAGAAGTATTGGTGCAACAACCACAACTGAAACTTCAACAAGCAAGGAAAACCCTAGGTTGACTAGGTTTTCAAGAGAGAAAGAGAGAAACTGATACATAGCAAGGAGAAACGCTATCCAAACATACAAGAGGTTCTATAGGAGTCACCAAAGGCAGGCAGGAAAGAACTACAAGATCTCAAAAATAAAATTTTCAAATTTAACTGGCCATAATTGGATCCATAGTGTGCAACCTCCATGTATATGTGTCTGTGTCTTAAGCAACTCGCATATACGTGGGTTTATTTAGAAAAAGACAAATTTATAAACCACTGTGTACAAAAAAAGTAGTGTATATAAATGACATCAAAGAAAAACAAAAAATCCAAGCCTGATCTAGAGGATCAAGGCTTCTGCCAAGATGGAAAAAGAACCAATAAGACTAAATCCAGAAAAGATAAAGTGATAAGATTAATGAGGGAACCCAAAATCCAGAGAAAACAAATCGAGCTAGAAATTACAAAGATGCAATCCACATTGGAGTCACCAATTCTGTTACCGGAAAACTACCCTAAGGTCTGGGTTGAGGGACCTAACAGAGCGGAAGGCAGATAATCACAAGAAGCTATCAAATTACAAGTCCTAATGCTTAAACTAGAAAACTAGGGATAGGTGACCTTACCCATATGTCCTATGTTTGAGGTCATTCCCGCAGGGTGAAAACCCTCTACTACTCTTCGTGCTTTAAAACCTACAACTCACTCAAGACAAAGCAAAGAGACTAGTTGTACAACATATATATCCTAAATGTCAGTATGTTAGATCATATGAACTCATAAAATAATGATGAAATAATGATTATAAGATCATTAGCATGTATATGAAACATATAAGAGCATGCCATAAGGAATGGGACAAAGCTTGTTTTATTGATGTATGTAAAAATAAAGTGGATATATCACCTAAAATCATCCATGAATGCAAATGAAACTGTCCTCCGGATCTGTCCAGTCCAAGCCTCAACAATCTTCTTCCATAAAAGGTGCACAAAGGATTTCACATAAGGGAGGTGAAAATCACAAGGAAACAAGGGTTTCTTGAAACTAGGAAGTGCAGGAGGCATAGGGATAATCAAATTTGATCTCGGCTATAACAGGTTATAGCATCAATATAATTCTCTCTCCTCCCTTAGGCCTTCCCAATGAGGTGTATTGATAATTCCTCAAATTAGTTTTTTAGTTGGGAAACACTTTTGCCACGGGCTGGTGTAGGTGGTATTTAGGTAAAACCCATAAAGCATGCCCAATTAATAGGGAGTTTATATTTTTTTAATACTTTAAATTTTATACGTGAGTTATATATATTAGCGAACCTGTGTCAGCATGCGTAAAATTATGGGCAAAGTCGTGTACATAATTGAAAATAATGTTTTTTAAGAAGTTGACCAAGTTTGAAAGGAAAGGGCTTCCCAAGGCTAATACATAAGTCATCAAGTATATAAAGTTGATAAATGCTGCTATAACATTTTTTCCCTCCAATTGTTGTGGTATCAACCTTGTAGGATGTGGAAGGCTATTAGGAGCAACACTTCCATATTTCAAAGTTGTGAGTGGTAGACTTCCTTGTTGCCATAATTTTTCTTTAAACTTTTCTTGCCACCTTGAATGCCTTCTCTAATGAATCAGGTTCCTAAAGGTGAAAATCATGTTGGATGTTATCCTTTTAATTCCTTATGAGAACATCAATCCTATGCTCCGCTGGAGTATCATTTACCTTGATATTGAATCTTTTGAAGTCCTCAATGTTCTCTTCCATTGAACCATTTTGTTTTAGATTTATCAATTGGCTAAAGAAGGTATTTCTCTTTGTTTCCTCATAATGTGCCACCAATTATTCTGCAAAAATTGTCCAAGTGACAATTGATTTACGAGAAAAAAGCCATTGATACCACACAAACTTATTTTGTTCTACATATAAAGATGAAATGTGTATATTTTTTGTGTTCGACACACCATGTAGATCAAATAATTTTCCATCTATAGTATCCATGTTACTGGATCCTTTTCGTCAAAATATATCCTATTAATATTCGGAATGTGGATAGTCTTCAATCCAAAGTTAGATTCTCTAAAATAATGATTAAAATTATTGTTTTTTCATTATGAGTTTCATGGAGTACCTTGTCACCACTAGGAAGCATTTCTTGTAGAAGCTTTGTCAAACCTTCCTTCAAACCTTCCATTTATGCTTTTAAACCATCCTTCAAACCTTCCATTTAAGTTTTTATTTTTTATTCTAAACCATACGCATTCCCTTTTCAACCACATATCTTAACATTCATCATCACTTCCAGTTAATTTTTGGTTACTTTTTGTGAGAGCGGAATTTGTTTCACTTGGTCTCGTAATTTTGATATATCATGTTACATTTATTCCTCTTCTTCATGCATCATATTAGATATTTTTGGTTGCTTACTAGGTCTTTCCATTTTTTTTTATAGGCATACTGGAATGAAATAATGATATCTATGCTTCTATATGCCCTTTTAATCACTTTAATCTAATTTTCTTAACAAAAGATTGCAAATTGAAAAACATATACGCACATTTTTTCTTATTTTTTGGAGCTAGATATTGAAATTGTTGTATCTCTATAATTTCAGATCTCCATGGTCTATGATTTCTTCATGTGGTAGCCCTATGAATATTTTTTCCATTGTCACATGTCCGACCAAGATTGGATTCTTCAAGGAAAGGCTATGCCCAATATCCCATGATGACATGATTATATACTAGTTCAGTAGAGTGAACATGTACGGAGTGCCACGTGTCACATTTTGGACCTTTATCTTTGAAAATGATATAAAAGAATATACTATTTATTCACTTTCAATAACCTTTTACCAAATTGAAACCTGATCCTTAGAGAAAATTTTATGATTATTTTCCCTAGGTCACCAGTTTGAGATTGAATTTTCGAGTGTGCAAAAATCCCTAACTTCTTTGGACCATATCTCAGTAAATATAGATAACAAGAAGTAAACAAATTGTACAAAGTGCATCATGATTTCAGATCCATGTGGTAGATATTTCCACTTATGAAGCCTTGTATAAAATTTTTTATAGAAAAAAATACTAAAATGACATGTTTGATGTAGCGAAACCCTAGAATCCAACGCTTTGATACCAAATGTTATGCAACCATCTCACAAAATAGAAGAATACATAGATAAACTAATTGAGAAATAACCTCTTCAAAGGGGGGACCTCCTTTACATCTCATAAATGAACAATTCTCGAATGATACAAATGAAAATACTTGTTTGGTATATATAGGAGTCTAATGGGTCACAATATAATGAGAGCCTACATAACAATAATAATGTAAGGGCACAACAATAACAATAGTGTCATTCTATGGGGCACATAAATAACAATATGGGGGCTATGTGGGCACAATAATATCAATAAGAGGCTACACTAACAATAATAATAAGGGGGAAACACTAGTATTATTGGGACGTAATAGTAGGTTTGACCGTTTAGCAACAACTATGATGTCTTATTGAGTTAGAGTTAGTACTGTAGGACAGCAAGTAAATTTTATAGTCTTTATTTAGAATTTTTATTGAAAATTTTCTTTTCAATTTGAATGACTAGTGGTAAAGGTCCAAAACCTAGGAAGGGTAAAGGAAAGTCTGATAATTTAGAAATCTCTTTTTCTCATGCTGGTAATTTTGTAGGTAAACACTCCAAATACAATCTGAACAACACGAATGGTACTTTGCACTTGGATTCTAGAAATAATAGTTTACAGGTCTCTCAGCTAGCAGGGGAAAATAAGGTGACTTTTGCAGTTAATTCTCCCTCTGTGGTTGAGTCTTCAACGACTAGTTATCCTTCATTATACATTGGGTATCATTTATTTGTAGGTGATATGGAAGATCATGAAGATAGTAATGGTGAAGGAGGTGGTGAGAATAACCCACAGAGAGAGTTCACCTTTGACTTCCCAATTGTGGATCCCAATACCATGGTTTAAATGAAAAGAAATTCTTCATTGTTTCTCCCTCATTTTTATGGCAAGGTTCACGAAGATCTTGATGATTTCATTTTTTAGTTTGATATACTTTGTAGAAGTTATGAATATTCTTTTGACACCCAGAAACTCAAACTTTTCCCTTCTACCCTTAAGGACACAACCTTGTGTTGGTTCATGGGTTTGGGGGAAGTACCCTATATTCCTAAGATAGAATCAAAAGAACGTTCCTTGAAAAATATTAAGAGTATTATAAAGCACATGAATTGTAGGATGAAATTTTTAAAATGACACAACATGATGATGAGAGCCTCAAATACCTCTTATAAAATTTTCTTTAGACTCTTTAGAGGTCTAAACATGATCTAGAAATTGGCACTATCATAATTTCATTGTTGTAGGGTCTATTAGATGAATCAATAAATGTGTTGAATTTGTTAGGCTAAGGAGATGTGTGTTTAATAAATTTTAAGCATATTGGCGATTTGTGAAGAAATTATTTACACATTTAGTCCACATATGGTAGTGGTTTGAGAGATAGGTCTTTTAAAAATATCAAATATGGAACAATTAATGTTACTAGGACTAAGGTTGGGCATTTACTAGAAAATATTAAAATTGAATTGTTGAGAACTTAAATTGATAGTTAGATGTTTTAAAATTTAAAAAGAAGAAATATGAAGAGATAGTTGTACTTTCTAATTGCTTCCCAAAATGTGGAAAAAAATACCCATTGTATGATTTCCCTGGAGATGTTCGTAAAATTTGTGTTATTTTGCAAGTGGAAATTATATGAATTAATATCCCTCTATAAAAAAATTTAAGGCAATATTCCAGGAGAGGAACCATACATATGGACCAATGCATGAAATGGGAGTGAGGAAATTATGGCAACAAGTAAGTTTAGGTATGAATTATGAACCTGCATAACATTTTCCTAGTTAACATGGACAACAACAACACTCATTTCAGAATTGGAATTACTCTACACCATTGCAAGTGTATCCCTAGAAGTTTGGCCAAAACCCCCCTTGGAAACAAGGGTAGAGAGGGCCTTCGTAACCTCCTTTTTTATACCCTATTCCACAAAATCAGGCTCACTCTACATTGTACACATCATACCCACAAGCTCAGTCTTCACAACCAATTCCTTTGCCACAATACGTGCAACTGATGCCATCGTAGTAACCATTTCCTCCATGCTTTATTCCATCTAATGTTACTTGCATAACTAGTTCCCAACCCAAAAAATAATGAAGCATAAAATATTCTTCCTCTTGGACCACCCTCTTTCCCTACTTATCAAATTATGCTAGTTGATGTCCAATACCTTAATCCGAGTTCAAGAAGTTTCATAAAAAAAATAAAAACAACAGTCAGTTATCGTTGAGGAAAAACATGAGGAGGAGACTCCTAATCATTCAAACGATGATATTGTACCACAACCTACCCATAAACACTCATATCCCTTACCTCCTTCTTCAATACTGCCTCCCTACCTAGAGAGGTTATATTTGGAGAAAGTTGATCCAACCCCTCACTTTGACCTAAATTATGAGATGAGGAATATTTGCATCAAATTTCCTCTGCTATAGGCTCTTAAATAGATTCCCATCTAGGGAAAAACCATCAAGTATATTTGCATCAAGAAGTCAAGAAGAAAGAGAATAAAGGCTTGCACTCTCCATTTTGTTGGTAAGGAAACCAAGTCGATGGAAGTGTGTTCTCGTGTTGAAAATTATACAGACCCTGGAAACCTGATTGTCCTTTCCTAGATCGGTGACATCCTTATTATGAATGTTTTAGTCGACCTATGATCGGCCATCAATGTGATGACCCAACAAAACATGAAGAACCTTGGAATGAATCACCTTGGTCCTACACCCATTGTCTGAGAGATTCCTAACAAATAGAAAATAAAGCTATAGGGTGTTCTGGATAATGTGATAATCTCCATTGACTAATATGAATACCCATAGCCTTTATAGTCCTTAAACTTAAAAACCCTATAGGGGACATCCTATGATCTTGGTATGACCATGGATCACGACGACTGATGCTTACATTGGTTACCATTCCGGCGACATGTTTCTCACATAGACGGATTCAAGGAAGAAGGTCACCCTTTATCATCCAGTAGATCCACTCAAGAGATTTGTAACACACTATGGTTAGATGATAATAGTAATGAATAGGAGACACAATCATTTTCTATTATAAACTAGTTCATTTATTATACATAACTTAGTAAGGAAATTAAAAATCATTAATGTCTTGTTAACCTGGATACTTAAGAGAACAATGTATTATTTTGGCATGTAATTAGTCTATGTTTTCAAGAAAGGTATCTTCCTCCAACCTTATCACCATTATATAGCTTATTGACTTCTATGGATACGCATGAGCCCAATGCTACACTAGTTTAGGTGAGTCTCAGAATATCCCTATACATTAACCCACAACTCAAACTATCCCAACAATAGTAGCTAGTAAAAATGTTACGATATTATCTTGGTGTTACAGGACAAATTACCTCCTCATCAGCTCAGAGGAGAAGGTAACATGAAAGGAAGAAAATGACCTAGACAAGTCCCATTTCTGCCAAGGTAATGCACCCCAAAAATAACTAGACAACGTTATAACGCACTGGAGACATGTAAAGGGAGCTTTAGTACCTAGGGTAATGCTCTGTCTTTCCCAAGGGGCAGCATTATCCATGTTTAAGTGTGAAAAGGGAAAATATCTTGCGGAAAAGTGACTATCAATTCCAACTTTTTCTCATAAAGAGCCAGTTCAAAATAGAAAATAAAAGGCACAAACCTTTTATTAGGCCTTGCCAAATATAACTAGATTCCTAAGGAAGGCAAAAGCATGGAAGAAAAAGAAAACATCTTAATCTTTCCCATTACAAACTGGTTGAAAGAGTTGGCAAGGTTTTCCCTCTCCATCTCCTATAAAATGGACCTGTGGGCTCTTGGTCTAAAGTCGAAGGTTTGAATGTATGTGGTGCAGAATTTTATTTTTGTAGTGTGAGGTTTGAAGATCAGCGAAGTTCATTGAGAACTTTTTGCCTTGAGCATCATCACACTCGGAGATAGAGAAAGAGGGAGAGGAATTGGAAGACTGAGGAGGGCTTGGTGCAACCAATGGTTGTAATCCTCCTTTTTATAAATCAATAGAACTCTATTTTTTCCATTCAATGCATCAGTGTCACAATTGTTTTTAAATCGTCTATGTAGCATGATATGAATGGCTTAGATCTATATTGTTTCATGTTTCTTATATGCTAGTGTAATCAATAACAAGTTATATTGTTGTAGATATTACACGGATTCTTTGATTGATTGCAGGATCTGGATTTTGAGCTGGTGAAGAAGGATGTCTACTTCACTACTCGGTGTTCTCCATAGAATCTGCTATCGGTAAAGAGGTAATCTCTCCATATTACTTTGTCGATTATAGATATTAGCATGAACATGTATGCAACATCTTTGTGAACTTTACAGCTAATCTGACTGTCTACCTCGAGCACCTGAAAGCCCTAAGAGGGATATTTAATAACCACCACCCAAGCATATGACCCTATAGCAGAATTGGCGACTCCACCGGGGAGTAAACCCCAAGTTTCCGGGTTGTTCCGATGACTTTCCTTTTTTCCTTCTGTTCACATATCCTTTCGACCAGCTTATATGCTTAGTGAACATCTTAAAAGCTCACAGAGTCCAGATTAGACCTTTCTTAGCCATCTGTGCAAATTTACAATGACTAACGCTTCCCCTATAAGTGTTTCATAGCATTATAACATGGTCTATGCTCATATACAATGCATTAATCTCAATATTAACGCTCTGTAGCCTTTGATTGCCTGTGTTACCTAGCTAAATCAGCTGTTTACACCTCTGTTGTGTTTCCATTTCGCTGTGGAGTTATTGGCCATCAGAATAACTTCTCTTGCTGGATCCCTGTGCTTGCTTACCCGCTAGAATTTTTGTCTTTTGTTCTTATTTTGAAAAGTTAATCTCAATCGCATCTACTTTTTGAAGAAGAAATTTTTTTTTAGTTTTTTGAGCTTAGTTGAATTAATTCTGAAAAATGTTTGGTTAAAAATATGTTAAGAGAAGATAGATATATGTCTGAATCTTTAAAGTTGAACTATGTTATTTGGATGTTTGGCACACGGATGTTGAAAGAAATCTCTCCTTGTAGAAAAACTCTTCATTGAAATTGAATATTTAGAGCATATTTTCTACATGGTTTTTTGAGTGAGAGTCTCATCACATTTCATACGTCCACTCCCCCTCCACAAGACTAATAATCAAGTACACTAAGAATCAAGCGATAATAAAATTAATCATATAACTTTTTTCTGAGCTCACACCAACAGTAGTTCAGGCTAGGATCTTGGAGTAGGAGAAGTGAGAAAATCACCCAAGATCTCAAAAGTTGAGACTAGAGTCATTAATAAGTGAAATCCTACTGCACTCATATTATCAGGACCACTCCACTACCACCAGAGTTAAGTGCGATACAACACCAGGGTTCCCACCTTCAAGTGCATTCAGTGGGCATGCTATATTTTGGGGTTCCCTTTGGGGATGTCGAAAATAGATCGGGGATCTAGGTGTTCTGCCCATATAGCATGCTGTCTGTGACCGTGACCCCCCTGATGATGTCTATGATTTGAGGTATCTTTAGTGGCCAAAATTTTTAGGGACTTATATGAGGTGACTGGGACAGGATGTCCTGGTACCTAAAATAGATGGACGTACTCTGTGTTCGATCTTTGGGAGGGTACTCATCTTCACAACAGTGCTTACACCTATTGTCTAAGGTTAGGGTGAAGCTCTAAAGTAACCGTAATTTTGTTTATGACTAACCCTCTCTGTATGCTATTGTGATACTGGGTTTCATCTCCAGCAAATGGTAGTACTTAGATAGGGCCACCTTGTTCTGGCTGCTTGTTGATTGATTTTAGAAAGTACTTTTTCTTTCTTCTTTTTTAGGTGTGTGGTTACTATCACTGAGACTTTATAATGCATCACAAATAATTAAAATTTTATAAAAATAAATAGATCACCATGGCATATTTCAACCCTCGCCATCTATCTCAATGACAGCGAGGTCTCCCTCCATTGACACCGAAGGAGGAGTCGAGTCTCGGTGAGCCCGTGCCTTCTTCGGAAGAACAACCTCTAGTGATGACCCCTGATTTTTACATAGCACCATATCACACAAAATTTCCAGAGGATCCTTTCATGGAAGGAGTCGTACCTCCTTACAATCCTCCACTCATTGATCCATCGGTGCCAGTGTTAGTTCAGATTACACCAAGCCAGGATATGTCTTCGGCTGCACCAACATCCATTTCAAAACCAGCACCCATGGGGTCAGTTCCAATGGAAAACAACCCAGGTTCGCCACCATCTTCCTCACTAGTATTCATTTCTACAACAATGATCAATAACCCCATTAGTCTGCCTATGCCTAGTCCTAGCACTACAATCACCATAACTACTAGTAGATCTCTGAATCCTTTGGGATCTACTCATACAGTGACTATGCCAAGACCCATGGTACCCGCTCCCATGAGTAGGGCTACTTTGGTTCCTTTTAGCAACCCTTTCAGTTGGAACCCTTTGCTGAGTTCAAACCCCTTGGCCACCATGCCAAGGGGCAGTGTCACCAACACGCAGATGACAGGAGGCACTTCGATACCCCTGCAATTATTAGGACAAACGGGACAACCCACTGTTAACATTGTTCCTTTAATTGGTCAAAATTTCGATATAGGATCTATGTTGTTGCTTAACTATGAAAATAGAAACATGCCTCTAGCTAGCTCTATTGCATCCATATGGGCAAATCAACCCCAAAATCCATTTGGTCAAGAGGGAAATTTTTACCCTGGGAGAAACCAACCATTAGCCACCCAGTATAATATACCTTATGGAAAGAAAACATACATCCCTACACCCCCACCCACAGGGGAATTTTATCAAAAAAGTCCTAATTATCCTATTGGTAACACATTGATGGGCGGACCCTATGGTTCAAATAGTTAGCCAATACTTACTTGGCTAGTTCCGGGGGAAAACATGCAATTTCCATTCTTGGCAGCTCTAGACATCCCTGACATCTACAAACTGACCAATGATCCCATCAATCACAACCCACTCTGGCCTCCAGTACCGCACAATATTCCATCTAAAATCCCTAAATTCGATGGGAAACAAGGGGACGATCCGGCTACACACGTCACCACCTTCCATCTATGGTTTGTTTCTAACTCCATGGTGGATGATAGTATCCAGCTTCGAATTTTCGCCCGCACTCTCACAGGAAATGCTGCCAAATGCTACACTGAGTTACCACACAGAGTCGTCAAAACATTTGGCGCCTTAGCTAAAAAATTTCTAAAGAACTTCCAATTACCTATTAAATACGAAACCGGAATAGAACTCTTAACCTTGCTATGCCAAGGCACTGCCACCCACATCTCCAATCACATTGATGAATGGAGACGTAGGAGGAGGCTGGTCAAAGTGCCAATCCTAGATCATCTCTTATCTAATTGGTTTTGTAAGTCACTCTTACCAACCCTAGCTAAGGAAATTTTTTTGTCTGGTGCGGTCATGGAAGATCAATCCATTCATCGTGCACAACATTTAGAGTTGATCTATTCGTAATCTGGCATGCTATATGATTTGCTCCCCCATGCCCCTGGTAATCTGAATCCTCCTACTACTCAGAAACCTGGAGCACACGTTGACGGTCTCGTTGGTGCAATCTCCAGTATACCCATAAAATAGCCTATTGGGAAAACCTCCCAGCCATCTTCAGCTGCCACTGCCCCTAACCAATCGACTACTCTTCCTACTGCTGAGGTAAATTCCGTGCAAAATTCACAAAAAACTAGTGGAAAAAACAAGAAGAATAAGAAAAAGACCTCTTCCTTGGAAGAGTAGTCCGATCATCAGAATAATCCCAATCATAAAAAAGCTGCTAAAACCGACAAAGGGAAAGATAAACCCATGAATTTTCCTTGCAGAATATGTGCGGAGGACCACTTGACATACAATTTTCCTCGGCTGCAGGAATGCATATATTTTATCACAAACAAGTACTCTTGGAGGACACCTTTCGTCCTTCATAATCCCTTCCCTAATCCACAACAGCAACAACAACACATGATTGCAAACCCACCAGAACCCCCGCAAAGGGGAAATGGTGGTACACATCCTTCCAATGAAGGATCATTTGCCATTTATGGTGTAGAAAGTGCTAAACTCCAAACACGAGCCAAACTTTATGGAAATCTTGTCATTGATACTCAGGAGCCTGGTACCTATTCAAATCCACCGCCGCCCAATGATTTAAATATCGAACGACCCACTACTGACCCCACAATTCGTCCCCCCGAAGGGACACTTCAACAAACGACTCATAACACTTCTTCACGTGCCACGCAAAACTACAATATTATAGAAGATTTGGCGCAGGCACCATCAACTATTTCTGCTCTCGAAGTATTGCAAACTTGCCTAGAACAAAGGAAAGCCTTGATTTCGGCCATTGGTGGAATTGACCCCAATATTCTACATTAGCTATCTTTGACATGGATAAATCTAAACCTCGCCTATCACACCAACTTGAATTCTAGGTGCAATTTATGTCGAAAGGGATACCAATCCATCATACTATCATAGACGAAGGTGCTTCAACCTACGTTATGTCAACTACTTGCTGGCTCGCTTTGGGTTCTCCTACTTTGTACCCACTGTTGAATTCCCTTAAAGCTTTCGATGGCCACACTTTCCTCCCCAAAGGCTACCTTGCTAGCTTTCCCATTTCCCTTAGTGGGAAAACGATAACAGTGGACATAAAAGTCATAGATCATCATCTCGACTATAATCTATTGCTGGGTCGCAGTTGATCGTACGTAATGATTGCCATTGTTTCTTCAGTTTTCTGACTCATCCTCTTTCCATTGGATGGGAAAATAGTCATAGTGGATCAATTATCCTTTTGCACCCCTGATTATGCCATGTTACCAAGTAGCACTGCACCCCTAATAGGAGGCGTTCCTGATGCATACGTCAGTATTGGTACCAATATTCTGAAGGCATCTTCCCTGATGGGTTGCTTTCCTCTCCCACCACCTGAGGTTCCACATATGATTGCAATGATATCCACCACTTTGGATGGCTCTATCAACCCATGGATCCTACCGCGCCTTCAGACATTGACTCGTACAGAGATCAGATGTTGCTCTCACTAGCCAAGTTGGATTATCAAGCTATCCAAATTTCATTTGAACCCTCCATAGCTATGGTTTCGACCAATGGTAAAAACCTCCCACCCATCATGGTTATTTCTAAGGATCTCCTTGATGAAGTCCTACCTACAGATGAAGCTATTCGAGATATCATGTCTCTAGAATAACGACCTTGGGGAGAGTTCCACCATCACACTTCGATGTTCAATTCAGACATGATAACTACTCAAATCCCATCTTTTGACCCACTTGAGATCGTCCCCTCCGTTTACACGAATATTCAAACGATCGATTCGGAAGGGAAATTGGGAAACCTTTCTAAGACCATGCTCATGGATATTTCGGTCAAAACGAGTGTCGTGGAAAATATTAAGGTTGGAGAAGATTGCAATCTTGAGGAAATTGCACGCTTCACATCCCTTTTTAAGGAATTCAACGATGTGTTTGCTTGGTCTTACGACAAAATTCTCGGCATAGATCCATCTATAGTCGAGAATGAAATCAAATTTTATGAAAATTCCAAACCCATTTGGCAGAGACTCTGACCTATCCACCTGTGCAAAGCGACTGCCATTAAGACTGAAGTCGAAAAACTTTTAAACGTTGGTTTTTTTCTATTCCGTTCCTTTGACAGAATGGGTTTCCAATCTGGTCCCTGTAGACAAAAAAAAAGGCACCATCCAAGTTGGTGTTTATTATCGCGATTTGAACACCGCTTGTCCCAAACACAATTATCCTATGCCATTCATAGATAAGATCCTTGATGATTGCGCTGGATGCGAGTCTTTTTCCTTCATGGATGGTTTCTCGAGATATAACCATATTGCAATTAAAAAGGATGACCAGCATAAAACCGCCTTCATCTGTCCTTGGGGCACATTTGCGTATCGTAAACTCCCATTCAGTCTGAATAATGCAGGAGAAACTTTTCAAAGAGCTATGGACTATGCCTTTCACGAAATTTGGCATATTGTACAGACTTACTTAGATGACCTTCCGGCTCATTCCAAAAAGCGATCCCATCACCTCACGCATCTGAAACAAATCTTTGCTTGGTGTAGGTTCTACAATATATGTCTAAATCCACATAAGTTCATTTTGTTTGTCGAGTCTGGATGCCTTCTGGGTTTTATTGTCTCCAAGCACAGGATCAGGGTTGATCCTGATAAGGTTAAGGAAATCATTGAATTACCTGCACCACAATCCATTCTGCAACTTCAACGTTTGCAAGGGAAGGAAATTTTTTTACGTCATTTCATAGTAAACTATGCCGAGATGACAAAAGGCTTTATGCACTTATTAAATAAGGGAACACTATATTTTTGGGATGACCAAGCTCAACTGTCATTTGATGCTTTGAAACGAGCACTCATTTCTGCCCCACTTCTTAGTGCCCCTAATTATTCACGCGACTTTCTCCTCTACCTAGCAGCCTCACCATCCTCACTTTGCATGGTTATGGCTCAAGTTCATGATGACGATATTGAACATGTGATATATTACTTGTCAAAAGTTCTCATCGGACCCAAACTACGATATTCACATGTGGAGAAACTCTCTCTCACGGTGGTCTTCGCTGTCACCCAACTCCGACACTATATATTACTACGTCAGACTACTGTCATTGCTTTGGAGAATCCCATGCGACACATTTTGTCTCACCAATTTATTGGAGGAAAATATTCCAAATGGATTGTAATCCTCCAACAATTTGACTTGGTATTCACAACTTCCAAAGCAAAGAAATATCTAGTCTTCGCTGAATTACTGTTAGACCTTCCTAGAATCAACCCTTGATCCATTTCCTGATGAATCCATCTACTTAGTCGATTCTTTTGATCCTTCTTATGGATACATTTTGTTCTACCTCCAAACTCAATGCTTCCGCCCAACTCTCATGACTGATGAACGTCGTCGTATTTGCGACCAAGCAAAACACTACCTCATGTTGAACGATACTCTATATCGTCATGGTGTCAATATTATTCTTTGGTGTTGTCTCACTTTTGATGAAGAAAAACGAATTTTAAATGACTGCCACATGCGGGCATGTGGCGGTCATCTTTCTGGCAAAGCTACTGCCCAGAAAATCTTGCGTGCAGGCTATTATTGGCCCACTTTTAGGGCCGATGGAGAAACCTCCACTTTGTTCCTGTTCAATCAGGTTCTCTGTCATTTTGGTGTACCCTTTTCAATTGTCACAGATCATGGGTCACATTTTTAGAACCATATGATGATAGAATTAACTTCCATGCTATTTTTTCAACAATATCAATCTTCATCCTACTAGCTGCAAGCGAATGGTCAAGTCGAAGCCATAAATGGCGTCCTCAAAACCATGATTCATCGGTTAGTCGACAATCATAAAACCACATGGCATCAGAATTTATATTTTACGTTATGGGCATACCGTCCATCAGTCAAAACTGCCACAGGCTTCACGCCATTCCAACGCGCATTCAGCTTGGAAGCAGTACTCCCAATCGAGTGTGAGATTCCATCACTCAAGCTCATTTTTGAACTTCTACCCAGCAACACCACCACAGAAGAGCACTTGCTCTCGCTCGATCGCTTCGATGAAACTTCTCGAGATGCCACACTGGCACTTGAATCTCACTAGCACCGAGTTAAAGCTCAATATGACAAATCTGTCAAGCCTTGTTCTTTCCAAGAGGGTGATCTCATTCTACTCTACGATCAGAGACATGACCTCTTGGGGGCAGGAACACTTCAACCATTATGGCTTGGACCTTACATAGTCACGAAATTCCTCTCAAAAGGGGCTTATGAACTTCAAGACTGTAATGGAATTCCACTCATGGAGCCCCGCAATGGGCTCTATCTGAAGAAGTATTTTGCCTAGTTCTCCACTAGGCATATGCTTTGTAATTTTATCTATATGATTTTTGCCTTTTTTTTTATGTCTCTAGATATTTTTGGTTTTTGAGTGTTTTTCTCATACACACACTTTTTTTTTTTTACATAGATGCCTTCGTCATCCTTATCATATGTCAGATATGCGGACGGTGCTAGTCCTCATACTAGGCACATTGCGTTAGCTGCTTGGGTCCTCTACACACCTGAGTCAGAAATCCTTGGTTCCAGGGGAATCTTCCTAGGCAATACCACCAACAACATTTCTGAGTATATGTCAGTGATCCAACTCCTCAAGAAAGCTGCATCTCGCAACATCTCGAATATAGTGGTCAGGTTCAATTCCCAAATCATAGTTATGCAGTTAAACAATCATTATCGCGTCCATCATCCAGTCTTGTTACGTTTTATCTTAAGGGTACGACTTTTAGAACGTCACTTTCAAACCATTGCATTTGAGCACATTCCTAGAGAATTTAATGCTTTAGCTGATTCATTGGAAAGTTATGTGTTAGATTGGCATTTGTCACATTTGTTATAGAAAGAGTCATACATGAGTATATCTTTTTTACCATAGAAAATACATAAACATTAAAAAACACAAGAGATTGAAATCACCAAAAAATTTATATATATATCTATATATATCTATATATATATATATATATATATATATCATGTCCAGTTTAGGTTACATAAAAAAAAATCTCAAAACTTGGCTCTTTTACAAAAAATTGGCTTCGCTAAAGCCTTGCTATGACATTTACACATATATCCACTCCTCCTACTAAGCCTCCTTCTCAAAATGGCAGACAACTTCTCTGGCTATCCTCCTTAGAGGCACCAGGTATCTCTCTGGCACACCCACTGTATGCCACTGTAGACGGATCGAGATCTCTCTCATGGGAAGAGGTGGCACACCCATACTTAAACCCTCCAGGTTTCTAGTAATCTCCTGCAAAATATGTGTGTCATCACCCTCTCCAGCGGCTTCTACAACCTCCGCTGCTGCACCAACCCTAGGTAGTTGCATACCTCGCCTTGCATAGCGAGGGCCTCTGGATAGACAGACAGGTGCTACACCTAGGTCTAGCAACAAGATTCATGTCAAAAAACATTTTCACCCATTAAACAAAAAAATTGCATAAACATTCAAAAGATACAAAAAATACTTCAAATTGCATTGATCACGCTCTTTCTTACCATCTCGGCCCCACTGAGTGCCCGGGGGAAATACAAACTCTAGATCTCTTGTATAATTCATCCCTGCATAGGGATAATCTTCAATCATGATGATCTGGTCTTCAAGCCACTTGAATAATCCCTCATCAAAATAGTGACAAATTGGACCCTCTCTATTCTACAGTATCAAAGTTGCCCAACGAGCCTGTCTTGGCTCCCGTGGGCCTAATTCATCTGTGATCATTCTTGGCCTCATGACCAGCACCTGCTCTAGTACGAATGACATGACCAGTGTACCTACCTAAACTCTCTTTGGGTCTGGGTTTTACATGCTGTCAACTCTGCACGAACTCGGTGGACAACACCTTCACACCAATCAAATACTTGGGGTTGCATACAATCCAGTGCTAACAACACCTGGGCATTAGTGGCCACATGCTGACTCTTGGCACTAGCCAAGTGAACTATCATCCACAGTAGATACCTCAGCGGTCTCGATGCCACCCGTGCTATAGGAACCCAGTTACTTACTTCCGCAGTATTTTTTATGCAATGAGTATGGATCAAATCCACAGTGGTGTAGGGATCAGCCCTGGATCCTATCAGATTAGGCCTCGTTCCTCTGCATGACAGGTCAGTCAAAAAATAGATGTCATCTTTCTCAATCTAGAGCTCATTACCCCGGATATGAAAGACATGTTGGCGATCATCCCACTGCTAGATTATCCACCTCCGAAGGTCATCTTGTCCCCTCATCAGCTCTAAATGAGCATACTTTAGCAATCTCCATCTACAGAGAACTAGCAAAGTAGTTGCATCAGTAACCATTTCACATTATTCCCGCTCATGCTCCCTTTCACGCCAAATTCTCATGGTAAATAGCTTTATACCTGCACAAGCAACCATTTCACTGGAATAGTTTTTCCTGGAACCCTTTATAATGATAAAAAACAAGTTCTTAAAACATATTATGCTAATTTTATGTTTCTTCTTGGGAAGTGTGTTTAACACAGGCACAACACTAGGCACCCGTGTTAGCCGCTTAAATTTTTTAGGGCCTGCTACTATTGACAATTTTAACAAGAAAAAAGAACTAAAAACATAATGAAATGCTAGAGAAAGGTTTAACCTTTTACCTGGATCTCGCGGAATAAAAAACTATCGCCTGGATTGTCCACAATCGATAGCTGAAGTTTACCACTTTTTTTCTCCAGAGCTCTATTACAGCACTCAACAGAGTGGAAATGAAGGTATGTGGCCTTCTTATAGCCATTTTGAAGGTCAGACTCACTCATCTAGTCTGATAAAAATTGGTAAATTCATGCTACATTTCATCGCAACTATTAGGTTTTTATATGTTACCGATGCTCCGATGGGTTTTAAATGTTTATATGTAGATCTGACCATATTCGACCTAGTTCCAAGCTTTCTTTTTAGGGACTTTTTTCTAGCTTGTAAAACTGAAAAAACCTCGAGTTACCTTTGTCGGGCTCGTTAAACTACCACGATAGAGACATATGAGCCATTCTTTTCATCTTGTTCAAAGCTCTTTAAACAGAAAAAGTAACCGAGTTTTTTTTTTGCGTGACTCGTTAAAATTTCATTGAAAGCATTGAGTTTTTCCTTGTTGGACTCATTAAAATTTCACAAAGAACATTGAGTGTAATCCGTATCCTCGTACTCATAAAAAACTGAGGTAGATGTCCATCGAACATAGATTTCTCACTGTTCTGGATTCAATGGACTAACTCACGGAAAATGAACTGTTTCAGGCTTACTATTCTCCCTTTGTCATGCCTGGTTATAAAACATGATAAAGGTACCCCCTGGAGTTGTCTGTTACGATGTTTTTCAGACTCTCTAAATATGAGAAAACCAACGAGTTTACCCGTCTGGACTCGTTAAACTTAATCATATGGGGAAAAAATTTAGACAACATGGATACTTCTTCTGTTACATTTTCTAATGGTCGATTTGGCAGCACAAAATATTGAACATGGCACTTCCCAGAAAATTCTTTCACATTTAGCCAAACCCTACCATCTATGAGTTTAGCCTTTGTCTCCCAGTGTTCCTTCATTTGTGAATAGTTACACTCTTTGGTGTTCATTAAACCTAAGCTGTCAAGTACCCTGTTAGAGTGCCTTCTATTGTTCAAGAGGATCCCGCTATCTACTGCTCCTTGTATCAACCAAAGTCATCATATGCCAGAACTTATTTGTCGTCAGTTATTCCCATTTTCTCTTGATTATTTCCATTAGTGCAAAATCATATTTTCTCATTTCATGTCAACTGATGTAGGACGCCTCAGTTCCTACCCTTTAACAGATCTCTTCCTATCGACTTCAACATCTTATCTAGGAAATTGATCCAAAAACACGTCAGTACCCGGATACTTGTAGACATCAGTGGTAGGTCATCTTGTGTTTGGTTGGAGGTTCTCATTATTGGCTCCCGATCGAATGATTCTATGAGTGTTCGACATCAAATCCTTTTATTCACACTCATTAGATTGTACTGTGCATCTTGGGGATCATCATCATTATCGGTGGTCGCCCTCGCATCTGTTAACAGTTTTTGTTTTTTACTGGTAATCAAATGATTTCCTGCATGTTCGACTAAGACTCATTCATTCAAATGTATGGGAATATGCAGTTTAGTGAAACAGAATGAAGACCTTAGGTCGAGGGTTACACGATTATAGCTGTGTTTCCTCCCCCAACTTGCGATATTGTTTTCTGGAGACAGATTTTTAGTTTGATCCTGTTATGATAGACACTTCCACGTTATGCTTATCAGTGGACATACTGTTCATATCTATATTCTAGAGAAATCATGTTGATTAGCTACTGAGCATGGGAATGCCCGACTCGATACAGATACTATATTTTCTGACATATGTTGTTGTTTCAGGTTTTCCTCAGTCCTCCAATTCCTCTCATTCTACTACACTTGTTATAAAGTATTTCAGCCATCGTCTTCGTCACTGACCTCACACTTTAGGGGGAATATGTTACAGGAAAAATGACCTCCTCATCAGCTTAGAGAAGAAAGTAACATGGAAGGAAGAAAATGACCTAGACAAGACAAATTTCTGCCAAGGTAACACACCCCAGAAACAACTAGACAGTGTTATAACGCACTTGAGACATGTAAAGGGAGTGTTAGTACCTAGGGTAATGCTATGTCTTTCCCAAGGGGTATCGTTATCCATTTTTAAGTGTGAAAAGGGAAAATATATTGCGGAAAAGTGACTGGTAATTCCAAATTTTTCTCATAAAGAGCCAGTTCAAAATAGAAATTAAAAGGCACAAACCTTTTATTAGGCCTTGCCAAATATAACTGGACTCCTAAGGAAGGAAAAAACATGGAAGAAAAAGGAAACATCTTGATCTTTCCCATTACAAACTGGTTGAAAGAGTTGGCAAGGTTTTCCCTCTCCATCTCCTATAAAATGGAGTTATGGGCTCTTGGTCTAAGGTCGAAGGTTTGAATATATGTGGAGCAGAATTTCATTGTGGTAGTGTGAGGTTTGAAGATCGGCAAAGTGCATTGAGAAATTTCTGCCTTGAGCATCATCACACTCATAAATAGAGAAAGAGGGAGAGGAATTGGAAGACTGAGGAGGGCTTGGTGCAACCAATGGTTGTAATCCTCTTTTTTATAAATCAATAGAACTGTATCTATTTTGTCCATTCGATACATCAATGTCACAATTATTTTTCAATCGTCTATGTAGCATGATATGAATGGTTTAGATCTGTATTGTTTCATGTTTCTTATATGATAGTTTAATCGATAACAAGCTATATTGTTGTAGAGATTACACGGGTGCTTTGATTGATTGCAGGATCTGGATTTGGAGTTGGTGAAGAAGGATCTCTACTTCACTGCTCGGTGTTCTCCATAGGATCCGCTATCGATAAAGAGGTTATCTCTCCATCTTACTTTGTCGATTATAGATATTATCATGAACATGTTTGCAGCATCTTTGTGAACTTTACAGCTAATCTGACTGTATGCCTTGTGCACCAGAAAGCACTAAGAGGGATATTTAATAACCACCACCCAAGAATATTACCCTATATAACTTGGTACAATTCTTGGTGCTATGAGGCCATGAAAGAATACCTACTAATACTTTTACTCACCATATGTACCTTCAGGAGGGGGTCAAAATTGTTTGATATCCCTAGCAATGAATGGATCCCATGCTTCAAGACATTATAAGGGAAGATCTTCAAAAACTCTTGGATGTTGATTTTCTCTACCCTATTTTTGATAGTCGATGGGTGTCCCCATTGGTATTAGTCTTGAAGAAATATGGGAGGTGGTGGATTTTTGTGGAATTTGTAGATTTAAATAAATCCACCCTCAAATATTAATTCCCTCTCCCATTTATTAATAATTTATTGGATACCCTCACGGGTAAAAAGTACGTATCCTTTCTTGATGGCTTCAATAGTTATAACCAAATACAAATCCCATCTGATGACCAGGAAAAGAAAAATTTTACATGTCCGCGGGGAACATTTTCCTATGAGGTGATCCCCTTTGGGTTGTGAAATTCCCTTGCTACTTTTTAGTGGGCAACATGTGGGCAGTTATGGCCAATTTTATTCATATTGAGTTTTTCAAGGAGTATATGGATGGTTTTTACGTATATGGTAATAGCTTTCAAAAAGCCTTCAAGAACTTGAAGAATGTATACATAAGAAGCCAATAGGCCCACCTCGTCTTAAGTAATAAAAAATGTATATTTATGATTAATGCGAGGATATTCCTTAGCCATCTAATTTCAAGTGAAGGTATACAGGTGGGCCCTACCAAACTCAAAGTTCTTATACACTTGTCTTCGACATGTGAGTTATTACTGAAGATCAATTGAATTTTTTTATAAAATAGTCACACCTCTTTCCACTTATTAGCTAAACACATTGAATTATATTAGACTAATGTTTTCCAACAATTTTTTGTAATTAAAGAATAAATTGGTTATGGAAACCATATTGAGGGGACTTAATTGGTCCCTTAAATTTCACATATTTACTAATGTCTCAGAACCTACTATTGGCACAACACTAGTATACAAAGGAGATTATTTTTCTTTTGCTATATATTTTTATAGTAAAAATATATCCCCATCTGAATTGAATTACATAGTAATATAAAATGAATTCTTAGTTGCAGTTTACGCCATTATGACACTACATAACAAGATATGAGGTATTTTTTCACTCTAATCACTTTGGTATATAGAATTTAATGGTAAACCTTTGAATAATAGTCTGGTAACTTGATGTTTATTATTATTACATGAATTTAATATTACTATTAATAGACCCTGTAAAGCTAATGTTGTGGCTAACTTTATTTCTAGAATTGATAATCTAGGTCAAGCTATTCCACTTGATGACTCCTTTCATCATGATCACTTATTTGTTGTTTCTACTATCTCACTATCATGGTTCAGAGATATCAAAATTTATTTGGTTACGAGGAGGACACTAGCATAATTTTATTTTAGAGAAAAGAAAAGAATCGATAAACACCGTGCCTCGTACTCCTGGATCTGAGGATGATTGTTCTAGACCATGCTAGCTTTGAATATCCATAGTGGTGTACATGAATATTACATGTTTGAAATCTTAACAACAACCCATGATGAAGCTTACAGGGGCCACTTCACAGATAAGAGAACAACATATAAAGTCCTTTGTGTAGGCTATATTTTTCCTTCACTTTTTAAAGATGTCAAGAGATATGTCATTTGATGTGATAGTTATCAGCGGATGGGTTTCCCTTTGGAAGCTTATGAAATTCCCTTATGTCCACAGGTAATGTTAGAGCCCTTTGAAAAAATGAGCTATTTGTTTTGTAGGATATATTGCAACAACATCATTAAACAAAAGGTATATCTTAGTTCATACTAATTTTGTTACAAAGTGGGTTGTGCTGAGATTCAACAAGAAGATCCTAGTGAAAATTAAGCACCTACACTACGATGGAGCCTTAGGTTATTTTTAGGTGGATGTCTATTTATAGATGCATGTCTATTTATAGATGTATGTGCAAGTTCTATTTATAGATTGCATTTCTACTTATAGATACATGTCGACTATTATTATCCCTTAATATTAGTTGGACAATAAACAATAACCTATTCTCAAAGAGCACTTCGAAATAGTTAAATGAAGTGGAAAATCAATTATCTAAAGGAATTTCGAGTTAAGAGGTTGGTTGGTGGGACGTTCAAGTGGACTTAGTTGTAACTGAGTGATTTGAAGTTGTAACAGAGTTGGAAGTGCAGTTCTGAAAGTTATAATGTAGTTTAACTCATTTAAGTGAGTTAAACTCAGTTGTGCTAGTTGTAATTTAAGGTACATTAGTAAGAGATCAAGTGAATTAATTATTAATTAATTCAAATTCAGTGGCCTCACATGAAACTGAAGATTTACTACTATTAACTGCATGCATGTCAGATCCAGTGGAGACCCAATTCAGTTCTAGGTGAAAGGGAAGTTTACTATCAATTGTGATATTATCTGGTTGCATACATGCAACCACACACACATTGGATGTGCCCATGAGGATTGCGCAGTCAAGGCAGGAAGGATTGCATTCATTCAAGTATTTCTATTAACAGGGATTGCACAGTGGAGGCAAGCTGTCTGGAGACAGTAAATTGGCTAAGGAACTTGCCAATTTTTGTATGAAAGTGTGAGACAGTTAGCTCATGTACTGAGAGCTCTTGGATTAGAAATTTGTATGTAATTGTTTCATGATCCATGAGATAATACATAATATAATATAGTAGGGTTTTTAGCTATAATATTTCCCTGGGTATATTGTCTGTGTTATGTGTGGTTGACCTTTCTTCATGATATTGTGATTGGTGATTGTGTTTCAAATTCCGCAAATATTTGTAGAAGCGATTATGTATTTAACAGTAGCATATTATTGTTAGATTAAGGAAATCTAGGAAATACATGTATTTTGTATGAAATTTCTACATGGTATCATAGCACTAGAAATTGCAGTAGTGAATAAGGAGTTGAGTTTGTTGGTGGAAAGAATTCAAATTTGCAGAAACACTTTCCTGGCGCAATAGTTGATTCAAGATCGAAATGGCTTTCAATGGCTTGAGGTTAGAGTATGGACTCGAGGGCAGTTCGAACTACATTTCTTGGAAGGACAGGATGGGGGCAGTACTCGAAGAAAATTTCTTGAAGGAATTCATTGAAAAAGATGTTCTTAAGCGAGATGTTGCAGATGCCTCTAATATTGATGCATGGAGAAATAAAGTGGAAAAGGTGAGAAGGATCTTATTGGAGGGAGTACGAGACCACATTGTCTCAAGCTGCCATGGGAAAGCCACACCATATGCTATGTGGAATTCTTTGACTGACCTATTCCAAAGAAGCAGTGACCATAGGAAATTTCTGTCAAAGATAAACTCAGAAAGATCAATATGGAAAAGGGAGACACCATTCCAAATTATCTCACAAAGTTTGTTCAATGTCGGGATGAACTGGGGAGTGTGGGAATAACTGTTGCTGATGATGATTTGGTGAGCTTAGCTCTCTGGGGAGTTCCTAAGAGTTGACATAGTTATGAAGACTCTTTCAATAGACGAGAAAATTTTCCGGATTGGGAACGAATGTGGTCAGATCTGGTGGAGGAGGAGATCAGGAAGAACACCAGGGATGTCTCTTCATTAAAGCATGATGATGAAGAGGATTTTGCTTTGGCTACCAAGGTGAAGAAGGGGAAGGAGAAGAAATTCCATTATAAATGCGAGTATAAAGGAAAGAAGTTGGAAATGTCCAAGGTTAATTGTTTTCACTGTCACAAACATGGGCATCTTGTTACTAGATGTCTGCAAAAGAAGAAGAACAAGAAGGTTGATGGAGCTACAACTGGTGAGGATCTTGCCTCGCATTTTGAGCTTGACTTCTCTTTGATCACATGCATGGTGTCAAGTGCATTGGGATCAGTGTGGTATTTGGATAGTGGCGCTTCCTTTCACATGATGGGAGATAAGTAAATTTTCAGTGACTTGGAGCAGAAATATCTCCAAATGCATATAGAGATGGGCGACCATGGACGGTATAGTGCTATCGAGATTGGTACCATGACCTTTCAGAGTGATTTTGGTAAACCATTTCAATTGAAATATGTTATGCATGTTCCAATTCTTAAAATAAATTTGGTCTTAGTCGCAATTTTGGAGGAAAAAGGCTATGATGTTGTTTTCAACGATGGAAAATATTTACTGGGACACAAAAAAATGCGTCAAGCCAAGAGGATAAGGATTCGAGTTAAGAATATCTACAATCTGAAGGTAGATGGTTGTGCTGCCATGATGGGCAAGGAAGAAAAAGTGGTGAGCCGGGATGAGGAAAAATTATGGCACAGGTGATTGGGCCATATTCATCATGGAGCCTTGAAAGTCATGCAAAAAATATCTACTGGACTTCCAATGAGAACACTTGCTCAGTTAGATCAGTGCAAGTGTTGCACCATGGGGAAGTACGTAAATTCCACCTTTCATGAGAAGGAGAACCGTGCTTCAGGGATCCTTGAGATATTTCACATAGACGTGTGTGGACTATTCTCGTTTTCTTCAATAGAAAAACATAAGTACTATGTAATATTTGTTGATGAATTTTCTCGTAAATTCTGGATCTTCTTCGTGCAGAAGAAGGATCAAATATTCTCAAAGTTTTGTGAGTTTAAGGCATTGGTGGAGAAAGAGTCGGAGAAGCAAGTGAAGGCTCTTAAGAGTGATAATGGTGGATAATACATCTCTAACGAATTCAAGAACTCCTGCAACAAATAATGAATTTGAAGAGAACTCATAGCGCCTCATAACCCACAGCAAAATGGGGTCTCGGAGAGGAATAAAAGAATGATCATGGGTGGAGAATGAGCGATGTTGCTTGATCAAGGCCTACCAATGCATTTGTGGGTGGAAGCATGCAACACTACGGTTTACGTGCAAAACCACTACCCTCATAGAGCACTTGGCATGAGTACAATTGAAGAAGATTTCACTGGTAAAAAACCAGATGTTTCACACTTTAATATTTTTGGCTCATTTTTTTATGTGCATGTGACCAAGGACACCAAGAAGAATTTAGAGCCGACTGCTAAAGTTGGGATTTTTTTGGGGTACACAGAAACACCCCATAATTATCGTGTGTATTTTCCTAACAATCGAATGAATTTTGTGCGACGGGATATACAATTTGATGAGGGGAAATCCATGTGGTTGTCGCTTGATAGGGAGTTAGACTTCCATGCAGAGGAGGAATTGTTGGTTCCCAAAGATGAGTCTCTAGATGTGGATCAGCCACAAGAGGAGGTTCATGGAGTGGAGGAGTCCACTCACCTAGAGCCATCCATCAGAAATGGCAGAAGGCATACCACAGAAGCTGATAGGTTGAGACTTGATGCTGCACAGAATGTAGGAGCCCCTACTTCACAACACTAAAAAATACAGTCTCCTTACCGATTTACTGGATACATGGCTCTCATGAGAAAAACTATTGTGATTGGACCATCTTCCTTTTAGGAAGTAGTGCAAGAGCCCACATGGGTAGATAAAATTATGGAGGAGTTTGAATCCATTGTAAAAAACCTTTGCTTGGGAATTTTTTCCAAGGCCGATTGATAAATCTGTGGTAGGTTCGAGATGGATATACAAGGTAAAGCAAGCTGCTAATGGGAATGTTAAGAAATACAAGGCCAGATTTGTGGCCTGGGGCTTCTCACAGATCAAGGGGATAGATTATGAAGATACCTTTGCACCTGTGGCAAGGTATTCTTCCATAAGGACCATCCTTTTTGTCTCAATGCAGATGGGCTAGTGCATTCATCAGATGGATGTGAAAACTGTGTTTCTCAATGGGATCATTGAGGAAGAGGTGTACATAGAGCAGCCTTAGGTTTCGATATCGTCAACAGTGAGTCGCATGTGTGCTGAATAAAAAGAGCGTTGTATGGGATGAAGAAATCATCTCGTGCTTGGTACACTTGGATAGACAGCTATTTCACCAGACTGGGCTTCACCACAAGTGAAGCATATGCAAACCTATACCAAATTGTGGTGGAGGGTAAGCTTTTAATCATTGTTCTTTATGTTGATGATTTAATATTGACTGGTGATGAGCAGCTGATACACTCATGCAAGGAGGATATTGCAAGGGTGTTTGAAATGAAGGATATGGGCCTCCTTCATTATTTCCTTGGATTGGAAATATGACAGCGAGATGGTGAAATTTTTGTATCTCAAGGAAAGTAATGAAGGGAGATGCTAGGTAAGTTTCAAATGGAGGGTTTCAAACCCATGGATACTCCTCTTCCAGGAAATGGGAGGAAATAGGATGCTACTTCCGGAAAGGTAGTGGATGCTAGTGTTTATCGACAGTTAGTGGGTTCGCTAATGTATCTAGTGAACATGAGACCAGAAATTTGCTATGTGGTTAACCAGCTGAGTCAATCTATGGTTAAGACTACCAAGCTCTTTTGGAAGGCGGGTAAGAATGTTCTGAGATACCTGAGGGGCACATCAGAGTATGGCTTATGGTACAGACAGATGGATGAGGTGAAGTTTCATGGCTTTACCGATGCACATTGGCCAGGCATCCCACCAGACAGAAAGAGCACATCAGGGGGGATCTTTAGCACTGGATCTACAGTTTTTTCTTGGTACAACAGGAAGTAGAGATCCATGGAATTCATTTTAGCAAAAGTAGAATACATGGCAGCAAGTCAATCCACATGTGAGGCTATCTGGATGAGAAAGATCTTGGTTGGTTTGTTTGGTTCTCATTTAGATACAATAGTGATTCATTGTGATAATCAGAGTTGCATTAAACTCTCGATTAATCTTGTGTTTCATGATTGATCTAAGAATATAGATATCCGATACCATCATCTCAGATATTATGTGAAAAGGAGATTCATGTTTCTTCAATACATTCCTACGGAAGATATGGATGCAGATATTCTGACGAAGGCACTCACTAGGAGCAAATTCGAATACCATAGAGACAGGATCGGGGTGAAGGATAATCCCTTTGTTGTTGAGAGCGAGTGTTGAGATTCAACAAGAAGATCCTAGTGAAAATCAAGCACCTACATTGGGATGGAGCCTTGGACTATTTTTATGTGGATCTCTATTTATAGATGCATTTATATTTATAGATGTATGTGCAAGTTCTATTTATAGATTGCATGTTTATTTATAGATGCATGTCGACTATTATTGTCCCTTAATATTGGTTGGACAATAAATAGTAATATATTCTTAATGAGCACTGGGAAATAGTTAACTGAAGTGGAAAATCAGTTAGCTAAAGGAATTCCAAGTTAAGAGATTGGTTGGTGGGACATGCAAGTGGAATTAGTTATAACTGAGTGATTCGAAGTTGTAACAGAGTTGGAAGTGCAGTTATGAAAGTTGTCAAGTAGTTTAACTCAGTTAAGTGAGTTAAAATTAATTGTGCTAGTTGTAACTGAAGATACACTAGTGAAAGATCAAGTGAATTAATTTTTAATTAATCACAATCAGTGGCCTCACATGAAACTGAATATTTACTACTATTAACTGCATGCATGTCAGATCCAATGGAGACCCAGTTGAGTTATATGTGAAAGGGAAGTTCACTATCAGTTGTGACATTATCTGGTTGCACACATGAAACCAAACACACATTCAATGTGCCCATGAGGATTTCACATTAAAGGCAGGCATGATTGCATTCATTCAGGGATTGCTATCAGCAGGGATTGTGCAGTGGGGGTAGGTTGTCTGGAGACAGTAAATTGGCTAAGGAACTTGCCAATTTTTGTATGAAAGTCTGAGACAGATAGCTCATGTACCGAGGGCTCTGTATGTAATTTTTTCATGATCCATGATATCATACATAATAGAAGATAGTGGGGTTTTTAGCCATAAGCATTCCCCGGGTAACTTATCTATGTTATGTGTGATTGATCTTTCTTCATGATATTGTGATTGGCGATTGTGTTTCAAATTCTGCAAAGATTTGTAGAAGCAATCCGGTATTTAACAGTAGCATATTATTATCAGATTAGAAGAATCCAGAAAATACATGTATTTTTTATTAAATTTATACAGGTTAAATCTAAAGCTTTTCCTTGTGTTACTAAAAGGTATGTTGTGAATTTTCTGTTTGAAGGTACTTTTACTAGATTTGTTGTTTCTAGAGAGATACCATGGATAATAGTTTACTTCAAATCCGGTGAAGGTAATCATAGAAAAATACAATATCTAACACCAAAAATCATCTTTTTACCATCCAAAAACCAATGGATATGTGGAGTCTACCAACAAGGTGATTGAAACCATCCTTACAAATATTGCACACATGCATTGAAAGGAATGGATAACTAGGTTTCCTTAAGCCTTGTGGGCTTACAAAAGGACATGGAGAAATAGTATTGGGAAAACACTTATGAGTTAGTATATGGAAAGAAGGTCTTCTTACCTATGAAATTCTAGATTAAAAGATTCATAATTTTAGTACCATTGGGATTTCATCTCTCAGACGAAAAAAATAAACATCTTTTGAAGCTAAATGAACTTGATGAAATGAGATGAAATGTTTTTTATTAGCCCATTCTCTTTTAGTAGCAACTAAGTAAATGGAATGAAAAATTTATAAAGAAGAAGAAGTTCTGACCGAGTGATTAAGCTTTTCTTTACGACTGAAAGTTCAAAAACCTTAAAGGGAAAATCCATACATGCTGGTTGGGCCCATATTACATAGTTCAAGACTTTGATAATGGAGTAGTATAAGCCAAAACTATTGATGAGAAAGGGACCACCATCTTGCTGAATGGGCACAAACATAAATTATACGAATGACCCAAAACTAAGGGGGAACTCATTTAACATATGAATAAACATCCGAAATAGGAAATGGTAGGCGGGAAACACTTCTAGCATGTTGTGAGAACTTCTAAACCTATTATTTTATTTTGAAATAAAATTAAAAGAAAAAAAAATGTAAAAAAACTGTAAAGAAGAAAATAATGTTTGGAAGTGAAAACTAGCTTGTTGGCACGATTATATAGAGGTATGCTTGAACACTTTATGAGAACCAATGTGTGGAATTTATTGTCGTAGCACCCTAATTGTATTCTTATTTCCTAATTGTTGAGATACTTTAAGTTTTGGGAATTACCAACATGGGGAAATTAGGTACAACCAGAGTGGAGTTGTGGTTGATAAAGGAGATAGAAATATTTACATATTATAATGCCAACGTACCTATATTGTAACAAAATCTCTATATTCCCCTTTTATAGAAATTATAGGGGGGTTTGAAACAATATTCACTCAATAATTCACCAAATATATCAATGGGAATGTGACCATTATGGGAAATGTGGTAATGGGAGTCTAGTACAAGCTTATCTCCCAAGCAAAAAGTCTTTCAAACAAAGGAAAAAAGTGGTTAAATAATTTGCAGGTGGAGTAGTAGGTCTGGAAAATATTTATATTATAACTAAGGATTGAACTTGACTAGAAGAAGGGTGTGCCAAGGAAATTCATTATACATCCATGGAGGTATCTTTCTTATATGTTACATAAGTTCCTCACTTGTTAAGGTTGATATTCGATGATGTTCCTACACCATATCCAGATGCCACTCCATTTTGAATTAGATAAATTAATTAATTCCCCCTATTTCCTTTTTAAAATCTTGGGTTGAATGGAACAGGGGGTCTAACAGAACCCCACAACAAAAATTTAATATCACCTTTATCATCACGGTCCTGTTAAAATTTTAATCTCAGAAGAGTTACAAAGGAAAAATTATAGTTGGGATAAATTTCTCTCTAATAATCATATGGAAAATCTAATATCTCTGTGTTTTCAAATCCCTAAACTCAAATAAAATCTTGGTGAACACTAGCATGGAAAATTTTCATGTAGACATACAGACCCTAAAATGAGACATGCACAGGATAAGGAAACTAGTTGGAAGGATGAAGAAGGAGGAACCTCATATTTGAAAAAATAAGAGGAGGGGGAGAGAAATGCAGTAGTAGTAGCATTAGTCCCTGTAGATAATAAAAGAGTGACTAGAATCATGCATAAAAGGAAGTGTGCCACTTCTCAGCCTTGAGTTTTAGTTCAAATCGAAGCACTTCAAATTCATGATTCAAATGGTGAAAAATAACCCTAGTTCCAAAATACCATCATTTTTAAGAATAAGACTTTGTAGGTGATATAAGTCATAGGAAGGAAGCACCTTAACATTAAAAAACCCGTGTGAATAATATAAATAGTGATAGGTGCTCCATCTTGGGGAAGAAAATAAGAAAGGAGTCAAAAGCCTCTGAAACTGGTCTCTAAAGATGCATATGGACATGGGTTGAAGCTCCTAGAAGTTGAGTCTTCATAACATAATGTGAAGGCTAAAAATAAAATTGGAAAGCTGAAGGAGAAAATCAAAGAAATTTAAAATCCTTGATAAGTATCTTAATTCTCAGAGTCTCTTGTTAACAACCAGAAACGAAGAATTGAGGGAAGAATTGGAGAGATTGAAGACAAAAAATAAGAACCATGTGAGCTCATTCTGGAAATTGTGAATACACACTTCCTATGTTGAGGATCGTAATAGGAATTTGATAAGGAAACTGAAAGAAATGTAGGCTGCTGAGGGAGGGATTAGTATTCATATCAACAAGTAAAAAAAGAAGAATTTCAATTTTGTAAAGTTTTGTGTGCAACAATGACAATAATTATTTTCATTTGTGTGGTTGTCCTTGTTCTGTGATTTGTTTTGTTTGTGTGATGATAGATCAAAATATTAGGTAGAGGGAGATGTGAGACCCAAGAATTTTCATACTTTTTCCATTATAATGCCCCATTTTTCCTCATATTCCCCCATTTTTTAACCTTCTACTCTCTATCCTCTCCCCTCCTTTGATGCAATGATGGAAAAATTGTGATAATAGACAATATCTAGCACTAGTTAAAAGGAAAATGTGTAATTTTTTCCATACCTAATTTAATGGAAATGCATATTTTAGACATAATTATTGGTATAATGGTTGCTAACGATGGTGCAGAAGTCCTACACACTCTACTAGGTCCAATAACCAAATGATAAATTCATATGTGTGATTGATAGGTACAAAGATCATGACATGGAATATTTTGGTGGATGACTTCGACACAACACCTTGTCAAAGTCTTCAACCAAGATTAGGTCATGCACACCTTCACGAGGATTTAGTGGTTCATCACCGAGATTGTAGGAACTAACTCTAAGTTCTTCCTACACCATATTTGTAATCTCCATGAATAGTTCATGGTTGCAACCAAATTCCTACTTGTTCAAAAATCATTACGATCTTTATTATTATTATTTTTTTATGTATTCGATTTGGCCAGTTCAAAGTCTAAAAATGTATTGTAAAACTTATAAAAGGCTAGCCATGGCCTATTGCTAGGTTAGAATTCATATTGTAAAGATATGTTGTAATTTAAGTTTATGATCACTCCAAATAGGTTGCTAGATATTGACTAAATTCTTTGTAATGCAAGACTTATCAACTCTAAATGGACAAGGAGCTACTAGGTTTTATGGTTTAAATATCTATATATTTTGGTAGCTCTCTAATTTGACTTACTATGAGACATGAGCTAGTTGGTTGGGCCTACCAACTCAGCCTGTGTGCTTCCTATTTACTTCTTTAGTAATATAAATTATAGATTTTTGGGGTAACATTTATTTCATTGTGTGTAGTGCATTTATTTGTATGAATTATTTCAGATCCAAATGAGTGGTGTGATAAGGGTTGTATATTATGTTTCATAGGATAAACCATATTTATTTTTCTACGGTGTGTGAATGTTTTTAATTGGGTAATGTCAATATTAAATTTCAATAATTCATTTCTTTGAATATGCTAGATGATCAGAAGCATAAAATGAGTAATGCAGGTATCATTAATTTAATGTTGAATGTTTCTTTCTTGAAAGGTTAATTTTACATTGTGCACTGTGAAAAGGGTTTGATTTTCATAGGAGAAGTTTTGAGTGTGCATTTAAAATGTATTCTGATCCTTATTAAAATATTTGTGACCACGATATTTGTGACCCTCTGATTTGAAGTTCAAGATGTTGTTGAACTTGACATGGAATCCGACAATTTATTCAATCATTGATGTTCCACTTTAAAAATTGATCTGTATAAGATCTGAACGAGTTCATGATTAATCTACTTCATTCACATTGAGTTTGTAATATTCCGAAATGGGAAAAGCAAGAATATAGTGCAAAACCATGTAAATAGTAGTGAAAACATTACATGAAATAAAGGGGCCAATATGGAGACCTTTCATTCATTATAACAGTAAAAAAATATGCATAAGAAATGTGCCATAATATGTAAAATAAGAAATAACAAGCCTCCAATGGACAAAATCCCTTAAAAGAGGTGTTGTTAGTATATATAAAGAGCTGGAAGGCTGCTACAGTGTTTTTTAAAAGACACTACTACAAAAAATGAATATACAACATATCTAAGGGTGATATGCACCTCAAAATATAGATACAATACAGATATGAACACTATACAACCTCCAATGAAGAACCCCTTAAGGGTTTTCAGCAATACACCATGTACAAGATGGGGATCTAAGCCCTGGAGCTAAAGATCCACTGCAAAATATAGATCTAGAAAGTGTGGTTGATATTATATGATAAATAATTCGGCCTCCTATAATATATCTCTTATATTAAAGGAAGATCCCCTTCACTAGCAAACCTTCTCTCCAAATGGTGTGCCAAAACCACCTCGCAACTCCTCCCACAAAATAATGCAGATCTAGAAAAAAACTGCGCTGTAGGGGAAAATAAATGTATGGCCTGATGCCAAGATCTGAAAATATGCACAAGGGCCTTCCTTACTATCCTCCCAATGGAAAGGAAGCCTTCTCCACTGAAAATAAGTAATTATATGACCCAAATATGGTCTCCACTACTGCAACCTGCAAAACTACTCAACCCTCAACAAGATTTGCACTGTAAATGGAAGATGGAGCTTGGCCTTAATCCTGATAGTGGAAAATGTAGTACAAGACTCCTCCAATATATTCTTAATGGAAGAGGGGGGATTCTCGATCAGGAACACCCAATGCTAAACAACACTCAATCTCAGCTAAACAGCTAGAGAAAGATATATGTCTAAGTAGACCATATATTCAAAAATATCATATACATCAACCTCTCAATATGGCTTCCATCCTCTTCCTTTTATAAGATATGACCTTCCAAACCCTAAGTACCATCCAATAATAGCACTATTTCCATGAAAATCATCTCCATATAAAACTGCACTGTCTCTCATTAATGATGACTCCTCCAGGATAGCGTTGTTGATTTGGTCAAAGTTGACCCAATAAAGGTGTTCCGGTCCCTTTTCACACCTAAGGGTGATCAATTAAGTTGTCTAGATATATACTTTTCAAATTGGAATTGATTTATTCATTATTAAGGACAATTATGAGCCTCCATTTTCCTCTTATTCATAAAAAAAAGCAACAAAACAAAATTTAATATTCCAACTAGCTCATGGCTAATTGGGAATATTACAGTCCTCTCTTCCCAAATGTTGCTTGTCCTCAAGCAACTGACAAGGTGAGTGTTGCAACTCTTCTCCTCCACCATTGGGGACACAAACATGTGATAATATTCCCTCATAAGCTAAGTTTCTACTAATCCATCCCTCCATGAAATGCTCCTCCAAACTTCTTATGAGATGCAAATAATTCATCCCACAAGGAGAAAATACTTCCAATGAAACAAACATGGTTTTCCCAATGCTCTCCCTGAAACATGTAGCATAATGAACATGGATAATATCTCTCCCATAGGGCACATACATTCCTCCCTTCCTCCCTCCAAACATTCCCATAAAAATAATGAGCACATCATCAATATATGTGATCAAAACTAAATACATACAAACACAAATTTGTAAAAATGGAGGTGGGTCATAGTCCCATATGTGGAACCAACGCAATAGATCTCCTGAATGCATCAGATAATGGTATGGTAAGTGGTTTCCCCACCACTTACTTGCTGCAAAAGTCTTCTCACAATGGCTGAAAGTGTGAGATATCTTTGGTGCTTTTGGAGTACACCCACAATGATACAACATCTCCCTATGTCATCCGAGGGAGTGGCCATGTTCAAAAATGTTTATGGCCCAAAGTTGGCCATGAATTTTATATGGAATAGTTCTCCTCCTTGGAGCTATGGCCTTCATATACATGGTGAAGGAAAAAAATTTATCATCAAATGAAACATTATGTCCATAAGCATGTTCTTTACCAAAAATTATGTTCATACAAATGGAGTGGTCCATAGATAGATCCCCTCTCATTCCAAAAGAGGAAGGAAGTGGTTGTGATAACTCCTTCATCGATTTATATCTCTCTTCCAACTCCACGTGGTCCATGCATCTTTGAAAATTCTTATATAGTTCCTCTTCAAAGCCTTCCATAGTGTAGCTCTCCATGATAGTGTTGTAGGCCTTCATGGAATATGTATGGCTGAAAAGGAAATCTTCATGAGCCCTTTGTAGAAATTTCTCCTTGAGCTTGGAGGCTCTAGATAAGAATATCCTACCATGATAATAGATGACTTCATCTTGGACTAAATATACCTCCTCATGTAGTTGGTCATCAAGTATCATGCATGTAAAAACATCCTTTGAATAATCCACCAACAGTTGGGATTTCCAATATGGATCTATCCTCCATAGTGACAACGCTGATGATCTATCACAAAGAACATATTTCATATGGATACTCTTCTCCTTGAAATCTCCCATGCCAAAGGTATATGTTGGAAGGTTTTTATCCTTCCCATGCTTCTCCTCCCACAACACAAAATTGGAAATGAGAGTGGGTAATGATGATGTTGGGAGAATGTCTCCCTCCTCCTTGAGTCTACCCAATACTCTCAGTGTTGTATCTTGGCCTCATAATGCTCCCATCCCTCCTAGATCTATGAATGGAGCATCATGATGTGATACATCTCTCACCAAATTTGGATTAGGTGGCCTCCCAGCTAGTTTGCCACAAAATAATAATGTCCCGTGAACCAATCCCATATGCATAATAGATGGGACTGTTAGGTCCTTGCTTCCACTGTGAAAATACATCTCTGATTTCTATGTGGAAATTATATGTGAATTATATGTGTGCATGCCTTTAATCATTTGAGTTTTCCACTCTTTCTATCCATCCATTATATTTGCAAAGTCTCCCAATCTGTGGTGACTTTCCCCAAAGTAATCAACCATTCCACACCAAATATCACATTGGTGTCAGGTATTTCAACCAAAAATAAGTGAGCATTCAATGTATTTGTACCCGTGGTGACTGATAAGGATGCAACATAATGCATGAATTGCATAGTTCTATCTCCTAGGACCAAAATAGAAAATCCCTCAAAAACATCAGTGGGTATTTCCCTCCTCTATATTAGATGGCCATCAATAAAAATGTGGGTAGCCTCACTATCAACCAAAACAGAAACCCTCTTATCTAAGATGGAACCTCGAACAGTCAAGGTCAAGTACTTAGGTACTCCTCTCAATGATGCAAGAGCCCCTCCAATTGGAGCAAATGCCCCATTCCCATCTCCTAATGGTTTTGGTTCATCTCTTGCTGTGTCAGCATTGTGACCTCTTCTTGGTTCATATTCTTGTTCCTCCTCATCATCTGAGAAGACATCTATGCAGTGTGCCTTCCCTGCTACACATCTATGTCAGGGTTCCCAAGATTCTTGGCATGTGAAGCAAAGCTTCCTCCTCCTCAAGTCTCTACGGACATCGTCATTAAGAGGTTTTTAATTTTGGATCTCCTTTGAAAGAGGAGCGTTCTCATATTTTCCCTTTGATGGAAAAGAGGGCTTATGCTGAAATGTTTCCTTTGCTTTTGGCAAGGCATCTTGATGATATCTAGCCCTTTCAATTAAATCTTGAAGGATAATGGGATTGGTAAACTTAACCAATCCATGAAGAGGTTCATCTAACCCATTAATGAACATATAGACCCTTCTTGTTGTAGATAAATCAGGAACCATAAAAGAAAGTCTTAAAAATTCAGAAATGTGAGTTTTTGGATTACCTTATTGTTTAAGCTTTGCAAGCCCCATGAATGATGCTTCAGGATCTCTTCTATCATCTTTATCTCAACCTCTGGCTTCATATTCTTCACCAGTGTAAGTGGTACCACCTTGTATCACATTTTCCACTCATGCACAGTGGAGATGGCAGCTTGTACATTCCTAAGTATCTTTGCAAACTATCTGCTCTTCCATTTCAAGTCACTTAAGTGGAAAACTACCTTATGCATTGTCACAAGCTCCTCATAAAGGCCTCGCATAGTTTCTCTAAGTCTGGATACTTCAACAAGTATCACTGCTCTCATATCCTCTAGGTAGACTTGTGTGGATGGTGCACTATGTGCTACTGCATGGAGCTACTCATTCTCTTTCCATATTTATTGTAGGTTCTGAGCCAACTATCTATTCTATGGTGACAAATATGATGTTCTAGATCTCACTGCACCTGCAAAAGACAATTTTGCATTGAAAATAACATTTGGATTCTTGCTGGTGTCTTCCACTATCACACTTTCTCTCATGAATGTCGGTGATGAATTACATCCCATAATTAATTTATTCGCGCTTGTAATATATTATTTTGGAGTTCATCAAATCACATATTGTACACATCCATCACTGGATCATCATCAAGGGGAACTACCTCCCCTTCCTCTCCTAGGGATGGATCTATGGTTGGAGGTGGTTGAGTCTTACTTATGGCTTTTGGAGCGCTAGGAATAGGATCAACATCTTCACCTTATTGCTCTGTTCCCAACTCCATGTCTGTAACTTCAATCAAACGGTAAATTTCCTGAGCAAGCTCTTGTTCCTACATATGTTCGCTCACTCCTCCTATTGTTGGATTATCCTGTACCTGCACTTCAACCTATATGAGTGTCATATCCTCCATTGTGGGACCTTGCCTTCCTTCTTCTTCCTGCTCTTTCTTCTCCTCTCGTTCTCTTCTTCTTAACTCTTATTTTCCCTTAGATCTTCTTCCACTTTTTCTGTTCTTAGTTCTGCTTCCTCTAAGATTCACTTCTCTTTCTTTCTCCACTCTACTCATTGCTTCCTCTACCTCCTCTTTGCTTCCTCTACCTCCTCTTTTCTTCTTTCTACCTCCTCTTTGCTTCTTTCTCCACTCTACTCATTGCTTCCTCTACCTCCTTCTTGTGTATTCTAGATTTTTTCGTCCTCTGCACTGTCAACAACCTTCCTCTTTAAGTTATCCTTTATTCAGTTGTTGCCTTAGGCTGTTGTCTCTTCCTGAACTGCTATCCTATGAGGGAAAACTTGAGAATTCCTAACTATATTGATTGACTCATGGGGTATAGAGAAGATATAACAATTCTTCCATGGTTCCTCCTCCCGCCACCAGTATGCCCCGTTGCCCCAATTATAGTAGATTCATGCACAATGGTACTTTCAAATTCCCCTTAGATCATATGGATTGAGGTCTTTTGTACTGAATTCAAAATTCACTATGGCTTTCGATTCAGTATCTGAAACTTTGAGTTTCTTAATCTTGTAAAATCCAATCTACAAGGGATGAGTGGGCCATGGTGCATTCTTGCTCTTGTTTAGTTCTAATGAAAACCATTTGGTGATATGGTAAGATACTTCTTGTATGAAAAAATTTTCAGTGGCATATCTTGGAAAAAGATGTGGTGGCTTCTTCCCATCGAAAACTCTAATCAATGTTCCATCCAATAAGGTGAACTAATCATCAATCTATAATATGATCTCCATCTCTCTTCATGACATGCAAGGTGGGTACTCTTGAAAGATAAGCCTATAAAGTGGGATACTGAGGTTATCATTTAGCTTATCCATTACTCCTTTATGGCTACAATCCGAAAGAAACTTGCAGTAGGTATGCATGACAATTTATCTTGGTGTCCACATCCATTTCATGTCAGGACACTGATTTTGTGCACATACCAAATCAAGCATGTATGTGGAAATATATAACCTTTCTTTCTCATCATTGTGAGGATCTCGGGCTTGTGTTACATGGGCTCTTAACTGGTAAGCCAAATGATCTTACCATTTGAACAGATTCCCCTCGTTCACCACTTGGTTTAATAAGATATCCCACCCTTTAGGAAAGGTCTTTGTACTTGGTTGGCCATACATTCTGCAACCTAGGATGACCAAAAGCTGGTATGAATTCCTAGGTGACCTTTTCTTGTACATGTGGGTGGGTGTTTAATAAAATATGATGGATCCTTCACCCAAGTCTTGATGATATCTTTCATGTCCACATAGAATTGGGTGACATAAATAGTGAGTCAATGATCTTCACTGGCTCAGTATGATGATTCATTTATTGAAAATCAATTGCGAGAAATGTAGCAATATTTTTTATGCTCGTGTTGTGCCATATCAAAGTCTTCTCATCAGTGTGTGATACAACCTAACTCATAAAATTTGCACACAGGGAGGTTGGATACTTGCATGAGACCCTATATAGTCTTGACTTCTTGATGTTGAGATACACCTATCGGTCCTCTAAGTATTCCTGAGAGTCTTTAGTGAGATAATATTTAATCTGCTTCCATCTAAGTTTGGATCCCTTTTCTACAAACAATTGAGTGTTTGCATATACTGGAAAGTTAAATGGAATTTTCTCAACTTCTTCCCCAGTACCGGTTTTAGTAGTTTCTTTTGAGGAATATCTCTTGGGTTCCATTTTAACAGTGACTACTAGAGAGGTGGTCAAAAACCATTGTACTTCTAGGAAACAAAATACACTCATGGCAAGCAAACATTAGTATTAAGAAAAATCATCTTCAAGGCAAGTTAAAGTAGCAAACCAGGAATCTGACCAAAAGGATTGCACAATTTTCACTAAGGAGAGGGTCTGATTGCCTGAGGTAACTATGCACTGCATAGTCCTAGCAGTTAGGGTTGAAGCTTAAGGAATGAGACTGCACAATAGACAATTCAGCCTCAGTAATGAGCTGGGAGAGACTGCGCATTATACAGTCTTAGTGGCTAGGGATGAAGGCTGAGCCTTGGATATGAGAAATGTGAATTTATGCTAGCCTGTACCTCACACTGATTAGTTCCATAGGACAATCTATTAGCATGAGCCTCCAAATTCCGCAATGCCTAGCAGGGCAAAGTGAAATCAAGCCAACGAAATGGCAGATATGCCCAAGGGAACTGTCGAAAATGAGCATATATGAGATATAGTGAAGGCTTGAGTGCATATTTAACTAATTTTTGATGAAACAAGACAAATCGAGTGCATAAACTAATTGAACATGAATAAAACCAAATTGATGAGGATAGTGGCCATAACTGTGACCATCGGTGAAAAAATGAAGAAACCAATGCGACACTTGTGAAAGGTGAATGATAACTTGAAAAAAAAATTCTGCAAGCTAAATAAATTTAAAATGGAAGCATGCATGCAAGTAAACAAGAAAACAACACTCACACAAGCCAATTGGTAAAAAGTGACAAGAAAAGCGCAAAAAGCGATAAATGAAAACTCACCTGAAAAAGCAACAATGATCGCACTAAAGGCTCCTTGATCTCTAAATAATGTTAGGGATTCAATATCAAGTGTAAAAATGACCTCTAGGGGTGTCGATTAAATATATTTGAGAAAAATTAGGTTTCATGACACACATGCCAATAATCAAAGAAAAAGCAAGACATGGTGAAAGTTTCCAAAAAGAGAAAGTGTGCATCCTTTGAGTTACTAAAAATAGATCCATATTTTTTAAGCATGCCTTATGATTTTTTACCTTTTCTTCTTTTTTTGGAAAAAACCTCCATGCATGTCACTGGGAAAGATTATGCAATTTTGGGAACTGGAAACTTTTTGGCTCAATGCACTGTGTAGTTTTTGAGCTCAATGAGGGATTGTGCAGTTTTTGGGCTCAGTGTTGGGCTTCATTTGATGACTGCAAAATTTATCATATCAAGGCTAAATGGCAATCATGACTATGAAATTTCATTCATTAAGGTTGCTTTCCCTCATGGATTACGCAAATTATGGAGGAAAGCCCATAATTGTTGTCCAAGACTTAGATAGGAGGTTAGCTTGTGACTTAGGAAAATTGACTAAGTGAAAAGCAAGTGAACACAAGCATAGATAAAGGATAAACATGACTCAAAGCATGAATACCTGATAGGAGTTAAAGATAAGATCATCTAATAAGAAGGTTAGGCTCCAAAATATAAGCAAAGGAAAATTTTTGGAGGGTGGTTGTAGCCTCTACAACACATTCCAAGAAATTCACATGTATATATTTCAATACATGCAATCTCATAATATTTAAACTATTATTAAAATTTATGACAACATCATTATGACAGTGGATAAACTCATGGTTTATCACCATGATCATGAATTTAGTATCTTCTAGCATAATTCAAGTATGTACATTCAAATCATATCATAGAAAACAGCCTATAAATCAATTATGTATCAATAGATTACATACTCCAACCATTCATCATAACAAAAATCATGTAAGGTGACTACCAATGAATGTGAAAATGAACTATATGCTCACAATCATGATTATTTATGATCATACACAATTTATTGGAGAAAAAATGAATCTAGTACAAGGAGCTATTGGTCTGTGAGTTTACCTAGAATATTCCCCATAATGTGTATGAATAAATTTAAATCCCCTAGATGTAAATCATACTCATGAATAAACTTTAAGTCAAATAGCTTAATAAATCTTACCTAAACCCTCACAAGTCAGTGACTAATTTTTTATATGAATTCTTAACTCGAGAACCTACTTCTTCTTGAATATCTCTCCTACCAATTATAATCCAAAAATCTTTAACACAAGCACAACAAAAAAAACAAGTTGTTCTTCCATAGAGGGAAAATTATCATCAACAAGATATAAACATTGGCATGATAAAAACAACATGTATGGAAGGGAAATCATAGAATTTTTTTAATAATCCAAAGTAATACAATATACCTTCAACATGAGAGTCCTCCTCAACTTTAAATCCTAGTCTCCCCATAGAGTTAGTCTCTAAGAACCCAACAATATTGTAGAGTTCTCTCACGAATTCCAATTACACTCCTCTTGACATGATTGGATTATATATCCCTTTTGCATAGTATGAAAGGATATATCTAGACATTTATGAGATCAATAAGTTAGGAAACTTCTACAATAATTGGCCCCTAGCTAACTCTTGAAAAAGTAGGTCAAGTTGATCTCCTCAGGAATGAAAAAATATAGAAGTTTCAACAAAGAAACAGGTTATAAAAGGTAAACCTACATCTAAGGACCTAGGATGTATATTGTAAAATAGGTTTTGGACACAGTATGTCAATGTATGAGAAATTTCTCTGTTATAACAGAGATGAAAACAAGAGGAACAATTATGCATCAAGGTTGACAAGTTAAAGGAATCTCCTACTGACTCAATGTGGATAAAATAGGGTTTAACATAGTAAAAAACATGACAAGGTCTATCATAGCCCATAATCCATATATGCATAAATAATTACACTTATTTAAATTTTCTAAACTTTCTAACAAGTGAAGGAGGGGCTTCAACTCTCCATCCAACCATAGGCTAGATACACTACCACATTTCTTGTAGAAGACCACCCTTGAGCCAGATCCATTTTTTGAGGGAATGCTTGCTAAAGTAAAATTTCACACAAATATCTTGGTAAATAGTTAGAGATGGATTCCACTATCTAGGTGTTTTAATAGCTTCCTTGTAGTAGTAAGCACCATAGTGACCCATTTAGTCTCTCAAATCTAATTATAAAGCTTCACCTAGGGTCCATATAGGTTATTTCTTAGTCCAGGAGATTGAGCTCACTTTTGAAGTTGTTATCAGATGTATTTTCATAGCAAGCAGCACAAGCACCCACAATCCACTGTTTAGGTGGTTCATCATCTCTCTAGCAAGCACCATCGTGACTCATGTTACCATGTCGAGGTCGTTTGTTAGCTACACAACAAGAACCATAGTGATTTTCTCATACAATAACCCTCCCACTGACCACAGAAGCATAGACACAATGTATAGTGGCCTAAAACATAAAATAAAAGGAATAAAGCCCCAATTTCATGGAGCACAGGGCTCAACAATTAGCTCCACAATCATCTCAACTTCCTTTCATCATGCTTCGTAGCTCCATGCTCTTCACACCAAGATTATTATTTTCAAAGGATATTAACCAAGGGAATGTTTTCAAGAATAACTCACTTGCTTCTTTGTTGTTAATACATATACTTTCCTCTGTGTCCCTTCAATTTTTTAAAGGTTATCGTCTCTCATGGCTTCTCAATGTACATTTTTCTCTCGATGTTGAATTGGTTACACTCCTCCATATGTTTCTTCCATTGTCTATTTTCTTTCTTGAATAGTCATCCTCGACCTAGCTGTTAGCACAATTTCTTGCTAAGTGATGAATCCATTCCATAGTTTTATTTTAGGATTAAACATTAAAAAAAAGTAAAATTTAAAAAAAAATTGGTAGCTACCAGAATTTCCGAAAGCACCAGTTTTTTTTTCCTTTTGGATAGTCTATTATTTTCCTGTTTCTGTCTTTTTATTTTTATTTCTGATTTTACCGGAATTTCTGGAAGCATACTTTGTTTTTTAAAGTTAAATGAGAAAGTGCAACCACTTTATTCATACCATGTGTCATAGGGTTAATACACATCAAAGCTTTTTAAAAATTTTAGATCTAATCATAGCTGTCGTATTACAGTCATTTAGCTAAAGTCAAGTCATTATATAGGTTGAGCCACATGTGTCATCCACAGTTATTGATTGAACTGTTACCCATCATGCCTGTCTACGCCAAGTCAGTCTTCCATGTATTTATGTATGTTTTTTTTTTAATAAAAGAGATCATGATGATTACACCACACACCATAATTGTTCGTCTAGTTGCACAACGTTGCTGCCAAAAATTCTGGAAAATCAACAACACAGACTCCGGAGGTGACTGCAAGTCATAAACACACTTTCCATAAGCCCTATGGAGCTCCCATATGGAAAATGCAACCAAGTGAAGGTGGTGATGGTGTGTCATATGGTGAACATCATGGAAAGGAATATTTTTAATGATGGAGGGTGATTTTCATGGGGTGATGAACCAAGATTTAGTTTTAAAACCACTGAAAAAATAGGAATCCTGTCATTCGAAGTTTTAGTTATTGGATTCAAATTTGTTGAGTCATAGGTGGGGAGGAGTCTAGATTTTAGACAAGATTCCAGATAGGAATACATGCCACATCTGTTAGGTAAAACTCTTCCTATTATGCAAGCTATCATTTGGAGGAGACATAGTCATTTATTTTTCTCAAGATGAATAAAACATGTGGTAAGATAAATCGAATAGAGCCACAGGGTGCATATTTTTTTGATGCTAATTCGAGGGAAGAAATTTTTTATGCAGTCAGGGTGGTATTCTCTTTGTACCAGGTTAGGTAACTCTCATTCAGGAGTTGCTCAAGATTTTTCTAACTCTTTTAATGGACGCGAAGTTATATTTTATGGTCTTAGTTTTCAGGTTTCTGAAGACTCCATTGTTGAAGCATTTAACCTTCCCCAAGAAGGAGAAAGGTGGTTCAAGGGAAAATTTATTATAGGAGGTGACCTCAACAGCTTCCTCAAGGATTCTCATAGAGATTCAAATTGGGAAAAAGGCATCCCAAGAAACTACCTTAAGAATTATTGGGCAGAGGAAATCAATATTATCAAGATATACCTCACATGTGAAAGGAGGTATACAATTGTATTCCTCTGTCACATGAGGTTTCTTTTTCATATTGCAGGGATGAAGAAATTGAATCTTCCATTCTTCTTGTTGAAAATCCTGACCAAAATTTCAGGAAGGGTTCAGACCCATAATGATGTTTCTGAGTATAGCTTGTACCATCAAGATTGATCAAAGTTCTGGTTGAAGAAGAGTTGAGGAAGAGAAACTAGACTTGGGACCACTTTATATTCTATAGGGAAGGCCAACTTACGCCTACACCTCCATTTTCACAATGAAACCCTCAGCCTACAAAGAGAAGAAAAAAAATAAAATCCCAGAACGAAAACATTCATAAAAATGCCACGGGAAAAAAAGAGAAAGTTTCTGCATGCAAAACGGAAAGAAAGGTAGAAAAGGGAGAGAGATCCTCAGCAAGAAAGCCCAAGTCCATGAAGATAGTACCCCGTGTTCCTCCATTTCCAAATTTCTACACCAGAGCTAGAAGAGGAAGGTCTGCAATAGCAGATAAGTCAAAAGCATAGGTGCTACCAGAAATTCCGAAAGCACATATTCATAAAAATTTGCAGAAGGAGTATCAGCCTACACAATAAAATGAAGAACTCCTTAAGGATGTTGGATATGAAATCAACAGTAAAAAGATGAAGAAGAAGTTAAACCTAATGCTAGCTCCAGAAAGAGGCACACAAGATACAACAATAAGTTTAGGCTTAAATCCAAAGCTCTACTCAAGCCAAGCCTAATGACATAAGTCATTGACATTGAACTCAATCCTGAAGGTTTAAAAGCAAAAAAATCCATGAAGAAAAGCAAGAACACAACCCCTTCATAACATCACTCAGAGCCCTTAAAGAGAAGAAAAATACAAAAGGTTTTTAAGGAGGACAAAGACCCTTTGAAGGAGGCAACTACAAGAGAAACCACATCAAGAACATCAGCTGCTAACAACAAAACATATTTAGATAAACTAGCTGAAGCTGCAACACACATAAAGGAAAGGTAAAAAAGGTTTTTGTTAGTAATCCCTTTTTTCTTATCAATTACAAATTTTGAACAACAGCCTAGGTGCCATAGAATACAATTCAACACCGAATTTTCAGCATTTTCTTTGTATTTTGAAAAAGAAACAGGGCACTACCAGAATTTCCAGTAGCACTCCAAATATTGGGCAGTTACAGGTTTTTACCGGAATTTTTGGCAACAACAGTTTTAACTGAATTTTGACACCTGTCAGCAAGTTTTTTTGAGCCAGTTACAGATGGATAAGAACCCATAACCAAATGGATAATACAAGTGATGGTGAGAGGTGGTTATGAGGTTACTGGAGGTCTTATTAAATGAAGCTACGTGGTTATTAAAGACCCAAGACACAAGGAGATAATTTAGCAGGAAAAAGGGTAGCATGACAACATATTCAACATTCTAGCCCATAATTATCTCTTCTTCTTTCTCCATATGTCCTTAAATCTATTAGATTTCAAGGAGATAAGGATCTAATGTCTTTTGACACATATGTTAGGTTAGAATTAATTTGTCCTTCTTTTTAGAAGAGATGGAGTTGGTTCCTCTCTTCCTATATATAGCACTTGTAAATACTATTTATAGGTTGGATGTTAGTCTATCTGAAGATTGAATATAATAAAAAATATTTTTGCTTCATGCTGGAGGATTTTATGACTCAAGTAACATCTAATGTGTGGTGTGTTCTTTTCTTCTAGTAATTTCTTCTTTTCTTTGTTAATAGTGTGAGTGAGAAGTTGTTAAAGGATTTAACTGGTGGGTATGTGTTATATTCTTTCCACTACTAGTCACGTGCCGAAAACTAGGGGGCCGAAAACCATCATCCCCTATTTTTGGACCCTATTTTTCGGTGGGCAGAACTGCCCATGGTTTTGTGCATGGTTTTGCACATGGTTTTGGGGCATGATGGTTTTCGGCTGCTGGTATTTTGTAGATCCGGTCAAGGGAACTACGATTATGTTCTAATCTAGGGTTAATGGATTGGGGTTTATGTATTCTTCGGCATGTATATATATGTTTTTTGTAACACTAAAAGGAAATAATGAAAAATCAAGCTGGTCGTCTCGATTTGGGATCTAGGGGAAAATCTCTGTGTATAATTGTTTTATGTTTTATTCTCTCGCTATTGTTTATTTTCTGTTGTTAGGATTCGTTTGCAAGTAATTTTTGTTCTGGGTTAAACCTACATTAACAACAAATTATCTTCTTTCAGTTTTTTTCAAGTTATATGTATGTAATAGAACATGTCAGTGAATGTTTCATAAAGGACTTATTGAATAATTTATACATGCAATATATTTTCTAAGTGTTGTTGCTTTACATTAACTGATTTTGTGTAAAGAGACATCGTCATAGTTGTGTGACTGATTTAGGATAGGAATATTTCCTGGAATAGGTAACAACTATTCATCTTCTTCCACTTGTGTACTTTGCTCCCTATACTACCTTTTACCCACACAATTAATACCTGCCACGGCTTGCCAAATGCATGAAAGTCTTAAAGAACATAAGATCATTTCAAAATATTTGAGAAAGCCATCTCACCACTCAAACAACCCATTTTAAATTTTGAATGAACTATGATTTCGACCCATGTGGGTCAAGTGTTGTAAATTTGGGCTCTAATACCACTCTATACCATTTTACCAATGACTTGCATAGACACATTATTATGATTTACTTTATTTTATTTTACCAACCATCTCTTTACTTTATTTTTCTCAAAAAAATTATTTTATTTTTCTTCCGATACAGGTGTTATGCATGTCTGAATGCACTCTAAAATACAATAATTCATATAAAGGCATGTAATTTCATAAAAATAATGCTTAATTTACAATTGACACAACACAAAAAAACACATAATTAATTATAGCATAATAAAAATAATATTAACAATAGCACTTATTTAATATAAATTTATAAATGGTTGTAGACCTTAGATGTTCCTCCCCGCCAAAGACCATGCTTCTCATTATCTCTCAATATTGGGTGACCACCGAGCTAGTGATTTGATTCCATGGGGAGAAAAATCACCTAGAACTATACACATGTCTAGTACTATATATAAATTGGACCGAAGTACCGAACCCAAAAAACCTCCAACCTATAGGCCTACATCCTCCATCATCCCACAACCAAGTACTGCACTCCTTGTTCTACACTTCCAGTCCTTCAAGTTGTGCCACTACTACCAGGGTATCTAACTCGATCGGATAGGTATTTCTTCATAGTCCTACAACTCTAAGAGATCCTATTGCCCACTGGATTCTCCATGAACCCTCTAGGACCTCACACTGGGAATCGTGTCCCACCTATCTCGATTTCATCCCCTATTTTTTTCTTACATCCAACAACCTCTAATCACCAGGCTCACAATGCACATTGCGCAATGAAAAAATAAATAATTACAATGCATTGTATTCACCTCGATGATGTCAAGTGACACCACGGTCTGCCACTTGGACTCCACACATGCCAAGTTAGGCTCTATTTGGCACAACCACCTTGCATTTTCACCTCGTCACAGACATTCCATCTTGTTAACTTTAATTTGAAATTTTAATCTTCCTTTTTTTGTCAATAATACCTATTTTCCATAATTTTCTATTTACACAAATTTAGCATTTCAACTAGTAAAAGTTACTCATTTCCTCGTATATTTTGATTTTGTACCAATAAAATTAATTTTTGTATCTACCATTCTAGTGGCTTTTCATCCCAAACATGGAATTCTCTTCATCCACATTTTCTATGAATTTTGTCAAAATAGTTTCCCAACTATTTGTGATTTTCCTCTGTAATGGATTATGACCCATATTGCTAGAGTGTTGTAAACTTGGGTTCTAATACCACTCAATAACGTTTTACTGACCACATGTAGGGGAACATTACTATGCTTTCCATCTATTTAGTCGATTTTCCTGAGAAAAAATCTTTTATTTTTCTTCCTATATGGGTGGTATGCATGTCTCAATGCACTTTAAAATAGAATAACTCAAGTAGAGGGATGTAATTGCATATCAATATCACTTAATTTACAATTCACACATAATAGAGGAAAAATACATAATTAATTATAACACAATAGAAGTAAATATGAACAATATAATTTACTGATAAAAATTCGAAATGGATATAAACCTTACATGTTCCTCCCAACCATAGACCATGTTGCTCATTTTCTCTCAATAGTGGGTCACGTATAACCTAAGGATTTGATTCCATGGTGCAATAACCCACCCAGATTGAGGCACATCTTTAGTACTATATATAAACTGGACCAAGGTACCAAACCCCAACAACCTCCAACCTACAGGCTCACATCCCCCATCAACCCACACCCAAGTACTAAAATCCTTTATATGAACCTCTAGCCCCTCGAGCTATGCCATTACCTCTAGGGTGTTTTAACTTGATTGGATATTCATTTTATCATAGTCCTACAACTCTAATAGTTCCTACTACCCACTAGAATATATAGGCCCCCTTCAGGCCCTCACACTAGGAATCTTGTCCCACCTATATCAAGGTCATACCCTATTTTATGTGTAGAGACGAAAACCTCCAAAATATAGGCTCACATCCCACATCAACCCACATGCAAGTAGTGCAACCCCTTCTCTATGTATGTAGTCCCTCGGGCTATACCACTATTTCAAGGGTTTCTATCTTATCAAAAAGGGATGTCTATAGGACCATGGCTCTATGATATCCTGCTGCCTTCCCCTCGATGTTAGACCCTCTATGACCCTTCAATAGTTCCCACACCCATACCTTTATTTTCATGTCTCCTTTTTTACACATTTCCACCTCAAGTCACTTCATGGAAATTATTTAAAATCCAATGCACTTTTATTATAAATATTAAGTCATATGAAGCGACCTTTTCAAGCACATGGATTATTAGCTCCCAGTAATATTTTTTCCTTATTCAATCTACAATGATAATTTATTTATTAGTGTACATGAAGTATCATAATTAAGACACTTGGCGTTCTAGTTTCATAACATATAAAAGCATGTATGCATAGGCATATCAACCTTGAAACATATAAACACACATGCATAAAGGAATGTCGACTCCAAAAGTAGTCCTTGTCTCACTATCCTAATAAATATGTACCAACTCAGTAGGCAAAGTTTCACATGTACATGTTATTTGCAACCTAGGGGTTCAAGTTCAAGGTGTTACAATGTTGATGGATTAATAGTGGGAATGCTAAAGATAGGTAAACTAGAGGAATAAAGGGATGTGATTTGTAGCATTTGGTAAATGGGAACACTTGAGGCTTGAGCCATGGACATATGATTAAATATACCACTAAATAATGAAATGGAGGTTTCCTTAGTGGCTCCTCCTAACACATAGGTGTGAAATGGGATAGGTACTCCCATACTAGATGCTCCATTAATTCTTCACATAGCTTGAAAAATACTCTGAAAGGAAAAATAATTGACAAAATGAGATCCACTGAATTTAATTAAATGAGGGTTAAATGGCCTAGTCAAAGGAGTGTTGAGACTGAGTGGTGGGTTATAGTTAATGAATTTGATCTCCATTTCTTCGGCTTGCTTTGAATATGATGTGTGACTCTCAACTATTTTTATTTTTTATTCATCCTATGAGGACAACTATGATGACTAATTTTGAATATAAATGGATGGTTGTAGATGATAAAAAAACATTAAGTTTATTTAGAAAAGATTACCCCAGCCTCGATAGTGCAACATAATCATTGTTTTAGAGATATAATATTTCTCTACCGTGATACTATTAAAAGGGAAGCAATAATCATTCCCTTTCTGCCTATACTAAAGAGTGTTGAACAAGAAAGAGATTCTAAAGTGAAAATTATGAAGATAAAGAGAAGGCCTTGCCTTATATTGTGTATGGTGGTGGAAAAAAGTGTCATGCCTCATTGATGGTGAAATGACATGACTAGTGTGATTTGTCATCAGAAAATTCACAAAGTCACGAGAGCAAGGAGTTGGATGTGTGAATTATGAGCATGTAGGTTAGTTTCCTCATCTTTATGGCCTCATAAGGTGACTTGAAGATCAAAGTTGTATTTGATACTTGGCTAGAATGTGAATTACTAGTACATATGAAGTTTTTTTGGACTATATTTATTAAAAAGACCATATTTTATCCATTTTTATGATTTTGTAATTTAATCCTATGTTCTTTGTTAAAGGATGAATAATTTCTTATTGTTGTGTGTGATTTTTTTATGAATAAACATAAGCATGTGCTTACCATAACTATAACTTCAATATGATTTTTTATTTCACATTTTTTATTTAATTATAGTTATGCATGTTGAGCCCCAAAGATGTCCTTTCCTTTCACCAAATTTCACTTCATTCCATTTATCCTATGTTAATTATAGGCTTAAAAGATCAATAGGAATGATTAAAGTTACTTTAAGAATGCATGCAATGACTGACTTACTAAACTTTTGTGGTTTTGTTGTCATAGTGATTTTTTATCAGACTTAGCTGCAGAATGTAGCCATTCTGTAGCTAATCGCATATTCTGCAGCCATATTTATGTTTACATAGGTTACATGTGTCATTTCAAGGAAAAACGCATATGGTTAAATTCCAGAACTCTCCTACATCATTCCTTGCTCTCCACGAAGTCTGAGCAAAAATCTGCAAGTGGTTATGCACGTGGAGGAAGCCAAAATTAAGAAGTAGACTTCTACAAGGACAAGGACTCTGCAGCTGTCTTCAGCAAAGTACGAGTCCTCAACAGGAGTCCTAATCCAATTTTGATTGAAAAATACACCTATGCCTATTTCTACTCAATGTCAGTTATGTATTTTGCTTATAAAAATAACTTGGTGAACCGAGAGACAGTTAGTATGTTGATGTTTTGTTGTTAGTCAAAAACACTGTGTTACTATGTTTTCTGAGAATTTTCCTTTAATGAAAGAAGTACAACTTTAATGCATGATCTGAAGCAATTTTGAGGAGTTAAGAGTTCGTGTGCCAATCTGGTGGTAGAGGGCCCCTACTGCCTAAAAGGCTTTGTGCATATTTTCTAGAAAAGTAACTTTAGCTCTGTTTCGTTCTTAATCTAGGTAGTTTTCTGAGCATCATGTTTTATGTTTACTTACATCGAATATTGCAATCGATCTTGTTCTCATGAACTGTTCCAATATATCACTAACACGTGAATGAGATAGAGTTGTACTACTTCAAAGGTTAATTGCATTTTAGTTCAGTTCTGTTTATTGTATTTCAAGTTTTATTAGTTAATTGCATTCTAGTACTGTTCATTAGATTTAAAAGACCCTCTTTATTTTACAAGCTGCTCTTGTTCTTAATCTCTTCTAACACATCATTATCATATGGACAAGAATTAGTTATATCATTCTAGGTTCTTGACTGTTCTGCAAATTCTCATAATTTTAAAAACAACCTTTTTCCAAAGCTATTCCAAGAGATCTCTAACCCTTGAATGAGGCCTAATAGTAACATTTGAGTGGCAGAATGAGTTAATTTTAGTGTCATAAGTCATTTTAGCGTAGGGTTCCTTACTATGTGGCAGATAATCTTTTCTCAAAATGTTCCAACAAATTCCTAACTATGGATAAGATTTTCTCTGTGATATTGTAAGTTCTTGTGTATTATAGAGAACTTCAGTACATTAAACTTATCCTTTTCTCAAATTGTTCCAACATACCTCTAATGAAATGAATGGGATTGAGTTTAATATTATGAGTAACTTTTTAATCTGTGGATTGACATTTTCTGTTCTTAGGTGTCATACATAGTTTAGAGTAGATTTTGCTCTATTTTAATGTGATCAAAAATTTCTCTTTTCCAACAATTTAGTTCTTTTCCTCTTAGCATAAAAACACAAAACCAAAAACACTAGAAAAACACTAAACACAACGAAGTAGGAAGAAGATACCTAGGCACATATAGTGCACTTCACTTCAACAGTTTACTAGCCCTAGTTGACAATTTATGACATCAATTTAGGAACACTAAGTTGAGTATAAATTTTGGCGCCGTTGCCGGGGAAGTGTAACTAGGTAGCCTTGTTTCTTACCTCCCAAAAACAATGATATGCATAGAGAAAGAGACTCAAGGGGCAGATTGATAGGAAGCAGAAGCTTGATTCCTAGAACACCACTTGTTCTACCAAGACCCAGAGCCAACACACCTCCAACTCAAACCGACATCCCATACTTTACTGATCATAGACTTCCAAAAGACTTAAGATCAGATGTTCCATCAGAAATACCTTCCACTTCATCCACTTCCACAGGAGAATTAACCATGGCAGAAGAAGGGGGAGGAGGAGTCTTTAATGGAGAACATACACTGTTTGGAGGAGGTAGAGGTAGAGGTAGAGGAGAAGGAGGTAGAGGTACAGAAGGAGAAGGAGGTAGAGGTGAAGAAGGAGGCAGAGGAAGAGGTAGAAGGGAAATGGGAAGCTCTTTTGGGTTTCCTATAGTAGATGAAGAAACCAATGCAACTATGAAAACCATTTCACCCTTTGTCCTTCCAAAATTCTATGGACTCAAGAGTGAAGATCCTGAAACCTTCCTATTTGAATTTGAAGTCCTATGTAGAACCTATGATTACTTACAAGATGCCCAAAAACATAAACTATTCCCTTCAACATTGAAAAGAGCAGCATTAAAATGGTTTATGAGTTTGATCAACAGTTCTATTAGGACATGGGAAGACATGGAATAGGAATTTCTAGAGAGGTATTTGGATTACTGTATGACAGTCAAACACAAGGAGGAAGTGTTTAAAATGCTAGAAAAAGAGGATGAAAATCTGGAAGATTTGTTGGAAAGGTTTAACTATAACATCAAAAGAGAAAAAATGGAAAACTTAGACCAAGATACTTTGAAAGCTCTCTTGTTGAAAAAAATTAGGGATGAATGGTTAGATATCCTTAATATGATGGGAAAAGGGGATATATCTCAGCTTACATTACCTGAAATAGCTGAATTATGTATCAACCTTTCAAGAGGGAAATATAAAACTATAAAAGGACCAAGAGACCCTGCTCTTGCAAGGGCAAGTAAGTCTGCTTCTAGGACAGTAAGTAGGGAAGAAATACGACATCTTCTTGATGAATTCAAATCTAACATTTTAGGGAGTATTAGTGAACAATAGACACCCTTAAGCTACAAAACAAGCAGAAAGTTGAATCTGATGCCTTAGAAATCTTTTTTCCCAAATGTAGAAAGAAGCATGCCTTGAGAGAGTGCCCTCTGGATGAAAAAATAATAGAGACTTGTGTAATTTGCTCAGAAAAACATGAGACCAAGAGTTGTCCTTCACTTCCTGGTCTTAAAGTTGTCTTTCAAGAAGAAACCCCTACAAATTCCACAGAATCTCTCAATTTTGTCTCTAGGAGGCCTTGGCAAGGACCTCAAACACAAGGATTCCATGATCAACTATATAGTGAACCCCCACCAAATTGGAATTCTTGGCAGCAACCTTGGCCCCAATTCCAAAATCAATCTCAAACTTGGGCACAAGGAACACAAAATCCCTATGGAAGATACTCTCAGTACTATCAATATTCACCATCTTATCCACCATATCCAAATTTCCCTCCTCAACAAAATCCTCAGCAAAATCATCAAAATCCACAACATCAAAATCCACCACTTCCATTACCATTTCCTCATAAAACAAATTAGTTACCTGCCCAACCCATACCAAACCCCAACAATAAAAATCCTTAGAGCACATACATGGTAGAAGGCCAACAGTTTCCAACCTATTTGATTACTCCTTTAGACCTTAATGATGTTCAACTTAGGTCTGGAAGAATACTTGAAAAGAAGAAACCTTCTGTAATCATACAAGAGCAAAACAATTCTGAGGAAGATTCTCTACGGGTAAATAAAAGTCTTGAAGAGAACACATCTTTTCAAGACCCAAACATTGAAAAATCATAACAAAAAGAAGCAATAATTTCAACTCCTATATTAGAGCAGCCATCAACATCTACCTCTACACCTCCCTTTCCAGAAAGATTACAAATTGATAGGGGTGTAGAAAAACAAATTATGGTGCCTAATTATGATTTCCTAGATGAGCTAAGGAATTTTTGTATTAAGATCCCATTATTACAAGCTATCAAGGAAATTCCAATCTTAGCAAAGACAATAAAGGATTTGAGCATGAAAAAAACAGGAAAAATAATAAGAGAGACAAAGAAAATTCAACTGGCAGGGAAAATAGTAGACATCATGATGGGTAAGATTGCTATTCCAAAGTATCTAGACCTAGGAAATCCATTTGTTAAAATACACATCAATGGAACTGAGATCCAAAACACACTTATTGATTTAGGAGCAGCAATCAATATCATAAGTAGGCAAATCATGGATAAACTAAAACTTCCTAATCTTATTTTTACACCCACATTATTACAATTAGCAGATAGATCTGTGATCAAACCTGATGGGGTAATAGAAGAAATTGCAGTGTCCCTAGATTCTTGGGAGTATCCTATGGATTTTATGATCCTAACTCATAAGAATAATCTAGGAGGACATCCTATTATACTAGGAGGACCTTGGTTACCTACAGCTGATGCTTTCATTAGCTGTAGATCCGGTGATATGTCCATCTTTGATGGTAGTTAAACCAAGAAATTTATCTTGTATCTTCCAACAAAAACAGTTACAGAATTATATGATACTCAATGGATTGAGGATGAAGAAGACATTCAACCTCTCTTCAAAATTTCAGAAATTAGTGAAGATAGCCAGATTCTAAATACCTTAGAAAATTTTGAAACCTCTTCGGAATATAAACATGAAAAATTTCAAGAAGAATCCAACATTGAGTTTTTATCATCAAGACAGATGTCTCTTTACTCCATGGATAAATTTGGCAGCTCTACAATTGAGATATTTCCAGGCAAAACTTTAAACATAAACAAGAACCTAGAGAAATCTCAACAAGAAAAGCTAGTCAAGATATTACAGAGACATTCTTCTGCATATGCATGGGAGTACACTGATATGAAAGGGATAAGCCCTAAGACTTGTACTCATCACATCTACATAGAGGAAAATTGTAAACCAATCAGACAACCTCGGAGACGGATGAATCCAAATCTTAGGGAGATTGTTAAAGAAGAATTGCAGAAATTGTTAAATGTCAACTTTATCTATCCCATTTCAGATAGTCAGTGGGTTTCTCCTTTGGTAATTGTGCCAAAGAAAAATGGTAAATGGAGGGTATGTATTGACTACCGGGAATTAAACAAAGCTACTCTTAAAGATCATTTTTCCCTACCTTTCATAGATCAGGTGTTGGATACATTAGCTCGCAAAAAGTACTTCTCATTTTTAGATGGGTTTAGTGGTTATAATAAAATTCAAGTGGCACTTGAAGATCAAGACAAAACCACATTTATCTGTCCTTGGGGTACCTATGCTTACCGAGTATTGCCATTTGGACTATGCAATGCACCAGCAACACTTCAAAGGGCGGTACTAGGAATCTTTTCAGATCTAATACATGATTGTGTAGAGGTATATATGGATGATTTCACAGTCTATGGAAACACATTTGAAGAAGCCTTAGAAAACATGGAAAAAGTTTTAAAGATATGTAAAGAAGTAAATCTTTCACTAAGTCATGAGAAGTGTTTTATGATGTTTACTGAAAGAATTGTTTTGGGGCGTCACATTTCAGTGGATGGGATTAGAGTTGACGAGTCAAAAGTTGAAGTCATCTCTAACTTATCTATTCCAAGTTGTCAAAAATATGTTAGGAGTTTTCTAGGATTTACAGGATATTATCGAAGGTTTATAGAAAACTTCACTAAGATAGCATCTCCACTTTTCAAATTACTTACCAAGGATTGTGAATTCAAATGGAATCTTGATTGCCAGTTAGCCTTTGAGACCTTGAAAACAAAAATCTTTGAAGCACCTATTTTAAGGGGACCTAACTGGAAATTACCTTTTCATATTTCAACAGATGCCTTAGACACAGCTTTAGGAGCTATATTCGGACAAAAAGACTTGATTCCTTATTCCATCTACTATACAAGTAAAAATTTGACTCCTTCAGAGTTAAATTATACTGTAACTGAAAAAGAGTTCTTAGCTGTTTTTCATGCCATAAATAAATTCAGACACTATATAACATGCTATGAAACTTTTGTTCACACAGATCACTCTGCAATTAAATATATAATGAACAAATCAATTACTAATGGTAGAGTCATAAGATGGTTATTGCTTTTACAGGAATTCAACATCACCATTCTAAATAGGCTTGGAAAACAAAATACAGTAGCCGATTTCCTATCTAGACTTCAAAACATCAAAGACAATACTCCAGTTGAAGATCAATTTCCTGATGAATATCTTTTTGCAATTTCTACTCAAACTCCTTGGTTTGCTGACATTGCTAATTATCTAGTTTCAGGAAAATTTCCTTCAATAATGAATGCAAGAGACAAAATAAAGATAATTTATGACAGTGAAAAATACTCATGGGTTGCTAATGAGTTATACAAAACAGGTCCAGAATTTATCATTAGGAGATGTGTTCGAGAAGATGAGATGCCTGAGATCCTCAAAGCATGTCATGATGAACCTTGTGGTGGACACTTTGCTGATAAAATGACAGCTTATAATATCCTTCATTTGGGATATTATTATTGGCCATCCCTTTTTAAATATGCTAAAGAGTATGTCGAAAGGTGTGACAGTTGCCAAAGGGTAGGGAAACCTTCTCCTTCGGGTGAGATTCCATTGCAGCCTCAAGTACATATTGAACCTTTTGAGAAATGGGCTTTAGATTTTGTAGGACCTATTAGTCCTCCATCAAGACAGAAGAAATATATATTAGTTTTCACTGATTATGTTACCAAATGGGTAGAGGCCAAGCCATTACTTTCTGCTACTGAAACATCTGTAGCTAATTTTCTTTTTTAGGATATTTTTACTCGTTTTGGTGTCCTAAGAGAAATTTTTACAGATCAAGGAGCTCAATTCACATCAAGGATAGTGGAACAAATGGTGGAGAGGTACAAAATCAGACACAGAAAATATACTCCCTATCATCCACAAGCAAATAGTCAAGTGGAATCTACTAACAAGGTCATTGAGGGGATCCTAACAAAAACTACTCATTTACATAGAAGAGATTGGGCAGACAGGCTTCCTAAAGCCTTGTGGGCCTATAGAACTACATGGAGAAGCACAACAGGTCATACTCCTTATGAACTTGTTTATGAAAAACAAGTCTTGTTTCCCATAGAGTTTCATATTCAAACTTTTAAAATGGTAGTTCAGCTAGGACTTGATCTAACAGAGGCACAAAAGCACAGATTGGAGCAGATTAATGAATTGGATGAGATCAGACAAGATGCAGTTCAGAAAACAAGTATAGTCTAGCAACAAAGGACTAGATGGCATGATAAGTACATTAAGGAGAAGAAATTCAAAGAAGGTGATTGGGCCCTCTTGTTTGATTCAAAGTTCAAATATTTTCAAGGTAAATTCCAAATACATTGGCTTGGGCCATATGAAATTATGATTTTTTTTTATAATGGAGCAATAAAAATCAGGACAATAGATGAAGAGAAGGTCACTTTTCTTGTAAATGGTCATAGATTGAAGCTGTATCATAAGTCACTTTCAAGAGAAGAATTTGTCAAGAGATTCTAAGAGAACAGTGATGTGAATTTAATGAAGAAGAATCTTTCTTCTTCATCAACTTAATTGTATTTTCTGAAATCAGATGATAAAAAATAAAAATAAATAAATAAAAAATAAATAAATAAATAAAATAAAATAATAAAGTATAAACATGAAAAATAATCATTGATTAGCATGTTTATACAGAAAAGATAAAGTGAAAATCAGAATCCTTCTGACACTTTAGCTTTTCAAAATTGTTCTTTTCCTGCAAACAACTATCATAGAATCATAATTGCATGCCCACTTTACATATCACATTCCACTTATGATCCATTTCATTTCATCACATCTCACTTCATCCATATTCCATTCACTCCATTCATCCACACTTCATTCACTCCATTTCATGATCCATCTCATTTTCATTTCAGATTTTCAAAATTTATCTCTTTCTGCAATTGAGTATTACAAATCATAAGTTGCAGGCCACTTATCATATTTCATTTCACTCCACATTTGTGATCTATTTCATTCCATCATATTCCACTTCGTTCATGTTTCATTCCATTATAGTTCATGATCCATTTTCATCTTATACTTCATTCCATCCATATTTCAAATTATTTCATTCCATGTTTCAAAGCTTTCACATGTACATTCTGCAGTTAGACAGTCCGCAGCCAAGCATTCTGCAGCTAGACATTCCACAACCAAGCATTCTGCAGCCAGACATTCCAGCAACCACGTGTTCAGTAACAAATTGATCCTGCACACCTATGTCAACAAGAAAAATCAAAGGAATTATGAAGGCTGAAAGATCAATGATTTTCAAAGGAAAGACAAAGTATAATGGAAAAGAAAAATCAAAAGAAGGGCTAAGGTAAAATTGTGAAATTATTATGATAACAGATTATGAAAGATATAGTATAGTTAAGTTATATGTATGTTTCATAAAGTTATTTTGATTATTCATATTGATCGAACCTATCATAAAATCCTTGGACAAAATCCATTCCATTCCGCCATACCAAATCATATTTTATTAAAAATTAACGGTTAGTACTTGAAGTGACCTATTAGGTCACGTCACTAATCCGAAATATTCAGTGATGATTTTGAAATCCTCATGGGATTTCTCCACGGACTTTTACTCCATGACATCTCTCAAACTCATTTATTCGTGTGATTTACCCTCACTGTATTTCACTCATCCCATAACCACTTCATGTCATTTTTCCGTAGCCAATTCTTGTCTGCAGAAACAGAGAGGTCATATTTAAGGTGAAAACAACCCTCTACAGTCATTTTTACCGTGAATAGGGAAGCAGTAACAGAGCTATAAATTGAAGTTGAGGAGGAGAAGCCATGGGACTCATTGAAAGGTTTGACCCAGTTGGAACCAAGTACTTAGAATAGTACCCACAAATTAAAGAGATGTTACAGCAGGTCGGATGGCTACAGTTTTTGGAGAAGTTCAATGGTTTTCATAAGGAGTTCACCAAGTCATTTGCCCGGTCATTCAACGGGTCAGAAGTTGAAATAGGTGATATCAAGTTCGTTATCACAGAATCCTTCATAGCAGAGGCATCAGAATTACCAAGGCAACGTGAACGATGGTTCAAAAACAAAGAGTTCCACAATGAAGCATGGAGGTAGATGCTAAAAACACCAGGTATGGATATTTCAGTTTTTAAGAAGGGCATTCCTAGCTCAGCATTGAAGAATAAATGGCGAAATATGTTGCTAATTCTGCAAAAGTTTATAACTTGTGAGGGAAGGTTTGGTACCCTATATGTTTATCACATTCGACTTATGATGCATTTCCTAGATGAAGAAATAAATTTACCCTTTTTCTTACTTCATAGCCTAAAGAGAATGGCTTCTAATGTCCAAAAGAGGGTTCAGTTCTTGGAAACCACCTTGTATCATCATGGCCTAGTTAAAATCCTAATTGAGCATAATTTAAAAAAGGTGGGAGATATTTGGGATGAGTTCCTCTTGAGGAATCATTTTGAAGAACCTAAAGAGACTCCATCTGAAGGAAAACTTGTAAAAAGAAGCAGGAGAGGAAAAATTTCCAAATCTATTGAACTTAAAATATGTAAGTCCATACAAGAGGACAGTGAGGAGATTATCTCTGAAAAATTGGCTGAAATCAAGAAACAGCTTAAAAAGGAAAAGATAATAAGAAATTATGCTAAGGAGAGAGGTGAGGGACCATCTAAACCAAGAAGAAGCCATAGGCTTAGAGGCATATTGAAGAAGACAGGAGTTAAGCAAACAGACATCATAGATATTGAATATGAAGAGACACCGACTGACATATCTCCTGAATACCAGTACGAAGAGGATCTTGATAGAGGAACTCCGGAGATAGACCCAGCCCAACAACAGATCTATAATTATGTTGAGTCATTAGAAAAGAGAGCCTCAGAAAACAGAGAGAGAACTCTTAACCCACCAGAATCTGCAATTGAAGTGCTAAGAAGAGACAAATATGAATTGGAAGTACTCAATAGGCATATAAAGAATGAAAATGAAATTTTAAGGGAACAAGTCAAACTGAAAAGTGACATGAACACAACTCTCTCTCTGCAAATGGAAAAATTGTACAAGGCTAGTGAGAAGTTGAAGAAGAAAAACAAAAAGTTGAGCAGGGCACTTATAAATCTGAGGTTCAAATTGGTTATAAGGAAACCTAGGATGCCATTGAACACCAAAAAAAGCAGAAAAAAGAGGTTAGATGTCCTAGCAGAAGTTTCAGAATACATGGATTGATTTCATGAGGACATGCAAAAGCTTTCCAGTGCAGGTATGTTGAGCCCCAAAGATGTCCTTTCCTTTCACCAAATTTCACTTCATTCCATTTATCCTCTATTAATTATAGGCTTAAAATATCAATAGGAATGATTAAAGTTACTTTAAGAATGCATGCAATGAATGACTTACTAAACTTTTGTGGTTTTTTTGTCATAGTGATTTTTTATCAGACTTAGCTACAGAATGTAGCCATTCTGTAGCTAGTCGCATATTCTGTAGCCATCTTTATGTTCACATAGGTTACAGGTGTCATTTCATGGAAAAACGCATATGGTTAAATTCCATAACTCTGCTACATCATTCCTTGCTCTCCACGAAGTTTGAACAAAAATCTGCAAGTGGTTATGCACGTGGAGGAAGCTAAAATTAAGAAGTAGACTTCTACAAGGACAAGGACTCTACAGATGTCTTCAACAAAGTACGAGTCCTCAACATCAATCCTAATCTGATTTTGATTGAAAAAGACACCTATGCCTATTTCTACTCAATGTCAGTTATGTATTTTTCTTATAAAAATAACTCAGTGAACCAAGAGACAATTAGTTAGTTGATGTTTTGTTGTTAGTCAAAAAGACTGTGTTACTATGTTTTCTTAGCGTTTTCCTTTAATGAAAGAAGTACAACTTTAATGCATGATCTGAAGCAATTTTGAGGAGTTAAGAGTTCATGTGCCCATCTGGTGGTAGAGGGCCCCTATTGCCCGAAAGGCTTTGTGCATATTTTCTAGATAAGTAACTTTAGCTCTATTTCGTTCTTAATCTAGGCAGTTTTCTGAGCATCATGTTTTATGTTTACTTACATCGAATATTGCAATCGATCTTGTTCTCATGAATTGTTCCAATATATCACTAACACGTGAATGAGATAGAGCTGTAGTACTTCGGAGGTTAATTGCATTTTAGTTCAGTTTTGTTTATTGTATTTCAAGTTTTATTAGTTAATTGCATTCTAGTCCTGTTCATTAGATTTAAAAAACCCTTGTTATTTTACAATATTTTCTTGTTCTTAATCTCTTCTAACACATCATTATCATATGGACAAGAGTTAGTTATATCATTCTAGGTTCTTGACTGTTCTGCAAATTCTCGTAATTTTACAAACAACCTTTTTTCAAAGCTATTCCAAGAGATCTCTAACCCTTGAGTGAGGCCTAATAGTAACATTTGAGTGGCAGAATGGGTTAATTTTAGTGTCATAAGTCATTTTAGCGTAGGGTTCCTTACTATGTGGCAGATAATCTTTTCTCAAAATGTTCCAACAAATTCCTAACTATGGATGAGATTTTCTCTATGATATTGTAAGCTGTTGTGTATTATAGAGAACTTCATTACATTAAATTTATCCTTTTCTCAAATTGTTCCAACATACCTCTAATGAAATGAATGGGATTGAGTTTAATATTATGAGTAACCTTTTAATCTGTGGATTGACATTTTTTGTTCTTAGGTGTCATACATAGTTTAAAGTAGATTTTGCTCTGTTTTAATGTGATCAACAACTTCTCTTTGCCAACAATTTAGCTCTTTTCCTCTTAGCATAAAAACACAAAACCAAAAACACTAGAAAAACACTAAACACAACGAAGTAGGAAGAAGATACCTAGGCACATATAGTGCATTTCACTTCAACAGTTTACTAGCTCTGGTTGACAATTTGTGACATTAATTTAGGAACACTAAATTGAGTAGACAATGCATATATTCATGGTTAACTAAACCACCCTTGGAAGATAATGGTGAATTGGGATATTAATGATTGTAAATTTTTAAAGAGCTCAAGTGAGTTGCCATCATTACAAAACATATTTGTCATAAATATTATTTTAGATTTGAAATAAGAATTTTCATATATTTGGTACGTTTCTAATATTTCTTTCTAACACAATATCTTTTGAGTTAATAATATCATTGTAAGCAAATATTGATTATTTTGTTTCTTATTTTTTTAATTAATTCATTTATAAATTTTTTTATTTAAAAAAAACTAAATTATTAATTAATTATTTTTTAGATTATTTAAATTTCTTATTTTCTTTATTCTAGTTAAACTAGTTGTTATTTATAATTTTTAGTTGGAGTGTCTTTTTATCTATTCAAACTTGTTTTTAGATCAAATTTCTCATCTTGTCTTGAAGATGAATCACACTAACTGGTTCTAAATGATTCTAAAAAATATGCTTAGATGTGATTATCACCAAAAAAATTTATATACATTTTATGGATCACAGAAACCAAATTCCTAATATAATATACATATTTGAATCAAATTAAACATCAAAATAAATTTGAATCCTCTATTATAGATATAATATTATATGATAAAAAATAAAAAGCGTGAACTAATCATTTAAAATCCAAAATGGCTTTCCATTTGTTGGCCAAGAATTTCTTAGCCTCCTCTGCCCCATGTGAGGATGTTTAAATCAAAATTTATTAGTATTTTCTTTTCACAGCGCTTGCAACATTTGATATGTTGTGTAATTAAACAAATCTTCTTCTCCGTGAATTCAGGCCTTATGTTATGTTATTAAACAAATCTTCTTAGCCATGAATTCAGGCCTTTCTATTTTTCAGAACCATTAAGTACTAAGTAGTGGACCTAAAATTCATTGATTTGTAGAGTGATATTCAATCCTAAACCCTTTTTATATATATATATATATATATATATATATATATATATATTCCCTTTTTCCAGGTTTATGTAGGACCAATTTTCCCATCATTCTATTTAAATGAATCTCTCGGAAAAAGGATTGTTCCGGGATTTCTTGCCAATAAATGATATGCGTATGCTACTTCTTTAAATCCTAGAAGAAAAATCTGAAATATTTGAAAACGATTGTGATAACTTTCCTATTTTTAGGTTAGATATTTTCCATATATCATTTCAATGTTAAAGTTATAGAACATTATGTTCTGGGTCCCTTTAATATATAGAATATCTTTATTTCATAAAAGGACATAATTAACTCATATCAACTAATCGAATTTGCTTTGAGGTTATCTCTATGTACTCATAACGGACAAAATAAAGACATGTGCATGCCAAGGTGATCCAATATATTGTTTAAATATCTCTTGTACCCCACCTCAGATGCATCTGACCATATTCCATGTATTTAGTTTCAACGTTATTAGCATTCGAATTTTAAGGCAGACCACCCTCATGCCATTTTCCAGATAATTTCACATGTTTAACATTTTCCTAATGTTGGGCTAATGTTCGAAATTAAAATTGTTTTTACCAGCTTAATTGGAAATGTGTTCTACAGGTTACCACCTTAGCTGCAAATCCCAGGAAGGATAGCCCAAGATTCCATAAATAGGAGAGGTGCATGCATTTGCGTTGCGCACTACGGATGGCGTAAGTCTTGGGCTTGCCTCTGTCTCGTCGCTATGGTGAGCTGTCAAGAATGACATTTAAGGTTATTGGGAGGCGAGGCGAAGTAAGGACAAAGCAATGACGCCGACGGCTAAGCATGTGACGGAGTATGATGCCCGTGCGGCCAGCGGTATTTGTGTGGACGGGCCCTCCATTCCTCACATTGCATGTGAAGCAACCAGAAATGTTTCTTTAAAGCACTGGAAGAGGAGCTCAGCACATGCCTGAGGATCGATCTCGCTCCCTCCGTCTCTCTGCGCAGTAACGTCAGAATTGACGGCAAGGTCTTGTTTGTTCTTTTAGGTTTTCTAATTTTCTGAGCTGCTATGGAAGACCGTTATGGAGGTGGTAAAGAATCGGCATGGCGGACTGGTTTCCAGCGGAAATATTTCAGCCGCGTTGTGGCCATGCTGCGCCGTGGGAGAATCGAAAATTTAACGAGCGCTTCGGCTCGAATTCGAGCCGTGAAAGCGGCTGCGGATCTGTCAATGGCCATGACTTCAAGGGGCCAGACTGCCTGGAGCCGAGCCATTCTTGGCAAATACATTATTAGGCTCAAAAGATCCTGCTGCCGACCGCGAGTTGTGAAATCCAGAGGGAACCTCCGTGGAATAAGGAGATCTGCGTCTGGCGAAAGTATCCCCTGCAAACGGACCGCTGTTTGCAAGAAGTTGGCCCAGCGGCTTCTCAGAAACTCCAGGCACCGCGGCTTGAAAGGAACGGGAGGCACCTTGGCTTCTCGTATACAAACCCTAAGGCTGCTCATCCCGGGAAGCAATGGATTGGACACGGCCGCTTTTCTCAAGGAGGCAGCGGATTACATCCTGGCGCTAAAGATGCAGGTTCAGGCCATGCAGGCACTCGCTGACTCAAATTCGAGTATTCATGCTGCTTGGAAAGTTTAGGTCTAAGGTCGCAAGATCGATCCCGGGCTGGACAAACAGAGACATGTATGTGCTGATATATAGATATGTTGCGAGAAGAACCAAAATTGCAGGTCATTTCCGGTGAGCTGCTCTTTCTAAAGATAACTTCTACGTGAGTAACTTAAATAAGATCTTGGATTTCAAAATCAGATTTAATTAGTTCGCCAACGGAGCATCTTTCCGTAAATCTTCCCGAATTTAGAAATTAGTTTGCCAAGCGAGCAGCTTTCCGTAAATCTTTTCCAATTCAGAAATTACTTTGCCAAGCGAGCAGCTTCCTGTAAATCTTTCTCTCGTTTTGTATATTCATCGAATGTGAAGTATCCTATTTAAATCTTTAACAGGATGTGTTCAGGCGGGTGAGAAAATCTAAATACAATTTCGTATTCTGCTTTTCCTTCTGTATACAGAGTCTGAATCTCGTAAGTTCGATGAATATGAAGCCTGTATTTTGGATTTCTCTCTGTTTTTCTTAACCGTTTATATGTTACCACCAGTTGGAATAATGCATATATGAGTAAGCCTGGCTTTTCTTTATGTGCATGACAGTGCATCAGATCTTTTCCATGGAGGAAGATCTTGATTATTATCAGTATTCTCTAAAACAAATATACATGAATGACGATATACATATTTTTAGTACTCAGGATGACCTGCCACTGGGATGTAATTCCCGTATCTTTATTGCTAATTTTGAAGTTTCATACTTCATATCGACATCAGGGCATCTTTGTCGCTGTCGCTATGACCATGTGTATTTCCATAACTGAACCTTCAGGCACCTGGCAAACATAGCTTTTTCTTCCATAGTCGACCTGAGTGGACTGGCAAAAGGAAAGCCAACAACACGACGCTAGTGTCCTAGAGTTAGCAACGTGGTCATATCTTGCCATTGCGCAGCAGCAGCACAAACACGAGGAACTTGGAATCCAATGCCGGGTTGCACCGCATCTGCTCGGACCAATTGTCCAATGACTTTCTTCGCCAAGGGAGATACTTTCCTTCCCCTAGGATAAGAAAGAATTTTATCCATGAAGAAGACTCGAAATTCTTTACTTACCCACTGTGATGCTGATCAGCCACGCAGCTTTTTAATCTACAGAATTATTTTGGTAATTAAAGAAGAATTTTTTTTGGAGGTGTTATTATACATCAAGAGAGCTTTTGAAGTTGTTTTCCGTTATTGATGCCTTTTCTGTTATGGATGTCTTACTGTGATTACTGTAGTTGCAAATGAAGGTAGAGGTACTGTTATATTTACCTGCCATACTTAGAAATTGCTGATCATATCTGAAAATATAAATGAATCCACCCAGAAAATGCAGGTCAACGTTTCGATAACTGAGTTATTTTTATAAAAGGCATACACAGTGAGGTTTGTTATATTTTCTATATTTTCTTGAAAAATAGATAAGTTAATTTTAAGAGCTCATTTTAGTTTGAGTAATCAATCATATTTAATTATGCAGTCTTAGGAGACTTTCCATATAATTTTTTGTTGTTGTGATTTTGTGCATTTACAAAGTTTTATAGTTTTTTTTAAAGAGCAATATGCTGGTAAATATTTGAATATTTTAAAATCTTGTAATAACAAGATAAGTTAATTATAGTAATAACAAAAGCTAGATTGTTTGTTGGAGGAGATCAACTAGAATTTTTTTTCTATGATGCACTAGTAGAGATACAATGTCCAAAATTTTAGTTAAAGATAAATTCATTAACCAAATTTGTGGGTTGTTTGCCAATTGGTTTATTTATAAATTCTTTAGTAATTAGTGTTATGATTTGATAAGTTTGATTAAGCTCATTACGTGGATGGATTTTTGTGTATAGATTATCATGTTAATTGATTTGAAATATTTTATTATATAATTTGATATTTTATTATATAATTTGTTGTTTATTTTGGTACTTATTGGTTAAAAAAAATGAAAAGACTATTTTTGGGGCAGCTCTACTTAGGTAACTTGGAGTCCACAGCCTTAGAGATCTAAGCTGAGGAATCAAATGGTACATTTTGTAGCCAAAACATTGTAAGTGTTGGCATAACTTGGAGTCCACAATCTTAGAGATCTAAGCTGAGGAATCAAATGGTACCTTTTGTAGCCAAAACATTGCAAGTGTTGGCATAACTTTCACCCTCTAGATATTGTTCTACTCAGAAGTCTTTCCAACAATATGAAAATCATCACAACTAAAGTTCATGTGCAAAATTTATGCCTCATGCACATTGACCTACTTTGCTAATCGTTATGGTTCCAAGTGGATAACACTTTATTTCCCATTACTTAAACATGTGGGTCTAGTCAAGTATGGACATTTATGAATATTCCAGAGGGTAGAAAGGCCTAACACTAATTGAGCTTATAGGAATAGAGAAACCTTAACCTTTAACATAGACTAGAGAAATCTTAACCTTTAACATATATAAGTCTATCTTAGACACTGGGCCACTACGAAGAAGAAGGGTTGCATTCTTTTGGTATTCATGTCTGACTAAAGAATCCAAGGGTGGGATATTGAGGGATAAGGAGATAGACAATTCTATAATAGCCATTTAGGGAATAGTGTCCATGGAAATTTTGTAGTGGGTGCCCATTTATTTGTACCTACATTTTATAACTAAGAAAAGTAGAGTAAACCGTAGGCCTCACCTTGTTGGTGTGTTTTGTTCTACATCAAGGGTTTCCTCACCTTGTTGGTGTGTTTTCTTCTACATCGAGGGTTTCACCGGTCACATTTTTGTATGGATGTTGTATTCATTTTCTTGTTTACCATTTTGGTTTTCGTTATTTCCATGGCTTTGAGAACTAACCTAGTAAAAATAAATTCGATATCTAAGATAATAAATTGCATAATAAAGGATTTCAAAATATTGTAACATAAGTGAAATATCCACAAGTATAAATGGTTTTAATAAATTAAGTGGAAAAATTGTTATCATGTGGAAAGCTTGAATGATATGATTTTCACAATTAAAAATATATGGTAGATTGTATGAGTAAAATGCCAATATGTTGTAGGTCTAGATAAATATAATGATGAAAAAGATAAATATAGATATAAATATTGATGAGATATTTCCTCAAATTTAAGGGAAATGAGAAAATTTGTATGAAAAATTCAATGAATAAAAGACTTTACTTATTAGAAACTAGTTATTGTAACTATAGTTGTAGGAGAAGCTAGATTACAATATTGTCGATGGAAATTCTATAGTGGGTGCCCATTTATTTGTACCCACATTTTATAACTAAGAAAAGTAGAGTAAACCATAGGCCTCACCTTGTTGATGTGTTTTCTTCTACATCAAGGGTTTCACCAGTCACAGTTTTGAATGGATGTTGTATTCATTTTCTTGTTTACCATTTTGGTTTTAGTTATTTCCATGACTTTGAGAACTAACCTAGTAAAAATAAATTCGATATTTACGGTAATAAATTGCATAATAAAGGATGTCAAAATATTGTAACACGAGTGAACTATACAGAAGTATAAATGGTTTTAATAAATTAAGTGGAAAAGTTGCTATTATTTGGAAAGCCTGAATGATATGATTTTCACAATTAAAAATATATGGTAGATTTTATGAGTAAAATGCCAAGATGTTGTTTAAAAATATATGGTAGATTGTATGAGTAAAATGCCAAGATGTTGTAGGTCATAAATATAATGATGAAAAAGATAAATATAGATATAAATATGATGAGATATTTCCTCAAATTTAAGGGAAATGAATTTTTTTTAATGAAAAATTCAGTGAATAGAAGACTTTACAAATTAGAAGCTAGTTATTGTAACTATAGTTGTAGGAGAAGCTAGCTTGCAATATTTTCGATGAAAATTCTGTAGTGGGTGCCCATTAATTTGTACCTACATTTTATAACTAAGAAAAGTAGAGTAAACTATAGGCCTCACCTTGTTGGTGTGTTTTCTTCTACATCAAGGGTTTCCTCACCTTGTCTGTGTGTTTTCTTCTACATCAAGGGGTCTAATGTCACATTTTTGTATGGATGTTTTATTCATTTTCTTGTTTACCATTTTGGTTTTAGTTATTTCCATGACTTTGAGAACTAAGCTAGTAAAAATAAATTCCATATCTAAGGTAATAAATTGCATAATAAAGGATTTCAAAATATTGTAACACGAGTGAAATATCCACAAGTATAAATGGTTTTAATAAATTAAGTGGAAAAGTTGTTATTATGTGGAAAGCTTGAATGATATGATTTTCACAATTAAAAATATATGGTAGATTGTATGAGTAAAATGCCAAGATGTTGTAGGACCAGATAAATATAATGATGAAAAAGATAAATACAGATATAAATATTGATGAGATATTTCCTCAAATTTAAGGGAAATGAGAAAATTTGTATGAAAAATTTAGTGAATAGAAGAATTTACATATTAGAAACTAGTTATTGTAACTATAGTTGTAGGAGAAGCTAGCTTGCAATATTATGTGAGAATATTGCAAAGAAAAATTTCAAATCAATTATTCTTAACAAATTAGTAATGCGTATTACTTTAATATTCGTAGGTGGGCTAATTTTCCATGCTTTTTCAAAAAAAAAATATTTGCAAATCTCCATTTTTTTCTAAAATGATTTGCCCAAATTTTATATTACACCATTATTTTATCTTAAAAATCGCCAAAATATTATATCAACTAATATAAAATCATTAGATATATAAATATTTCAAAAAAAAATATCAGCAAAAATTTTAAAATTTTCATATTAGGGACAAGGAATATTCGCCAAGGTTTCTAAACTTTAAGATAAACTTTCATGCTTAAAATTTTCCATGTTATGGACACATTAATTTTTTTGCAAAAGCATGAAGATTTATGGACATATTTTTTGCAGAAGCATGGAGCTACAAGGATATTTAAGCTAAAGAGTCAGAGAGAAAGTAACCAATCAAACATATCTAATGATTATATTATGATCATGGTATAGAAAAATACAATTTAATTGAGATTTTTTTTTTTGAAAAGAACAAAGATGTTTTCAATGGAAAAATGGTGTATATAAATCTGAAATTTAATTCCTTAAACACATAGATTTGTTATAAAGATATTGTTAACAATGCAACTCTTAAAGAAAAAAGAAAAAATTATTGTCAACACAGAAAAAAATCAAATGAAGGAGATTGTTAGTGATGCCACTCTTAAAGAAAACGAACTCCATAAATAAAAATAATCTAACCATTTATGTAGTGTAGGTTCCAACATCATGACATGTGATTTTCAAATACTCTTTCTTTTTACATGCCAATGAGAATGAACATGGAATATTCATATATGAAGATGGAAAACAATTACCAATACAATTATATCGAACACACCTAATATAATAAGAAATGCTAAAGTGAAACGTTGTAATATTTTTAAAGAAATCTAATAGTTGCTAAGAAATATATCTGTAGTGATTTTGGTCATATTTAGTAAAGGCAGGAAAAAATATTGTGCCATGTCCCAATTTTTATTTGTAATTAAAAGCAAAGTTATAGAAAAAAACATGTTCAATCTACAATATTTTTCTCTCCAAATGCAAGATACATAAAACAATTCTTTGAAACAACTATTGACAACTAAATCACTCAGTAAAACAGGATTTAGAAGCATTATAACCATGCTGACAACACCAAAAAATGCTATGTAGAATTAATAGAAATGTGCTACTAAGTATAGAACTGTGTCTCAGATAACTGACCTATGAAGACTGTGATAACCAGAAAAGTGACACAACAATGTCAAATAGACTAAGTGTCTAATCTATATCATTGTTGAAAAAGAAACATTGCAAAAATGATCATAGTTGAAAAAGAGCATAAACAACTATCGAATTTCATCATATAGAGAACACCACAGAATTCTGGACACATGATCTTATTAATAGCTGGAAATCTAAATTTCATTTTAGTCTAGAATCTATATTGTTAGCTCTAACCGTATTTAACAGCAGAATAAAATTGCGCCATCATATAATACATGTGAATAAAACTCCTAAAGCACAAGTAAAATACAACTTAAAATCTCAAAAACTCCGCAAGAAAGAGACCAGGGGAGAATAGGGGTTACTTCCCCTTAATCCTCCTCCTGTTTCCTAGCTTCTTGAGATGAAGTAAAAAAATGTGCAAGTAAGATATCAACTTCATATATAAAAATTATTAAAATAAAATATTTTTAATAGATATAAAAAAATATTCAATGCTAAGTTATCAATAAAATATTTTAATGTCAATTTTATTATATATTATTTAAAAAAATCTTTGATGAAAAAAATAAGTTTATTGTTAAAATGTTTATTTAGTCCTATATATACTCTATTTAGCATACAAAATTACAATTTAAACAATAAAAAGTAATATTGTATTTTGACTTCTAAAAAATTTTAGACTTAAAGAAATTTAATCTCTCTTAAATTTTATTAAATCCATACTTATAATAATATATGCTGATAAATGAAAATACTAGGACAAAATCTTATTTATATAGAATAAAAGTAATCCCCAAAAAAATTCTAAAACCTAACGTGTTTGAAGACTTTTAATTCATTAATATTTCTAAGATACTTCACATCATAGATAATAAAAGGCTTTTTGGACATGGTTTTTGTGAATGTGAACATCCATTTCTTCTTCTTGCATTTATCCAAACTTCTTTTGACTTTTAATGCTCCACTCAAACTAAAAAGAACATGTAAAATCACATCACGGAAATGTACAGATCTCACAAGGAACCATCAATTTGGTTGCTAAAGTAGAAAAAATCTAAACCAAAATGAAGAAACATCTATTACAACTTAGAATTATAATGATTTACAAACCACTTTACTAAAACTTTCCTTTTTCCCAGAGGAAGTACCAATACGAAACCTGGTGCAGTTAAACACCCATTTTTCTACGGCTCAACTACAAACCAACTCTCAACTAATTACAAAGCCACGTCATTCTTCTAATTCACAAAATATGATCGGTGCGTCAGGATTCAAACAATTATGCCAAAACAAAATGAGTAATAAAATCCAAGATATCGGGCACTTGGAAGCTGAAGACAAAAAAGAAAAGGGAATTTGTAAGTAAAGGATCCTTCTGAGAGAAGAAGAAAAGAAACACTGCATCGCAAAAAATTTCCAGAAAATGAAGGAAAACAACAGCAGCGTCACATAAATATATAAAAAATGTGGACCGTTCTGACTCTTTTTTAGATGCATATTTTGTAAAACCACCAAAACATGCTATGTATCAAAGAAAAACCTCCAGAAATGAAGAGTTAGATTGGAGTGCTGACTCTCTTTCAGATGGAAATTTTGTAACACCACCAAAGCATGACAGGTCTCAAAGAAAATCCACCAGAAATGAAGAGATAGGGTGGAGATCTACGCATAGGAGAGAGAGCATTCCAGAGCTAGATTTTAGTTACTCTGAGTCAAATGTTGGTTATGAAAAAAGTTGATTATGCAATCTCAACAGATGGTAGTGAACCCTCATATCAGTCTCATGGATGTAAAAAAACTACAATTCTTTCAATGAGATCATTATCAATTGAAAAACGGGGAATTATTTCATACAACAAAGACCAGCATGAGAAGATGTGTAGTGAATTGCGAATGCGAGTGGGGAGGGTGAGGAAGGATTGATTAAGCTTATAACAAAATTTAATAACTAACCTGAGTTGATGAGGGCAGTTGGATCCATGCCTCGGAACCAATGCCAGATATGTTGCCACCTAGTGAATAAATAATGAGTTCAAATCAATGAGCAAAGAGAATTTAATCATCTAAAAAAGGATTGAACGATGCACACAGGGGTGTTGTTTTCAAATAGTGACGCCTTATGACGTAAATATTCTAAATGAATTATATCTACTTAGTAGACTAAGAAATTTGATTTATGGATCTCGACAAGGGATATTTATCATTGGAATTTTGAAATCAAATTTAATCATCATAAACATTTAATTAAGCATTGTTTTTCCATTGGATTTGGAAAGACTAGAATATATATTTGGTATAGAGATGTTTGACATGAAAGGTATAAAAAATTAAATTTTGACCATCTAAAGTTATCGACTAAGCATGGGATGGTGATATGTTTACCACAACTAAAAGGTGATATTGGGTGGTGCAACATTGCAGGTAAACAACACTCAAGCATTTGAATTAAATTTACTAAAAAAGGACATGGAAGCATTTGGGTTTGGTTTATGCTAGCATCTATAGACCTACAAAAATGTATTCTAATAATGGTTCATGGTAGTTATTTAAATTAGTAATGGTTTATTGTAGTTCTTTAGATTCATAGATGTTTTGATCATAAAGCTATAGGTTTACTCTTTCTAGAATAAATCATAATTATTTCATGCACAAATCATGGTGTTGAGTTTTTATATAATGATTTTTTGAAGTATTATGAGACATGTTGAATGTGAAACTTAAAAGGAAGAACCAATATGGCATATAAATTACTAGATTCATGGTGCATGCTAAGAATATGGAGTAATTTTTTTTTTAAGCATTGAGTGGAATAAAACCATCTTAATTCAATTGAATGCTTTGGAAGAATTTCTTATGATAATGTTAGAAGACAAAATTTGGGATGAAAAAGAGTCAAAAATATATTTTCATGGGCTATAGTTAAAGATCAGTGACACTCAACTTGTATGATATTATTAGTAAGATGATGATTGTAAATATATACTTCTTTTGTTGCATATTTAAATATTGATTTGTGTTAATAATATTATTTTTCAAAATTAAATTGAGTTCTAATTTTTTTGGGTGATAAGAAAAGGCTCTAAGAAAGATGTCAACTTTAAAGAAGAGAGGTGAGAAGTTCAATAATACAAATAATATGGGTGACACTCATTCCTATCTCTAAAATAATTCTTAGAGGATCTTAATGAAGAGAAATTGGATACCTTTCATAGGTAAAGTTGACAAAATAAACCTACATTGAAGATAAAGAGATTCTACATAGTCACACATGATTCATTGTTATTTAATTGAGTATTTAGGGATCATATAATAAAAAATCAAAATACATTTTCTTGAAGACATTGAAAGAAAATAATTGACAAATCCTATGCAAGTAGACTATGATCACTTAATGGATCAATACAAAATATTACATGGAAAATTGTTGAATAGCGATAAGAAAACAAAGAAATATGTGTTGCAAAATCTTAACAAGAGAAAATATTAATATGAAAGGAATCATAGATATGTACAACTCAAAGATCCGAAGTAAGAGGAAATGTTATGTCTGATAGGGAATATATTGATTATGATGTGACATTTAGTCTCAAAGCTAATTGCCATTAGTGCGGTCATTTTCATCATTATTCAATTTCGTTGGTAGTTACATCGAATGGATGTATAAAATACCTCTTGAATGGATATCTAATAAAGTAGGTATATGTAAAACAACTAAGAGGGTCCATAGAAAAATAAAACTTGTATAAGATCATTAAGGATTTGTGTGCATTGATGATTGATCAATGAGCTTGGTTCATGAAGATTTATTAGTGTTTCCAATTAATAGATTTTCGGAAAAAACATTGGACAAAAATGTATACGTGAAGCATGAAAATAGTGAGGAGTGGTTGTTGTTGTTTATATTGACAATTTAATAATTACAAGAGCGTGGGTAGTCTTATTATTTACAAAGAAAATAAATAATTGCATAATGGTACTTAAAATGAAATATCTAGGTATATTTCAGTATTATATTGGTTTAGATTTTTTATAGCAAGGAGATATTCTCTTCATTCCCATATCGAATGCGAGAGGGAGATATTGGAGAGATTTTATATCGTGAAGATTTGCAATCTTCTTTCTCCCTCTTGAAATGGGTTTGAAATAGATCGCTAAAGGTTGTTGTGAATATGTAGATGATATATTTTAATGAAAATTACTTTGTAGTCTTATATATCTTGTGATTCTTAACATAGATTTATGAGTTATATTAATAGCTTAATTCATTGTGCACTTACAAAGAATCACTTAGTTGTCCATAAGTAATCCCAAGGTATGGGAAGAGGACTAAAACTTGATATTAAATTTTAAACAAATGTGAAATATCAATGGGTTGTTTTCTTTGATTCAAATTCTACAAAATGTTTAGAGTATAGGAAATACATTTAGGCTAGATGTTTAGTATTGGTGTAAGTGTAGTAAACCAAAAAAGTTTGTTGTGTTATTTCGTATAGAGGGAAGGTTTAAAGAAACAATGGAAGCAACTAGAAATTATGTATGGCTAAGGAGATATTTATTGAGTTGGAAGTTGAGAAAGCATTAGTGACACCAACCATTTGTGATAATTAGAGTGTATTAAAGTTAACAAAGATTCTTGTTTACTATACTTATATAAAACATATATATATTCATGATCATTAATTTTGATAACTGAGTAGAATATGGTGTAGTTGAGTTATTTTGTTGATCCACTTTGAAATAGGCTACAAACATTCTCAATAAAACATCTCTATAAAAATGAGCTTGAAATATCACATCAATAATATTTGTAAGAAATGAAAGTGGTCATTAAGAAGAGGAGTTAGATATAGCTTCAATAATGAGAAAATATTGAATTGGTGTGGCTTGATATATTTTTGTATATATTTTTTGTAAATTAAAGAAATTTATATACCAAAATATCTTAAAGATATACATAATTGATATATCTAATAAACTCATAAGGTTTTTGTTATATCCTAAGGATACAAGTGTATCCACAATCCCAAATTCTCTATCTATCCCATAGTAGAAAAAAGGCCACCCAAATATTCCTAGGCTAGAAAAAGGACCATCATACGGGACAAACATTACAAAACATTGTAGAATTCTAAATAGAATAACAAACATGAACATCATTCATATTCAGAGAAAGAGATGGGAGCAAGGTCCCTGGCACTTGATGGGAGTAGTGTTTAAATAACAATGAAAGTGCCCTTCCACATGGGCCAGCCTTGAGTCGATCCTGTCCAAGGTGAAACACTCATCCCTCAACATCTTCTTAATTTCCTCCAAAGTAGAAGACACATTATACCTTTCCACTTGCTTAGCTTTCAAGACTAGACCAAGCAGAGCCTTCATTTTCCAATGTATAACAATAAAGCTAAGATATTGATTTTTCTATCCCTTGGTATGACCGGGATCCAAAAATCAACAATAAACCTCATCCAGAATCTCAAAGTCTGAGTGGGACTTTCCTTTTTTCTCTCTCCCAAGTGTTTAATTTCTTTATTTTGTGCCATGTCTCAGTGGGGATTTCGTTCAAATATTTTTTTTTGGGAGTCTTTTGAAAAGATCTGAGCCCTTCACTAACCTTGCAAGCTACTTCCACTCCGCCTCCCCCCCCCCCCCCCCCTTTGTTCCACTTCGCATTTTTTGTGGGGGAGGCATAGCAAACAGGAGGGTTTCACACCTTTCATAATAACTAAAATGACCACGACCTGGAAAATGAAAGGAGAAAAACACAAGCAAGGTACTATTAGAGAACAAGCCGAACAATAAACTCTAGTTGTCATGATGAACCATAAACCACACTAAATCACTTAAAAGAACCCCACACTTAGACCCCTTGAAACTATCTTTACTCATTATAGATCCCGTAACTACCTAATACTTTTACCACACAACCACATGCATACCAAGATACATGACCTACTACATTTACACAAAACTAAATAAAACCATATATGCAAGAGATCATTAACCCACGAATACATACTCATCATGAGAAACCTCACCCTTGCACTTAACTTCTCTCTTTTTATATATTATCATTATATTTTTTTTATTCTTTTATATATATTATAAATAAAATTTTAAATTATCTTTATAATTTTTATGTTTGTTTATATTATAAATAATATTTTTTTATTGTCTTTATAATTTATATGGTTATATGCAAAAATGCATATTTAATCGTCAAATCATATAATTTTTAGGGTTACTATACAACTTGTTTTATTTTTACATTTAATATTAGTAAATAATAGAGTTGAAAAGAAAAATATTAAGATGATAGAATATTATAAATCATTTTACTGAATTCTCTATAGTACAACTTGAAATATTTTAATATTATACATAATTCTTTTATGAAAAAAAATATTCACTTTTCTAAAAGTTTATTTTAGAATATTTTTTTTGAAATATTTTAATATTAAACATAATTATTAAAAGAAATAAATATTGATTTATTTTAGAATATTATTTTTCTTTCTATAAATAAGTATTAAAACATATTATTCCTATCCAAATAAAAGCAACATAAAAATTACAGTATTTGAATGTATTGAATCATTTTAATTATATTAAAAACATAACCAAAATGATAGAAAAGAGGCACTCGCACCACTTATCTTCTTATCAGAGAAATGATTAAAGGAAAAATATAACAATGACAACTTATAATGACATATAGTATCAAACTCCAGTGACAACTTAAAAAACTATTAAATCAATTAGAACCTTATGGTTTATTTAAAATGAGATGATTTAAAAATTATAATAATTTTGGATGTTTAGGTAGAAATTGTGAAACATGATTTGAAATAACGTGGCCTATCATCATTACCAGCACTTTTTATATGTTCATTTATAATGTTGGTCACATGGGATTTTGGTTTACAAGTCGCAGGGACTTTAATTGCTTAAAATATTATTATAGATATTTTGAATTTGATTTACGAGCGGTCATCCGAATCAAATGAGATGGAAGTCACTGAATTTGATGGTCAAATTGAAATTATTAAAAGAAATCTGCGAATGGTTTTAGGAATCTTGTTAAAAGAAAATTAAAATAATTGTATGTGTTAATAAAATATTTAAAAAAATTAATTATATATATATATATATATATATATATATATATATATATATTCAATTTAAATATTATTTTAAATAATATAAATATGCTAAGAAACCACCATCAAAATTAAAACTATATTTAATTTAATCTATAAAGTTAGACAAGCATTCCTTAGAAGACGTAATATGCTTTCTTTTGTTCTTCCAATGCAAATAGACTTTCTTTACCTTGATAGAGATAAGCACATCCCAAACAATATTCTCGACAAAATACGTCATATGTTATTGAGGTCTTGATTAATTTTATGTTTATAACATTAATATTCTCGTCCTGAGGCTTATAATATGAAATATTTTCTTTATAATTTCTTTAATATTAATTACCCCTTTTTTTAGTATTTAATGGTTAACAATATGCATTTTTTTATAATTGTTTATAAATTTAAATTTAAAATAAAATATGTGAAATTTTCAAAAGAAATAATTATATACACTAATTTGATACGTAATATGACTTTCTTTTAAAATTAAATCAGAACTTTAATAAAGATTAATTAAAAATAAAAATAAAGATTAATTTTTGTTTTTGTATTACTATTATTATTTTGTTGAGTATATTTTATATTTTTTTACAATTAGATTAGACTTCATATTTGACATTAAATGAGACATCGATAGAATTTTTGTCCAAAAGTTTAGATGTGAGAATTATGGATTGTTTTTAATCTCATTTTTCTTAGTTTTGGGTATTTTTTAGCTATTGATTTTTTTTCCCATTGTAATATAATTGAGTTTAGGGATGTAATCTACATTAATGGATTAGAGATATGGATCCTTTAGTATCTTATATATTATATTATAATTGTGAAGTTAATATAACGAGAGTTGGAAATTGTTGACAAACTAGAATGTATTGCCAATAGCTATGCCATCTCCCCAAAGTAAATATCAATCAAACTCTACAACATTTGGTCTAGGAGTCCCATCCGGTATGTAGGTCCGACTGTCATCTAGTTGGTACGATTTTCCTCAAAAAAAGAAAGTGTCAACTTAAAACAGAACGAATGGAACTTCAAAAAATGCAAGCAAGTAACCTATGAAAACTCTATAGAAAAGATACCATGAATAGAATCAATGTAACTTCAAAACACGAATCCAAAGCAAAACATTGTAAGTGTGACTTCAAATAAGATCCTTGAATACATAAGAGATAAATTAGAAATCATGAATAAGTTCGTGATTAATAATGATATAAACAATAAATGAGTGCACAACCCACAATGATATAATGTAGACATCAATAAGAAATTTTAGCAACATATGCATAAGGTAAACATATCATATATCATCCATTTGTTGCAAGAGAAATCCTACAATGGATGAAGACACATGAGGAGCCAATACACTAAAGCTCATAGGAACTTTCAATTCGTTAAGATGAGAATATCCATTACACCATTATACAACATCTCAATTAAATACATATGTGGAAATAGACAATTAATTCTTACATTCACTAGAAGATCCTAAGTTCTCAAAATAATATGCACCAAAAACGAGTCCAAAGCTAAAGTCCATTACAATATGTCATGAGGGTATATTATAGGAAAAGGGTGACTCTTGTTCTACCCATCACTCTTGAGTTACCTCATGACCTTTCACATTCCTATGACACTCTACTCTACTCTAGTCTCTATCTTACTATGCATACGTGAAAGAAATGACTCTATTCTAATAATTTAACAATAGATAACTCTGGAACATCCACATGTAAATGATGCACAAGATATTCACACCAAAGCTTGTATTTAGCTACCACGTTGACCACCTTTTTCTCGTCATCTCCATGGCTATGAAGGAACTCAAGGGCATCCAATATTAGAGTGCTCTTTTTCACCTTGATCTGATGTAACAAATTTACTAGTTTAGTGTATATCATCACTAGTTCTATCATGTACTAAGAAATGGTATCTTTCGTCATCTACAAATTCTCCATAGGAGAGGCTTGTCTGAGAGGATTGAGAAATTCCTGAATCTCTTGTAGAACTTCTTCTCACTTCCTCACCTCCCTGATTGCTATGATAGAAGGGACTTTGTGTACTTTAATTACTGATTCTAGCCCACTTAACAAATTTTTATATGAAGTCAGAACTATATCAACATCCTTTGCAAGCTTTTCCCATGATTGGATCATGATGTGAATATGGATTTGTCATTTTGTACGATTATCCAATATTTTGTGAGGAGAGTTGTCGGTGCATTGTGATAATTTACAGTCCACTCACACATTTTGTTAATAGCTATGGTAGCTTGTTTGAGCATGGTTATCTTCTCCTTGGTCTCAATTTGTATGATTGGGAAGGGTGAAAGAGTATGATGAAACTTTAATATCTATTCGTAGACTATATTCATAACATCCTCCAAATTTATACCTCTTCTTTCATGGATTATTTTAACTCATTTGTACTTGAGTTTACTAGTAGTAGAGATTTATTTTCTTCCTTTATATTCCTTCTATCTTCCTCTAATTTAGTGGGTATTTTCTCATAGGCATAAATTTTTCCTTGAATCTCTACAATCTGTTTGTCCATCATGGTCACATTTAGTTTTTTCGCAATCACAAAGGGAGTTCTAGCTGAAGCAATCATCTCAGTATTCATAGTGGTATCTAGCACAATCTCCTTTTCTATGGTCACAGAGAGTGGTTTGGTAGGGTTCCTGGAATAACATTCCCTGGAATAATATTATAGTTGACTTGATAAAAAATCATTCTAGTGAGGTCCAATACCTCTTCTTCTACCTCATATGGAATGCCCAATTATTTGAGTGGTAGGTGTCCACTGGTAATTGGGGTGGATGGAGGAACATCCAATGGAGGGAGATCAAATAACATGTCAAACCCTTGAATTTGCTGTTGCTGTTGAACATTGAGCTTAGATTTCTTATTGAGCTCTTCCTGCTACTTCTTTGTTTCTTCCTCTTCCTTCCTCCTATCGTATTTAGCTATCCCCTTTTGTTCTTCTTCAGTTATTTTCTTCTCTCTCTCTTCATATTCTTGCTTTCTTTTGAGCTCTTCTGCTTCCTTCTCTTTTCTCTCTAGCTCCTCCTCTTCTTTCCTTTTCCCAATCTCTCCTTCTTCTTGCCTCTGCTTTTGTTTGACCTCCAGTCCATTTATTCCTTCTTTCTCCTTTCTCAAACATTATTCTTCTTCCTACTTCCTCTTCATTTCCTGTTGGAGCAGGGTCTCCCACACTGATGAAAGCTGGTCCAATTTTGTATTATTTTGATTATATTTAGTCTAGCGTAGGGATGATGGGGTGGATAAAAGCCCCAATACGTTGTAAGCGGGTAAATAGGTAAAACCAGGAGTCCACAAACCACGGTTTGCGGACCATGGTAAGTCTAGGATAAATTGGTATAAATAGTAAGTATTTCTGAGTCGATAGGTAGAAGATGAATAGAAGTGAATGCTAAGTGCAGATTGTTAGTTCTAGGTTTCGGGTATTTGGGTTAGACTCCTACTGGCTGTGTGCACAGAGATCTTTTGTCGTACTATGTACGGACCCTGCTGGCTATGTGCGCAGGTGGGATTTGGGGTTATGTAAGAATTTTATGATAATATATGAGAAGTGTTGCTGATATCTGGTTCTGAGATCTATCTGTTATATGAATTTGCGCTTTGTGTTAGATCTGTGATAAGGTACAAATTATTTGTATTATCTGCTGTGTTTATCTATAAGATATGCTATCTGGTCTGCCATATATACTATAATTTATATCTTTGTTGGGTCGAACACACGTGGATGTGGACCTAAGATCTAGATTTGTAACACTGTGTGCACCGTGTATTTATTTAAGCCTACGAACTAGCTCTATTCCCATAGATTTGTGTGTTGTGCATGGCTTAGCTTACTTGCTCTCTTTTTGGCTGCGGAAACCTGGTTCTTGCACCCTCCCATACTACTTCGGGTGAGACTTTGACCTGTTCAAGCAGGTCACTGCCGAAAGGGCCAATAGTATAGGGGTTTGTTGGAAAACCTTAACATGTGAACCTGGGTGATGACCGCTAAAGCCAACAAATGGTTCCATTGCTGGGACCAAGAGAATTTTGAAAGGTAGATATGGCTGGGAATTTAAAACTACCTACCTTCAAGGGTACGAGTGATGAGGATATGGATAGGTTCTGGTTTGTTGCTGAATCGGTATGGACGGCGCAAAACATTACAAGTGATTCGGTGAAGCAGGCCCAGTTGTCTCTGACTTTCAATGAAAGATATCTAGATTGGTATATGGGATACATTGGACAACATGAAAATGCAACTATTGATGAGATCAAAACAACACTAAAGTAGCAGTTCAAAAAACCTAATTCCTATTCGCAGATAGTCAACAAACTAAAGGATATCAACCAAGGGCCATCTGAATATGTATGGGAATCAGATCAGAGGTTAAAGAAAGCAATCAGGGAAGGTGGATTCCAGTATGATGACCAACAACACACATAATGGTTCATCGCTATGCTTCTACCTTACTTACGAGTACCTATGGGATAGAAATCTATCGAAACACAGGAGAAAGCATTGGAAGTAGATATGAAGCTAGAAGCTGCCCCTATGGATGATACATGGCTGGGGGTATAACAGATACAAGGTCAGCTAGAAAAAATGCATATGGAGATCCAGAATCTACGAAAGGAGCGAGGGCTAGAAGCCGGCCCCGAAAAATGGTGCATCTGATACCGGGTAAATAGTCACACCAAGGATAACTGTCCATTACTTGCTGCGTATGTAGAAACTGGAGCACCCAGTCCCTTGCGACCTAGGGAGGCCACGAGATCCAGTGGGTCAATGTTATGGTGTGATGATTGCCGCATTGCCGGGCTACACAACACTAGCCACTGCCCTCACAGGACCACATATGGCCCAGAAGTTAACCAACTGTGGTGTCGGTTCTGCAGATTAGTTGGCCATGATGAGAAGACTTGCCGCACATATGATTTACTGACTGAACGGGGAAGCATATTCCGCGTTCGGTCTGATCCAGCTTCACCCAGATCTCCCGTAGGAAGGGGGGGTTCCCTAGCCTAAGGTAGGGGCCGCGGAGGCAGTGCCGGTCGAGGACGAGGTCAGCTGATTTGCTACAACTATGGGGAAGTAGGCCATTTTGCACGAGACTATTTAAACCCAACTCAGCAGACCTGTCGATATTGTAGATAGTGGGATCACTCGAATCAGGAGTGCCTGATTCTAGTATCAAGGGTTCAGGAGAAGTAGCAGAAACCTATGAAAAATGTGCATAGGATGAAAAAAAAACCCCGTAAGGCAGGATCAGTCCAAGAAGGGTCATTAAAAGAAACTGCTACAGAGGAGGGAAATCCCCTAGAATAACTCAACCCCACAATTAGAATGGGTGGTGATCACGACAGAAGAGGAGCATATGACACTGAACAAAGCGAGGAGGTCAAACCATTATTGCAAGCGTGTATGAAACTACTATGCAACCAACAAGCCATGGAAAGTATTCTGAAGCTGATCGATGGGTGCGCAAAGAAGACCCCTTCTAACATGCAAATGCACATTGTGCACCAGCTATATAGACAGAAGAAATGAACGGGACGGGAAATGCAGCTGACAGTGCAAATTCGAGACTTTGAAATAGATCAAGTTATCCTTGATCTGGGATCAAATGCGAACATGCTCCCTAAGTAGACTTGGCAGCGGATGGGTGAGCCTAAGCTCGAATGGTTCGTTGTACAGCTACGCATGGCTAATCAACAAAAGATAGTACCATTGGGAAGATGATCAAAAGTAGTGGTGGACATTGCTGGAGTCAGGGTACGAGTTGATTATGAAGTTATCCAGACAGTAGAAGATACAGACCCCTACCCAGCCCTTCTGGGCTTGGATTGGGCGATCGACATGGGAGGTATCATCAACTTAAAAAAATGAAATATGATGTTCGAGAATAATAGAATACGTGTCATCATCGCATTAGACCCTACCGTGGGTGACAGGTATACAAAAACAGTCCACGGGAACGAAGAAATAGGTAACCTCTACAAATTATCCATGTAGGATGGCGAACGAATCAATACTGCGACTAGGGGTACCACCGCTGGAAATCAAGATAATGAAGACCCTTTTGATTCAGACAAGGAGCTGGAACATTGGCAACGCCGATTACAGAATGCCTCCACGTTACAATCCCTCCGAACTATCAGAAATATCAGGTGCATGTCAGCTGAGGTAAGAGATCTACCTCGGTTTGATGGTTCGTGATATGTGGAGGACTTCCTGCAAGCCTTTGAAGCCATGGCTCCAAGGAAATGCAGGTTGGGATTCCTTAAAATGACACTACAGGGCGCGCCAGCACAGTGGTTGGGACTACACAGGCAAACCTTCCAGGTATGGGAAGAATGTCGAACTATGTTGGTCTTACGATTTCCAACGCCAGCTTATTAGGATGACCCAAGTATGACATACATATACTTGACCCTAGAATCCCAAAGGAACAAGCCTTTGTTGGTGGAGGACGCACCATTGATCATGATGATTAAGTTAGTAGAAGTGCTAGACACACTGGGGTTGCAAAAAATATCCGTTAGCATTGTAATGTCTGGTAAAAAGAAAAATTTACCGTTGGAGGCAACGGTCACTCGAAAATTAATAGCGCAAATCAAGGAAACTCCTAAGCCATACGTAGAGTTTACCCAGCCGTTGGACAATGAAAGATGCTATAAAACCACTGGAATGGCCTAGAATACAATTATACCTCAGTTGCATAAATTATACCCCATATCCGTAAACTATCAGAGCATTTGGGTCTACACTGCATCAATCATGTTTGCCCGAAACCCCCCTACAAGTAGCCAACCAAAAGTTTAATTCATCTTCCAGGTAAGAGAAACAGCTACCAGCCCCTCAGAATCTTTGATACCCACAAAGGAAGAAAATGATGAATTCATGGAGATTTAGTCTGAGGAAGAAGACGTACCCATAACCCCAGTTATCAGAAAAGGAAAAGAGCCAGCCCGAAGCTCAAAAAATCCTATGAAGACTGCAAAATGGGCCGCGGGAAAGCTGAGGACATTGCCAAGAACACCCAAGTTGTCTCATGCCTTGCCTGGGCCAGAAGAGGTCCTCCTAGCTAATCAAATCAACTGGTTACCCCCATTTATTTTTCCACGGAGGACATCGACCCGAATGCCACAAAATTTAGATGGCCTGATCACTTACTTACAAACACCGCTAACCCCTATGGGGGTCCCGGTCATTGGTGATCCTTGTGGAAAGCTCCATGAGGTTAAATTTGATGATCATGACTTGAAAAATTATGCAACGTTCCCTGATCTAGCTCCCACATTGTATTTCAAGATAGTCCATGCACCTGACGGAGTCACAGTCATCCCTCAGAAATGGGTATCTGGATTGGCCAAATCTGGGATCCTGAACCTATTACGAATGCCCCACTTTGGCCATTACAACGTCACAGATCGTTTAGCCTGGCAGTTGCTCACCCTGATTCATGACGACTGTTTATGGCTTCGTGAAAGATTCCCCATTGATGTTGCATTAATCCACAGAATAACTGGTCTCCCCATGTAAGGACCACACCCCATGGAGAAAGTGGGTAATAAATATGAGGGGTAAATCATGAATAAAGTACGGCAGACATACCATGTAAAGAAAAATAAGAGGGGTTTTATTATTGATTCCATCAGTGATCCAGCTATGCGAATGGGTACCCGGATATTAGCCTACAAATTAATGTGAAAATGCCAGGTTGCAATGGTCCCTGCGTATGTCATACGGGTGGCAGGTCAGTGTGCCAAAGGGGGCTACTTCAATTGGGTACAACACTTGCAGGATGAATTTCTGTCCAATATCTGTGAATCACAAGAACAAGGAAAAGTGTTTTGCTACTCCTAGTTGTTGTTTCTTATCTCCCTCGTCGCATAGGAAGAACCTAAGGAATATGTCATCCCCCCGCTCAATCTGGGCATGCGTGATGGATCCGGGTACACTCACTTATGGGATTCCAAAGATGCACAGTGATTGGAGGATAACCAAGTCTTCTAGGTTCTATTCCAGGGTAATGTAGCATCAACCATCAATTCGCGCCCACGGCTATCTCCTATAATATACGACAGATACAAGGGTATCGCCAAGTTCCAGGTCACAATGCACCATATTCAAATATGTAGTCTTAAGAATAAAACCTGGACAACTCTTCCTTATACGGTAACAAAGAGGGAGATTGATGAGGTGATTGCACGATGGCCACCTACCTAGAAGATTGAATTCAAAACCCTTGCAAAGAGTACTGCGGATACAAGCACAACTGTCACAAGCCCAAGCGAATAGACGGGAACGGATGCTGGCGCAGCAGTCAAAATGACCATTCCTTCCACGTAGCATCACAAAAAGGATACTACAGCTACCAACCAGGCCGCACCGCAGGATATCAGTGTCGGGGGTACCAAGCGGACAAGAGAGCTTGTACAAGGAACTCGGAAGAAGCAACGGCCCTAGCGACCAGAGAAAGATGAAATAGTCACCTTCACTGAAGGGGATCTCCAGCAGATTGCGAATGTTATTACATTGGCCACAAAAGAGAAATGGGTAGCTTTAGCAGAGCAAAAAAAAAATGTAGTCGACACAATCCAAGTGGAGCTGCGCACTCTACAATTAAAAATAGATACTTTTTAGTCAAGCATCACCCAATGAAGAAACCCTCCACCTCCTAGCGAACCCACACTAGTTACAAAGGAAAGGCGTCTCTATGCAATCCCTAGTGCTGCTCTTATCATGGATCCATGGGACTCGGAAATGCATCTCCCAGCAAGATCAAACATACAGTTGAATCTCGCCCAGCTTCCACATGAATCAGTAAGGGATATCCACACAGCAATTTTCCATAAAATTTACCATCAAGACCAACTAGTACATCAGCAACTATGTACGGTCGAGCAGACGATACCAAAACAAAGCGCTGACGTGCTTCTCGTGGTCTCCCAGCAAGCCAAACTAGAAATAGTGATACACCAGGTGTATACAAACATAGCAGCAGACGTATCACCCGATGCCACCCTGCGAGCTAAAATTGAAGCACTGGTGACCACATTGAAGGCTTCCTAAACAGAGTTTCAGGCCTCCAAGACATAGATGGAGCAGCAAATCTGCGATCTTCAGGCCAAGTTGCAACCTGAGACACCTCCGGAGGTAAGGGCTCAATGGGCTGCGTTAGTCACGACTGCCACGAACACCATTACGAGATATATTTGTCAAGGTATGCAGCTACTAGAGACAACCTTGCAGCTCTGGATGAACGTCTGACATGATCCGAGCCTGTGAAAAATTAATCAGGAGCTCCATCAGAAGGAAGAATAATGTGAACAGATCGGGGCTACCATCAGAACTCTGATCCCAGCACATCGCATCACCCGTCTAAGGACCAGTGAGGTCCTCCAAGCTGAGATTGAGGAACGTCGGCACAAGAAGGACGCCATCGGGAAGAGATTGAAGCCATGGTCTACCACAACCCTTCAGTTCTCTCAGGACGCAGATGTTTCAGTTAAAAGACTCAATCAGACACTAGAGAGTGTCACCACCGCAACATAAGGTCCAACATCGCAAAATTTAGTAGATATTACGCAGAATGCTGCGGCGCAGAACCTAGAAGTCTTGGCCCCACTGGTTGTAGCTGTTGAGGCATTACGCATGGAGGTGGAGGCTCCACCACCACAGTGACTCGGAACAAGTCACAAGATTGTGTTGGGGGACTTTCGGAGCAGGGTCTCCCACAATGATGAAAGCTAGTCCAATTTTGTATTATTTTGATTATATTTAGTCTAGCACAGGGGTGATAGGGTAGATAAAAGCCCCAATACATTGTAAGCGGGTAAATAGGTAAAACCAGGAGTCCGCAAACCACGGTTTGCGGACCATGGTAAGTCTAGGCTAAATTGGTATAAATAGTAAGTCTTTCTGAGTCGATAGGTAGAATATGAATAGAAGTGAATGCTAAGTGTGAATTGTTAGTTTTGGGTTTCGGGTATTTGGGTCGGACTCCTGTTGGCTGTGTGCATAGAGATCCTTTGTCCTACTATGTGCGGACCCTGCTGGTTATGTGCACAGGTGGGATTTGGGGTTATGTAAGAATTTGTTGATAATATATGATAAGTATTGCTGATATCTGGTTCTGAGATCTATCTGTTATATGAATTTGCGCTCTGTGTTAGATCTATGATAAGGTACGAATTATCTGTATTATATGTTGTGTTTATCTATAAGATATGTTATCTGGTTTGTCTCATATACTGTAATTTATATCTTTGTTGGGTCTAACACACGTGGATGCGGAGCTAAGATCTAGATCTGTAACACTGTGTGCATCGTGTATTTATTTAAGCCTGTGAAATAGCTTTGTTCCCATAGATCTATGTGCTATGCGTGGCTTGGCTTACCTTCTCTCTTTCTGGGTGCGGCAACCTAGTTCTAGCACCCTCCCATACTGCTTCGGGTGAGACTTTGACCTCCACAAGTAGGTCACTGCCGAAAGGGCCAGTAGTATAGGGGTTTGTTGGAAAATCTTAACGTGCAAAGCTGGGTTAGGATCCCTAAAGCCAACATTTCCTCTTCTTCTTTTTTGTCCCCTATCTTTTGCAATCTTTTGCAATTGTTTCAACTTTTCTTCCCTTTTTCTCCTTACATCTCGCTTCTTTCTAGAAATAGTTTGTTTCTCTCATATGTGGTTTCTTCATCTTCATGTCCTTTTTTATCATTCAATGGGTCTTCTTCTTCATTTATTTTATGTTTTTTTGGTTTCCCCCTTATCTTTTGATACTCATTCTTTGTTTTAAGCAAGGTTGTATGGGCTTGGAGGCTTAGGTTCTCTTGAGATTGTTAGGTCTGTTCATCGTCCTTTTCCTATTGTTTTCTTGGCCCTAACTCCATGGTAGCATTATACAGATTCCTCCATTTATCTTTGTAGAAATGCTTGTTGTGGACATATGACCATTTTAAACCTGAGTTATTGCAATGTGATGCCATAATCCCGTTCGGGCCATATCTATGGTGACTAAAATCCACGAAGTAGAATACATTCATTTATTTAGCTTCTATTTCAGTTTCCTTAAAGATCTCAAGGGTTTATCCCCAAATATTCAAAGTGAAGGATGGTCAAGGTTTTTTGTTTCCTTTGTGTAACGTTTTGAAGAAACTTGTGGTCTTCTGGTAGAAAACCTCCTACATTAGAAACTTGTCTATCCTAAACCGAGGTAGAGCATGAGTAGGCTTATATGAGCCAAAAGCTCTGGTGAAGGTTCTCTCTTTTATGGGTAACCAATATTCCACTCTAACGATTGTCTCCTTAGCTCTATTGCACGTACAAGGAGCATATTCTCTAATTAGAAATGGGTGCATAGGGGTAATGAATGACTCAAAGGTGGTTTAATGCATACCCTTATAACTTGTGTCCCAAAATATATTGTAATGAAGGTTCACATCCTCCAAACCCTCAAGGGTCTAGTTGTAACTCCATCCCTTGAAATGGAATCTTACACATACAACATACAACATGTATGATTCCATATAGAATTCTGATGGCTGGACCTTCTCTAAGTTCTTTGCCACCTCTATATTGGTCTTTAGAGTTGAGGCTAGAATACTTTCCTAGTTGAAGATAGTTCCCGTGGTGGAAATAGTGTACATGATAAGTACCCAAGTCCCAAGGAAGGTGTCGATATCGGACCTACCACATACCTAGTTTTGATCATTGTGGACATAAGATAAGAGACCTTCCTAAGGTCCTCTGTTCTGTAAACTTGATTGACCTTGACCTGAAACTTGGAGGGTTCTTGCCACCATTATTTTAGGATGTATTTTGTCAAAATTTAAGACTCTGGCATCCAGCTAGTGTTGAAGGTATCCTCTCGATCTAATAGCCTATAGTAGGCAACAATGTATACATCAGTAAAAGAAGCGAAAGCTTCGCCTGTATGACTCGAGAAATGTGGAACTAAGGGAAAGATTAATTAGTATAGATGGTTTGGGGTGAAAATGGCTTGGAAATAGAAGAAAATATATAGGTAAGCCCTATCTGAGGAGGATTATGTAGATTTTCAAGGTTAGAGATAGACACATGGAAGTAAGAATTATTACAAGGAAGGTAAAAAGACACCTACCTGGAGAGAGGAGTCGGGTGCCTTCTCAGACACCAAGCTCCTCTCTCTCATGGAATATAATCAGTTAAATGAATGAAAGGTGATTAAAGATATTTATTTGTAAATCGGTCACATGTGAGGGGATATAGGAGGTCACATGCTAGAGGATGTCGCTAAAGTTAGGCTTGAATATTTTCCAAGCTAGCAACCATGGGACTTGAAATGTTTTAGGTCTTTGAGGTTGTAAGGTCGCAAGGTAGCCTAAGTCACCGAATGGGAGGTATCATTCAAGGTGATTGTGTGACCATGAAACTATGCTTAGTGATCAATGCAGGTCATAGGTCGCAAGGTTACTACATTTGGAATTCTATGAGTTGTGTGACCCCATGATTTTGCGACTTGGAAACATGAACCAACAGAGTATGATTGGAAAGAAAGTCGTAGGTCACAATTTTAAAACTTAAGTCGGGTCTTTATTTGCCACTTGTGACCTTAAGAGAGTTAAGCTTGGGAATTTACAACTTGAGCTTTTTTCTGGTGCCTAAGGAATACCTAACTCACTCTTGACATGCAAAGACTCTCTAAGGTGTAGACGAAGGATAAAATTTTAATAAAAATTGCTCCAAAATTTTGAAAGGGTCAAATTTTGGGGTTGTTTTAGAAACTACGACAATTCGAGATTCACTGGTAGAACCTCAATGCCTCTTATTTCCATTGATTTAGAGTGTATTCAATCCTTGTGATTGTGTCGTACAAACTCATGGGTCCAACTGATGTCTCCATGTTACCCTTAACATTGATTAGAAGTACCTCACTGCTTTGGCTTATCTTATCAAACAAAAAAATAAATAATGTTCCCAATGAATTGAAATAGGGGCCTCGATAATGATATATGGGTTGTAAAGGTTTCAATACTATAGTTATATATCTATTGTGTTGCAACGCTTCTAGCAAGCCTAGACAATATCCCAGTGGAGTGACTCCTTATAAATCACAAATGTTGCTACGTTGCCAGCAAGCCTAGACACTACCCCGAAGGAGTCATTACATTTACCTCTATATGCAAGAAAGCTTTCTAAATCCTTTACCCTTTATTTAAATTTTTTTATTATATGCTCATTTAGATTTATTTATATATTAGGCATTCATTTTTTAGGGCAGATGAGGGATCCCAACTTATTTTACGAGAAACATAGAATGTTTCTGGTTTTTCAGACACTATTTTTTTTCTTGAAATGTGTGTTACCCATTATGGTTTTCCTTTCCCCTTTTCAAGTCAGTCGGTGCGAATAAATTTTCCAAATTACAGATCCAAGTCGAGAGAAAGGATCATGTTGTTAAAGATATGGCGCCTTGGATAATAAGAGTTTCCCCATTGAGAATAGTCTTCACATCTCACTTATATTGTGACTTTAGAGGTATTTGAGAGTAAGCACAAAAAATAGAAAAATTCAGCCATTGGCGTAGGAGCTACCACAATTCTGGAGGGAATTCAATTTGAGTAATGTTCAAGAATTATTTATTAAGCACAAAACCATTATTGATGGATCAAACTATCATTACCGAAATGAAATGAACGGAAACAAGACTAAATGTAGGGATGAAAATATAAATGTGGGAATATGAGTTGGAGCTTAGTGTGGAACAAAATATAAAAGAGAAAAGAAAATAAAAGTAGATTACAAGGATAGAGAAGTAGCTACAAGAGATGCTAGGTAAAGTAAAACTTAATGTATTTTCCATTTATGGGAAGAGATTCAACCCTTCCCTTCAAGGTTTTAAATGATAGTTGTGTTGACCAATATTCTCTTTAATTTTAAACAGTTCAATCCATGGGGCTTGAAATATTGTGTTATCTCATTTTTTCCCATGGGATTTTTACCATTTTAGGACTAGGTTGCCTACACTAAATTAATTGTTTCCTACAGATTTATTTTCGAACCATCTCCTGATTAAATTTTGATGTATGAAAAATTTATCCCTGGCCTTTTGTCTCTCTTCCTCAATTTTAATAAGGGTGTCATTTCAATTTTGTATGGTAGAAAAGGGTGTTCCCCAAGAGTCTTGTGACAACTGGAGGGTAGGTAGGTACAAGTTTGGCGGAAAAATTGCCTCTTTCCCATACACCAGGAAATAAGGGGAGGTCCCAAGAGATGGTTTAGTGGTGACACGGTAAGCCCACAGGGCGTTGGTTAGGGCATTGTGCTAGTTCCTCAGATTTGACATCAATTTTTTCTTAATAATACATATTAGGTTCTTATTGGTGGACTCTGCTAAGCCATTACCCTCGGGGTAGTTAATAGATTAATGTTTCAAGACAATACTATTTTCCAAAGAAAAATTATATAATTTCAAAGATGAGAAATAAGTAGAATTATCAAATATGAGGGAGGTGGGAACACCGAACCTAGTTATGATGTGTTGATTAATGAAACATATTACCTCCTTGTTGTTGATTTGACGTAAAGACGTAGATTCCACCCACCTTATGAAGTGGTTTGTGGCTATGAGTGTGCATCTATGTTGTTTCGATGAATGTTGCTCGGTCTCTCTAATGAAATCCAACCCCCACTACTGAAAAGGTTTTTCCACTGTTATAGATTTGAGTGGTGTTGGTGACCATGATTCCCTTCTGGCACATTTTTGACAAATTGATCATTTTCACACAAATGCGTGGGCGTCCTTAAATAGGGTAGGACAATTGAAAATAAATCTCATAATTTTATGTTCCATAGTTTTTTTCACATAATGACCACCTACTAGGACATAATGCACCTCCTTAAACACCTTGTACTCTTCATCGGATTTTAATAATTTCAGGAACATGTAGTTGTGGTGATTACAAAACAAATTACCTTGCACTAGTTGATAAGATGCATTTTTGAGCCTTACAACTCTTTTCTATTTCACAGAAAAGGCATGATGAAAATTTACATGCCTTAAGTACTGCTTCCTATCAGTATACCAAGATGAAGAATCATGTGTCGATGTAAATTCGGTTTGGTACATTTACATCTCATGATCCCATCCTTCCATTTATTTGCCCCGTTGGTCAAAAGCTTTAAAGGATAATTTACATAACCCGTACATTTTACTATAATAGAAAGCTTCAAATCCAAGTCATATTCCTATAGGTAGGTAATACATGTGGTGCTTATTTAGCCTAATTCCTATGTGATAAACAATGACCCGAAAATTGGATGGGGTACGAATATTGTCACATGATTCTTCAAGATATATGGCTCAAAATTTTTAGCAATCTTATAAATAATGTACGTGTGATTTTCCATGTCTAGGTAATTGAGTTATGAACCTTGCAGAATGGTACTCAATAAATATATGGGCTTCTCATCACCGCTACTATATTTCTATGTAAGCACAACTACTAAGGACAAATCCGAAGAAAATCTATACAAAATGAAATATCTACTAAAGTCAGGATAGTAAAGAGAAGGAAATTAAGCAATGGTCTTCTTGATACAATTGAATTCTTCTTTCTCTTCTTGGTTCCATTTGAATCCTGCATCCTTATTTCTCATATTTTGCAACGGTTTTACTATCTGAGCAAAATTACAACTGAACTTGCAAAGAAAGTCGATTTTACCCAACAAGGATTGCATATCCTTTTTACTACTTGGAAGTGGAATTTACACAATATCCTTCACACATTCATGGTAAATGGTGATATATCTTTTAGTTATAATTTTCCTAAGAAGGTTTCCTTCTGATATTGTGAATACACTCTTCTTGGGATTAAGGGATATCTCTTTTTTTTGTAACATTAAAATATCTGGTTTAGATGATGAAGGTGATATGATCTCTTCATTGAAAACACAATCACATCATCCAAATATACCACCACGTTTTTACCAATGATCCCTTTGAAACCAATATCCATCACCCTTTAGAAGGTGTCTCCAACATTAATGAGACAAAAGGGCATGCATCGAAAGGAGAATATTCCCCACTTAGTTATGAAATTTGTCTCCAATCGATTAGTTTCAGCTATAAAAATATGATTATACTCATAGAGGCCATCGAGGAAAAAGAACATTTCATATGTTAGTGTGAATTCTAATCACAAGCGTACGAAAAAAGCCCACATTAGCTGTGCATAAAAAACATCCCTAACATCAAAGGTGGCTGCCAATTTCTTTAGATCTGCAGTTAGTTGACCAAGATAAATGCTACAAAATCCAAATCTATGTAGCAAAATACATTAACAACAAATAAAAGCAGGAGTTGCTCCATGCATCCAATAGAAAAGACAAGAATATTTTTAAAGAAATTTTTATTTATGACACCTGGGAAGGGAACATAGAAAGAAGTTACCAGTCCCCCTCAATGGGATGCGTTCTTGTATATCCTCAGTGCTTCAGATCTAAGATCTCTCTCTCTTGATTGTGTAGAAAACCCAGAAAAAAATGGAACTCAAGTGGAGTTCACAAGCAAAAAGATAGAAAAATATGACAATGATGGAGGATCAAATTCAGACCAAGAGTATAGATCCAGAGTGACCTTTAGGAAACAAAAGGTAGTGAATGAATGGAAAAACCCATCTATTTATAACAAAATATTGAGTTAGTCTAGATATTGATGCAGAATTAAAATATTATTAACCGAATCTAGATCCAACTTTTATGGAATATTTTATTATATTTGTTGGAGGGAAAAAGAATTTGAATTTGGTCAAATCCCTCTATTTGTAAATAATAAATAAATAAATGATTTATTTATTATTTTAAGAGTGTAGTTGAGTAATAATTAAATAAATAGTGATTTATTCAATTATTTATTAATGATTCAGTCAAATTTATCAAGGAATATTATTTAAATCATGTTTAAATAATTATTCCTAGAAAATAAGAAGATAAATAGTGATTTATCTAATTAATCTTCCTATTTTAGGTTAAATATGACTAGGAATATTAATTAAACTTCTATTTGAATAATTATCTCTTGAGAAAAATCAAACAAATAGGGATTTATTTAATATTTCCTCATGGGGTTTCTTGTTTAGACCATAAAAAATTAATAAATTATGGACTAAAAAGTTATTTTTCATAGTGAAAGAAATTTTACTTAGGGTAAAATTGGTCTTACATGGTGTACTTTGGTCCATCTAATAGTAATAGGTTAGATGACCAAAAATTGGTGTGATAGGTTTCCCCATAGCGTGCGAGTGTTAGGAGCTAATCGTATGATTGAAGTACATTGTAAGAACTCAATCACTAGACACCGAAGGGCGAGTCAGAGAGAGAGAAATATAAGGTAGACCAAAGTGCTAGAGGACAATACCCTGAGGAGGAAAGACTTACAGTTGCGACAAGTCTCTTTTATGAGTGAGTACCTATTCTACAAGAGGCGAGGGAGGGATACCTATGCCCACCAAGATAACACAGTACAAAGAATAATGCGTCCAGTAAACAAGGGACTGAACTATATAGTAGATGCTGGAATAAACATGGGCCAGATAAAAACATGATAATGGACCCCACATAAATACTATGCCTGGGATAACAACCAGGAATTATACAATAATATTTGAGTACATGATATATGAGTACAGCCAAAGAGGCCCTGTAAAACAGGAAAGGGATCTGAAAATATGAATGATACATGCAAACTAAAAGGCGGTGCAAGCAGTTGAGGCCGAAACCATCAAATCTATGGAGCTGCATCGAGGGCTATACTGGAGAGGTCATTCAGGCATGTGGGGGGCTACCTGAAGGGCCACCCCCTCATGTGGTCTGAAACATCTCACACACACCTGGGAATCACCAGTACAATATGCTGCATCGTTGAACTATCTAGTATATAGATCACGATCATGCCGTAAGGAGATGGAGCTGAGAAACAATCAAGTCAAAGGGAAATAAAGGGTCCCTTTACTTGATCTGAGGCACTGAACAAGAGTGGAAGTTGGAACCAAGGTACACTTCTCTCTAGACTTGTCTTCTGGAATGAATGAGCTGATTTCGACAGAAAGAGGTCCACCATAGGTGAGGCAATAAGGGATCCTTAACTAAGGCATGAGAGATAATATTAAAGCGATTGATAGACTGACACTAGGGATGATGATGAAATGGGGGGTACTGAGTAGTGGGCTGACGAATTCCCTTGTTAGATCATGATGGATATGGATGACCTGGAAGCAACTAACATAATATCAAAAGGGGATAGGGGATAGTATGAATGAAGGCCACAATGTGCGACATGAGAGATGAAGCAAGAAATCAAGGATGGAGGACTATAGAGGGATACAAAGGGACTCGAGATAGACTCCATGGATGTGATGATGAATCAACTTGGATTCTATAAACAAGGGCGACTCAATGATGCTGCCACACAGAAAAGGTCTGGTAGGGACCATAAAAACATGAGTACAAGATGGTTACTCACGAAAAAAATCGGCATGAGCATGGACAAGTATGGAGGCAAAGTGGTGCCCCAAGTACAAGTGTTGCAAGTGAAGAAATTCGATTTTTGGGAGTGGTGATGTGACCCTTCGTTGGAAAAAGGTGTCCGGGTGAAGTATCAAATCACTAAAAAATAAAGGATACCCATTTGAGAACTTGGTGAGAGCTTTCCAATGGTGCTGACAGTTTGTCAAATAGAGCTATGGTTTGGTTGCAGCTGAAGAAAGAAAAATCTATGGTTTCTCTTTTAATAAGGCATTATCCCTCCAATTTAATTCATTTACAAGTGTAGCTATTCTGAATGTTGAGAGGAGAAAGAGCCCTGAATCTTGCGGTGATCATAATGGAAAAATCAACCGTTGGAATCAAGATCTGTCAGTTGCAGGTAAGAGGCCTAACCCTACTCTTTCATTTCAGTGGATTGAAAGTTTAGTTTAGGCACCCAGAGCTTAGAAACAGGCCCCTGCTCTTCTGCACGGTTGGGTCACACTTTTTGGGGCAATATCTGTGACCTGGGTAGCAAGTTTTAGCAGAAAACTGCGACTTGTCCCAGGATTTTCTTGAAAAGTGCAACCTGTTAGAGAAGGGGACTTTAGTGCTATTTCTTGGCCGAGAGCTATGTTTTTATGGTTGAATGAATTATTTCCTTTCTATACACTAACAAATGTGACGGTTTTGTGCAGATATGGTAGAATTGAGGATCAACTAGAGAGAGAGACCTGGACACATTATGGTCGGAGATATGAGAGGATCATGGTGTCCGCAGTGCATTGGCCAGGCTTGGGGTCCTGAAGTTTGTGGAGAACCCTTTGATCAGAATTGGGGAGCCCTTGTTGGCTCAGATTGTCAGCTATTGGGATCCGGATCATGAGATCTTTATAGTGCGGGGGCATCGAATCGAGTTGAATGTCCAGGATATATATTTCCTAACTGGTCTCCCACCACTTTGGATGGTGGGGAATATGCAGCCAGTGTTACCATGAGGGCAGAACATCATGGAGTTTGTAGAGCACCATTGTCGACTAGGTCTCCATGTGAAGGAGACATGGATATCGATTGAGAATCTAGAGAGGCTAGAGACCCATGCTGTGGCTGCAGCAGTGCTGCGGATCGTGGGAAACCAGGCACTCCACCACATCACTGGGGGTCAGAGGGTGCTTGTTGAGAGCACGTTGAGTGGGACCTACTATGGGTGGGCCCAAATGATGTTGTCGTCTTTGAAACGAAAGTTGTTGCTATGTAAGCGGAAAGTGAACCATGACTGTGCATATGGAACAGTGTTGTGCTCGCTCTTCTTTGAGAAGATCCTGACACTCTGACCTCACATACAGATCCAATATGGGGGCCCGAGGGAGTCTAGGATGCGCCACTAGGCTTGGCTACTGTGTAGAGGTGGAGTGGGGCAGTCGGACAGGTGTTCCGACCCAAGTTGTTTGCTCATTCGGATCAGATGCCATTGTACATAGATGACTATCCCTATAGTGGGATGAGTTATTGTGGGGACCCGGACTTGTCACTACTGCTTGGTTGAGTATGGGGGCCTACTAGTAAGTGAAAATTTTCTAATATTTTATGTGCATTGGAAAGTTTCAGAAGATTTTATATGGTACTAATTCATTCAATTTTGGTATGCAGATATAGAACCGGTGAAACCGACCGGGTACATGGGATGGCCCGTAGTAGCAGGAGCTGTATGACATTATGGGATGAGAGCACTGCAAAATGAGGATGCAGTGGCCCTCCTAGAGGACCTCTATCATAGATGTGAGAGGCTTTTGACCAATGTTTCAGAGCGCGGCTGGAAAGACTTGGATGACTAGTACATAGAGCCATCTATTGGTCTACGCTCAGAATGGCGAGGGGTCATGCGGCGCATGGAAATGGTCATACATGGGATGCGCGATCTACGAGCTGCAGGAGCAGAGCCATTGGCTCGAGATCCTCCAGATAGTGATTAGGTGTAGGGGCATGTGGTGCCCCTAGTTTTGAGGTTTTGTAACATGCTATGGGCATGTCAAATGTATCAGAGTTGATGGACTCTAAAAATTTTTGAATGACACATATAGTGGATATGCATCATTTTTATGGTTTATGCTATTGTCTTGTATTAAATGTGTGTGATAAGTGCCAGTCTAGAATGTTTTTTGCAATTCTATCTACATAGTGATTTTGTGCTCCAGGTACATGACTGAATGTAATGATTTCAAATTCACGCATCAAAAACTTCACTCGTAAATATCTTCTAAAAACGATAGGATTATGCACTCGATAGACACCATTCAATTGCATGAAAAGAAGCAGGGAATCTAAACAAACATGAAGGTGATGAATGCGATGGGAAAGGGCATCGACTAATAAACCTCGCACTATGTCATATTCGGCCTGATTATTGGTGGTAGTACTAATGCATACGCCGTTTGAGAGAACAAGCGAATGTAAGTGGGTAACAATGGCCCAACCTGTCGAGGCTAGATTCTGGGAGTAGCGATTTGCACAATCAACATAACCGATATAAGGTGTGGACAGGGGGTCCATCTAAAAGGTACCATAGGACAATAAATGAGAGGATGATGAACAATGTTGGCAACCTGAACGCAAGGTAGAAATCAAACAAACACTACTGGAGGGAGTGTTTTGGGTAGGATGTCTACCACCCGCACACCGACGAGTAAGTGGTGTGTGGGGACTACCTTGGGGGTAGCTTGTGCTTAGGTCATGAAAGTAACCATAGACACAAATGGTGCCATCACTCTTATGGGCAGGAAAGATGAATTCAAGGTTGGAAAAGGCATTCATGATGTCTTCATAACAATAAAAGATGATGTGACTGGTGGAAGGGAAACCACATGATATGGAAAAGATACCTGACTCATCATCATGAGAAGAAAGGTTCACATGCACATCGTCACGAGGGGTGATGGAAAAACAAGCAGATAAGGGATTCACTAATGTTGAGCCCAGGGTGATCACTGAAGGGAGGTCAGGCGAAACAGAAGGGGAAGTCTCATAGGGAGCTTCCACCGTGAATCTCATGAATGATGATAGGTAGAGGGTGGTGGCCGAAGGTTCCTTCATCACGAAATTGGGAGGGGGAATATTAGGGGGAATTTCAATGGGAGCAGAGGTATCCTTAGGTTGGCCTGAAGCATACTGTGCAATGACGGGAGAGGCAGACTAATTCTATTTAGTCTCATACTCCCGAAATACCTCCAAAGAGACGCGGTAATCCATGAGGCGGTGAAAATGGTGGGTATAATGGCCATGGAGATCACTCAAAGCACAGGGCTGGTTGGTGTGAATATTCTTTGTGTTCTTGGCTACAATCGAGGGAGGAGTAGAAGTTTTCAGGATCGTATACTCAGGGAATTCGATGTTGAACATGGGATTGATACGAGGCAATTCAGGACACTTTTGGGTGGCATGAACGAAAACATCACACAAAGCACACGGGGGTGGGGGGGGGTACACTTTGGAGGTGGAGGAGGAGTGGGGTTTGTCAAGGCAACCTTATCTTTAGGTGCATTCTTGCGAGCTGTGCCCCCCTCTCTCGAAGTTGTTACAATAGGAGTGGGTTCCTGTTGATGTGGATGAGGCATGGAAGTAAGGGGAGGGGTCATGGGGACCGGTTGAACTAACGTCAAAGAAAGTTAAGGTTTGGGCTAACTAGGTGGGATAGTGGCTGGGGGATAAATGAACCAGACTGGGAACCCCAGGGTCATGTTAGGAAGGGATAATGTAGCCATAATAGGTACCGAAAATACTCCAGGAGGGGAAGCTAGAAACGGTATCTGACAGGAGGGGTAATGACCAAGTAGGACAACTCTGAGATGGTTGAGGCCAGGAGGAACCATGCTAAGAGGGTAGATAGGCTCATGGATACAAGATGCGGATGACGGGCCTTGAGGAGGGGGTCCTGAAGGCTGAGTCGAGGTACTAGGAGTAGGTTGCAGAGGGCGGGGTTGCTGACTAGTCGAAGCGGGCCGCTTGAGGTCAAACTGGAACGATTTCATCGTGCGAATGTTCGATGAGCTGGGATCAGAGATAGGAGGAGAAAGACCAGGGAATGAATAAAGAAAAGAGGAATCGTTGTAGACTCTGGGTGAAACACTAGTCAAAGGTTCGACTATTTGAATATTGGCCACCAAAGAGATGATGGACCTAGGGGAGGTGTGAGACTTCGGTTCATAATATGTCAACTAGTCGATGATGACAATATTTCTGTTGTGAGTAAATCACATATTACGGTGACCATAGATGGGACAATAGACATCGCATAGGTTTAGCTACGATCCAATAGAATGTTTTAATCTAAGGGGGAATCAATGACTTCTACGTCAACATAAACAATCTTGCCCGCAAGAGTAATAGGACAATTGTGGAATAGGCCTATAGGCTGGGAAGAGTGGCCATCCCACGATCGAAGGGTGATAGTGGAAGGGGCCAACTCACGAATTCTAAGTTTCTTCCAAATAGAAGCAGATATCACACAAGTGGATTCCCCCTCGTCAATGATACAATGGGAGACGTTGGCATTCCAGATCTTGAAGGGGATTTGGAAGGCGACGGAAGTAGGAAGGGGGGGGGGGATGTTCTAACCAGTCAGCATTGAAGACGATCAAATGATCATCTGAAGGATCCATATTGCCGATGGCATTTAGTAGAGCTTTTCGTTGTGAAGGGCATGACAGGAGGAGTTCCAGTGTTGATATGACAGTAGGGGATTGCGACAAATCATCTACTATATTATACGAATGGGAAACTTTACCATAAGAATAATTTCAATGTAATGGTCCCTTGGGGATCTTGGTTTGAACCTTTACCTTAGGTTGAGGGATTAGTAAAGAACCATTGGTTTTCAAAAGAGGCTCTGTGGAACTTGAAGAAGAGGGCTCGAGGGTAGACGTAGCTGGAGGCTTGTTGTACTAACAAGACCGAGTCTAAAGGTTGAGGTCAACAGTAATGGGTTGGTCAGAGTTCATCATGAGAATATGGTAATCATTGGTACCAGATGGAGGAGGTTGAGTTACCGCCTGACCTTCAGGGGGTTGGGTAGCCACAAATCCTTGTTGGGGGAAAGGATTGGTAAACACAACTGGCTGGATAGGTGCAGCATGGGGAGGAACCGAAGGGGAGGCTTGTTGTCCTTAGGATTTTTCTTGAGCTTCCCACATTTGCTGCATCTGAGGTAAAAGAGGACAATAGCGGGTGTAGTGACCATATACACTACAACAAGAACAATTTTTGTTCATGCAAACATGCATTTCCTGCTTGGGTAGAGTGCCATGTTGCTGGTTAACAGTGCTAGGTGTATTCCCTTGGGGATTGGGTCCTAGATTACGTGGGGCAGATTGGTTTTGGTTGCCTTTCCTCTTCTTTTTAGAAGTAGGATGATTAGTCACACCCTGCTGTGCATACACTTTCCCCTGGGGGGTGGTGGCCATTGTTGCGGGGGTTGAGAAGGCAAGGAAGGCTGAGGTGCTAATGCTGGAGGAGCTAGAGCACCAAGCTCCGGATACAAAAAATAAGGAGGTTGGGAAAAATTGTGGTAGCCATGTTGGGCAAAAGGAGGAGGCATGTCGTATCCTAGATACATGCTACCGAGAGGGGGAAAAGTGCTGGAGGAGCTGGCCCCTCGCTGAGGGAAACCATAACCCATGGGAGGATGAGTGTATGGATGAGAAAGGGATCTAATGATACCGTCGGCGATAGGGGATACCCCCGATGCATTGGCACCAACAAGTCTAGGGAGATCAGGTAAAACAGTATAAACATAACCAGACTGTGCATAGATTAGGTCATATTTCAATGCAATCTAAAGGGTAGCTTCTTTGGTCTGAGGGAAATGAGATACGACATCTTTGCCAATATCGGGCAAAAGGGATCTGAGAAACCAATCCATGTAGACATGGTCTTTGAAGGTAAAGACTCGACATCGACTCTTTCTTCTCCACCATTCCTAGACATGATCTCATAGGTGGGTCGAAGACGATTGACAGTGTTATCACAAAATTGTACTTGATTGGCTACTGATAAGAAAAATCAGTGTAATTGTTTCAAACCAGCTTTTGAATGAAGCTTAGCCTCTTTAGTTTGAGGGGGCTCTCTCGAAGGGGCTTTATGATATTGAATAATTATGGTACTAGATGGCTAACTCTATTGGAAATGTAACTTTATTTTTATGTTTGCATGTTGAAAAGAATGCAGGATTGCTACCATTGGGCTTATGGAGTCAACAAACAATAGTTTCAGTGGCAAGGTTTCTTGACATGGAAGCTAACGTAGATAGAGGTCTTTAACAAAGGCAATTCACTCATAAAACATAGGAAAACACAGTCATTTCATTACTAAAGGAAGTCAAAGCATAGGGTTATGAATTATGAGTAATAGAAATGAAATCTACTACAAGTGGTAAAACATAAATATGTAGATCTATAGGACATTAAGAACCTCATGAGAATCTCAAGTCTGTCAAGAAGAAAGTCACTATCTATTACTGATATTAGTCAAATACATTAAAGCAGCAGTTTAGTGCAAAAAATCTCCAACGCTTCACTACTTCGATAATTTGTCCTTAAATAGACCTTATTTACAACAAGGATGATCTGCCTAGTGTCTAGACCATCGAATTATGCTATGAAACATCACATAACTGAAAGACATAACTCCTTATAGAAAAATGATAGCTATACCTTAAAGAAATCATCTCCTAATAGGACTCTACCTCCTATTTATTACATAAATTTACCTTATCTTGTGAAACAATTACATGACAGTTACCAAATAAGAATCAAATGATTGAAAGATACATGATAGGTTCATTACCACTTTACATATTTAAGATTGTCCTAGAAATGTGGAACATAACCCTATTTTTCAGGAATGCATAACCCTTATCTTCAAAGAGTGCTTTAGCTTATGACCTATCTCCACAACACTTCCTTCGAGTCATAATTATTTGATGTTAAGCTCCCTTGACATGTTGGAGAATTCTAGTTGTCCAAAACTTCCATTAAGATGCTCCAAAACCTTCAAAAATAGCTCGCTATGAAAACAGGATAGTTTTGTAGCAAGCTTTGGTAGCATTGAAAAAGAAGCTTCTGCACCCAAAAACTCTGCTCCTTTGCTATTCCATGGTGTCAATCAAGTCATAACACATCACCACCATCAATCTCCCTCTTTGAAAACTGTAAAAATTTTCTTTAGAGGGAAGAAGGATGCTACAAGTTTTTTCGTAGCATTTTCCTAGCTTTATGCCTAGGAAACGCTACAAAACTATGTAAAAGTGCAGAAATTTGACATTTCAAAACCGTCTTCACAAAATGACCTCCTGCTACAAAAATTTGATTTTATGCATGTTATGGATTTATTAAAGAATATTAAATCTCAACTTATGGGTCTTGTGGTGTTTCATCCTCATTTATGATCAGTTGAGCAAACCTTTCTTCCATAGTCATCTTCAAACCTTTCTTTTCCATCTCTTCATGAATCAACTGCAGTTGTTGTTCTAGGTCTTTCACTTGATCCTTCGGTGTCTAGTTCTTGGTTTGCAAGTGTAGATTTACCTTTTTTATGTGCTTGACCTCTCCTCTTTGTGGTTGAGTCCACTTTATCATTTTTTCTGAATTGTCCAAGCTCTTTGAGACACTTGTGATTTGATCCTCCCAAATCTTGCTCATTTGTTCAAACTGGATCCTTTCATCTCTATGCTTCTTTTCCTCTTTCTTCAAAACTGATATCTCTTCCCTTGCCTCTTTCAACTCCTCCTTAAGGGTTTCTACCTCTGAATTTTCAGTTATTTTCTTTTTACCCTTCTTCTATGTAATCACGAGATCTTCTTTTGCAGGTGAGGAGAGGTTTATGATACTTGGTGGTGGCTGAGTAGTTTCACTGACCTTCTGAGCCTCTTTACTTCTTTCCAAGACCTTTATTGCATGCCTAGTCATTGGCTTTATAGTTTGAAACATGAAACCAATATCATCACCTGCAAACTCTAACTTCTTAGCTGTTTTTCCTTTCTTAGGCTTCCTTCCTCCTTCTTCAACATCTTTAGCTTGGACAATGGGAGATTCTTTAATATCAATGGCATGCAGGATGTCCTCCAAGTTAACTTTAACCACTATTTGGCTCCTTGTAACCCTCTTACTCCCATGTTTTCTAATTTTTGGCTTATGTTTTGCAGGTGTAGCTTTGGGCGTGTCAGTATTTTTCAAAGGCTCTGTCTCCATGCTCACTGGTTGTAACGACTCTGCCACTGAAGGTGAAGGGATATCTCTAGGTTTGGGAACTCTTTTAGAAGTGACAATATCTACTTAAAAACCACTAATGAACAAAAAGGATGACCAATCTCTGCATAATCTCTTTAACTCCTCTAACACCAATAACTTGATCAAACCATGATGAAAGGAAGAGGTTTCATTTCCTTCTGTTTTAACTTGGACCTTACCTGAAATTTTAGCTAAGCTTCTGTATAAGTAAAAATGAAAGTCAAGAGACCTCTTACCCACAAAATGCAGTAGAAGCCTAAGGTGATAGGAATAGAACATGTGAAACCTCCCTTCATAGGTGAAGTACCTATGAATGATCAGCAACAATTTTGAGTATTTTTCCTTCATGTAGCTCCTTGGGATAGCATTTGTGAGATCAATTTCACTATGCTCTGTCTTGATAAATTATTTGCAGTCCTACATGGTGAATTTGATGCCTTTAAACCATTTCTCTCCTCCTCTAGGGATTCCTGTTGCTGCTGCAATGGTTTCTAGTGTTATTGTGAGATTTAACATTCCCACCTTTGAAGGTGATCCAGTAAAACTTTTGGCAAACTATTTCGAAACCTGCAAATGGCACCCTTGCAACCTTTGGTAGAATTGCAAACACCTTGTTCTTCTAAACACTTCCAATGCAGTTGGGTCTTCATTTAACAAATTCATGTCCATGGGATAATATCTGAGGAGGTGACCACCTTTTTTGGTCTTCTTCCTTGCAGTCATGGTGATTTTATACCTTCTTAGCCTCACCTGATTAGTGACACCTGCAACTTTTAAAAATTCTAATAACCAGCTTAGCTTGGTGAAACAACTCTCCAGAACTCAATAACATGCAAAGATGAAGCAGAGAATGAAAAAGGACTCAATTGGGTAATATTTTAAAGTTTCGATGACAAATCAGGCCTTAATCATGACTCATCCATGCTAAAAACAATAATGATGACCTTAGACATGACCTTTGTACCTTGATTTAACCCTAACTGACTTGAATGACATCTACTCTAACTCTTCTAATCATGGACTGACACCTTGCACCATATTCTACAAGACAGACAGAAAAACCATTTTTTATAGCATGGCTAGTTCATTTTCTGATAGTTTCGCTACGAAACTATTAGGAAGTTTCATAGCAAACTGCCATTTTACAGTGTAAAACACTACGAAAAGAGGAAAAACTAGCTAAAGTGTCATTTTTGAATTCAAAAGCTTTGGAAATGAAAATTTTCAGCAAATGATGACTGATGGGACATGATATGACTTGAACCGAGGTGGGTTTGAACCTTAGGATAGGTAAAAGATAAAAAAATTTAAATTTTCCTACAACAACTTGTGACAAATTAACTCTATGACCGTACCTTTGAAAAATGAACTCTATGACCATGTCAGATAATGTTTCACTTTTTCTCAGTGATAACAGACGGAAAGAGGTCAAAATTTCATTACCAGTGTCATAACGAATGGTAAGCTGGAAGTAAGACAGAAAAACCCTAGTAAGAGTCGCAAAGGTAGTATGAGAGCAGGAGGCCTGGTCAACATACCACATAGAAGATTCTACAGTAAGCGTACATTGGAACAACTGAAGATGGACAGAGTCATTAGTGATGGAGTTAGACGAACACCACATGTGGAAAGATCTAACATGGTTTGTAGGATCTTCTCTAGCAAGACCTTCAAACTTGGGGATGTCGGACCAGAGCTTGGTTGGCATAGCAGGCCAACCAATATCATGGTGTATGGGGTCATTGATCAACTAGTTAAAGTCGGGAATACTGAGACCTTCCATATAAATGAGCAAGGGAGTAGCTGGGATAGTTCCTGTTGTGGTCCCACTAGTAGTATTCCCAACATTAGGGCCGAGGCTACCACCAGCGTTAGGTCCTAAACTGAACATGGTGAAGGTGACATGAGGAGAACTCGGGATAGAACCAGAAGGGGAAACTGATGAACCATAAGCGGAGTCACAATGGGGAATAGGTGGAGGATTGAATCAAATCCTACGCGGAGGAATGACTCTTCCTACTGAAAACTGAGCATTAGGGGAATTTTGAGGTCTAAAATGAGCCTCCTAAGGAAATTATAAAATAATAGTGGAAATAATAAAATAATATTTGATGACATCATCAAATTTTAGAGGGAAAAAGAAAAAACTACTTTTTCAACTCATATTTTCAACTTATCTCGCAAAGTTTTTATTCAAATTTTGAGAAGGAGTACTTGTTGGATCCAAAATTTAATTCCTCATCCAAGGAGCACCCATGTTGCATACTTTTGATGGGTCCTGCTACACGAAAAATAAGAAATACATGAAAAACATGATTGTAATCACATTTTTTATGTATTTCTCATTTTTCGTGTAGCAGGGTCCATTGAAACTATGAAAAATGGGTACTCCTTGGATGAGGAATTAAATTTTGCATCCAACGAGTACTCCCACTCGAAATTTGAGTAAACACTTTGGGAAATAAGTTTAAAATACGAGTTGAAAAAGTAGTTTTATTATTTTATTATTTTTTAATATTTTTACCCTTTTACATAAAAAATGGTGAATCATCCCCCATGGTTGACATTATCATCTTTAATCCTATTGGTTCTTATAAAGTTTATTTTTTTTGTACATTTTTCTTAGGAGGCCGATTTTAGACCTCAAAATTCCCCTAATGGGGTGAAGGCCAAGAAGTCTCCGGGATAAATGCCTTGGGGGTGCAATGATGGAAGAAAAAACATAGATCACGGAAGGAAGAGAGACCAACAAGGGCAAGGAGGTGTAGGATCAAATGATTACAATGTCGAAACAAGGGCAGAGAGGTGCAGTATCAAATGATTACAATGTTATAGTCTTGGCCTAGTGGTGTAAACCAAGCTCTCTTCACTTAGGGTATGTATGTTAAGTGTGTTAATTTTATTTTTTAAACCCAGATGTGTGTAGAGAGAAAAAGAAAAAATGTGTTGTATAGCTGTAAATAAATCTATAATAGAAAATAAACAGCTAAAGATTCATCAATCTAAACCCAGGGAGGCAGGCTTCCCAACAACTAGTCTATGGGTGGGCAAAATCTAGTTAAAACACACAAAAAATGGTCAATGGATCTGAATTTGGGAGGGACATGGATCTAGAGGTTAGATTGTTTGGAAATAGGTGCAGAAAACATCAAAAAACTAGAGGGAAAAGTGTTGCAAATGAGGTGGCGAAAGGCTACAACCTAAAGGGAAATGATAGGGACCCTAGAGGAGGACGAAACAAAACTGAAAATAGGTGCTTTGGATGGATAAATAACCAATCTAAAATGGATCTGAAGGTACAAGATTAGTTTTGAAAAATGGATGAACACACTGAAATATCACATGACCCGCTATAGCTAAACTCCTCCTATAAAGGTGGAAGCGTACTGAAGCCCTAGGGGGCTAGGTTCCTACTTTGACGACTAAAATAGAGTAATTAAAGGTCCAAAATGGGTGGATATAGAGGTCAGACAATCCTGAATAGTAGCTCAGACAAACCCAGAAAAATCACAGAACAATTCCTGCAAAAAGTATAGGCCGCAGTTTTTGACCTATTTTCAGCAGAGGTTGCAGGTTTTAGGCAGCTTTCTATGTCTTGAAGGGTCGTAGGTTTTGGCCCAAAAATTGTGACCTGCACTTCTGATACTCTCAGGAGCAGGTTTCAGAAAAACCTTTCGTCTCAGCTGTGGCTGATGCCTGTCACCTAGGCAATAGGCTTAAAAACACATGGAAGGTAGAATGTTTACTATTTTAGGGTTTTAAAGGGTAAAAAAAACATTAAGAGAAGAAAAACAAGAAGCTGAAGAAAAACCCTAAGGTTTGAAGCAGCTGGTCATGCAGGGATCTGAAAAACGACGGTGGTCGTAATTATAAACCGTTGTGGAGTCGCCAGTTGTTAGTGTGAATTCTAATCGCAAGCGTACAAAAAAATCCCGCTTTAGCTGTGCATAACAAACAACCCTAACATCAAATATGGTTGTCAATTTCTTTAGATCTGCAATTATTTTACCAAGATAAATGCTAAAAAATCTAGGTCTATGCAGTAAAAGACATTAAACAAAAAATAAAAGCAAGAGTTTCTCCATGCATCCAATAGACAAGACAAGAATATTTTTAAAGAATTTTGTATTTATGACACCTGGGAAGGGAACATAGAATGATGTTACCAGTCCCCCTCAATGGGATGGGTTATTGTATGTCCTCAGTGCTTAATATCTAAGATCTCTCTCTCTTGATGGTGTAGAAAAACCAGATAAAAATGGAACTCAAGGGGAGTTCACAAGCAAAAAGATAGAAAAATATGACAATGATGGAGGATCAAATTCAAACCAAGAGTATAGATCCAGAGTGATCTTTAGGCAACAAAAGGTAGTGAATGAATGGAAAAAATCTTCTATTTATAACAAAATATTGAGTTGGTCTAAATATTGGTGCATAATTAAAATATTATTAACCAAATCTAGATCCAACTTTGATGGAATATTTTATTATATTTGTTGGAGGGAAAAAAAAGCTGAGTTTGGTCAAATCCATTTATTTGTAAATAACAAAGAATTAAATAATTTATTTATTATTTTAATAGTGTGATTGAGTAATAATTAAATAAATAGTGATTTATTCAATTATTTATAAATTATTTAGTCAAATTTAACAAGGAATATTATTTAAATAATGTTTAAATAATTATTCCTACAAAATAATAAGATAAATAGTGATTTATCTAATTAATTTTCCTGTTTTGGGTTAAATATGACTAGGAATATTAATTAAACTGCTATTTAACTAATTATCTCTTGAGGAAAATCAAACAAATATGGATTTATTCAATATTTCCTCATGAGGTTTCTTGTTTAGACCATAAACTACTTAATAAATTATGGATTACTAAGTTATTTTTCATAGTGAAAGAAATTTTACTTAGGGTAAAATTGGTCTTACATGGTGTACTTTGGTCCATCTAATAGTAACAGGTTAGATCACCAAATATTGGTGTAACATCACATATAATAATTTTTTGCATAATTTGTTCCATAGATGGGACATGGTAGTTATATTTGTTTAAAGCCTAGTTAATATTCTGGAAATTGATGCATAATCGAATATTCCTCAACCTTTTCTGTAACACCTTCCTCCCACATTCACCCAAGTTAACCAGTTCACTGGGGTAAAAATGTGACGATGGGATACTATTATCTAACTCAACCTCCTAGGTCACCTTAAGGGAGTGGAAACAACAAAAGGAAAGCAAACTAATCATCTGCACCACCAACAAAACCTCAAGGAGCTACCCCACCTTTCCAAGTGACCAACTCCTGAGGAAACCTAGCAAATGAAGGACTTAGAGCCTCGATCGCTCCCTTTCCAAGCCCTCCAAGCAACTATGGGTCCCAGTTGCTTCGATAAGCATGCATGAGTGTGACTGAGCCTTTTTCTGCTAGTGCTATGCCAAAAAATATGGGATTTAAGGCTAGATTTTAGAGCTAGGACACAATCACTGCCCAAAAATTCATGGAATTGATATAAATGGAATGAAACATAGAGGAAATGACACCATTGCATATTATTAAATATAAACTTGACTTGAACCCTACTATCCATGACAACAATTTCATCAGACATGTTAGAATATGCATTCTATAGGTTTAAACAATACATCTTAGGATAGGGGTCTCATACTTATTTGAAAATCGCTAAGAAGCACTGATGCCTTATTTCATTAACTGAATTATCATCTATTAGGTCATATATTCATTTCTCATTCATTTACAGATAAAAAAATGATGAGAACCACACATTTTCACTGTCATAAAACATAATCATAACCAACATGTTAGAAAATTAAATATTACAGAGCAATGAAACACATAAAATATGTGGAAAACAAAAGCACACAAAACACATAAAACCAGAGAGACATAGATATACATGGTTGACCCAGTTTGGGCTACGTCCACCCTGAACATCCAGTCCTTCCTTTCTATTATCCAGCAAAATGAAGAGAGACAACCTACATTAAATCTGCTGTAATGTCCTCTGTTCTCTCTCACAGTCTCCCTCTATGTTTCTTGCTCTGAGAATACATACACAATACACATCCACAATACAATACCCTCATACAAGTGAGGGGTTTCCTTCTAGGGCAAAAAAACCTAAACTAAACATAACTTCTATCGTCAAATCATCCGCTTAATGAACGGCCCAGATTGACTAGAAATTACTATACTTTTACAAGGTATTTTTACATTTATTTTTAGCCTTGGGGGCACTGCCCTTGAAACCCCCTGCCAGGGGGGGGGGGGGGGGGGGCTCCATAAAGTCACAGCTGCTTCCCCATGGACCCCCAGGCAGTGTTTAATTACGGCCAGTGTTGCCGCGCCCATTAAGGTACAGGGGTCCAACACTGTGATGCAAAATAAACAAGATAATCAAGCTCCACACCCAACAATCTCCCACTTGGAGACTGATTGTAGCAACTCCACCGCTGCTTCATTTGTTGGAAAATGAATCCTCTTTGGATCTGACTATTTCTCATCTTCATCGTCATCCTTGAATACCAATTGAAACTGAGCATATTCTCAGTTTCTCCCTGGTTACAACTTTTGTTAGCATCTCTGCAGGATTCTGGCTAGTGTGTATCTTTTCCAGCTTCAACTTTCCATCTTCCAATACCGACCGTATGAAATGGTACTTGAGCTATATGTGTTTATTCTTGGAACGAAATGCTGATTTCTTTGAAAGATTAATGGCACTTTGGCTATCACTGTATAATGTGCCCATATCATGCTTCTTACCCAATTCATCCATAAACCTTTGTAACCAAATAATTTCCTTACTAGCCTCTGTAGCAGCAAGATATTTTTCTTCTGTTGTTGAAATTGCAACAACACTTTGGATTTTTGAAACCCAACTAGCTGTTGTTCCACCTACAGTAAATACATACCTTGTAGTGCTCCTCATGTTATCTCTGTCACCTGCCATATCTACATCAACATATCTCTATAGAGCAATGTTTGAACCACCAAAGCATAATGCTTGATTTGTGGTTCCTCTCAAATATCTGAGAATCCATTTCACTGCCATCCAATGTTATTTTCCTGGATTGTTCATGTACCTGCTTACAACTCCCACTGCATGTGCAATATCAGGCCTTGTGCAGACCATTGCATACATTAAGCTTCCAACTGTTGATGCATATGGAACTTTAGACATATAGTCCATTTCTTCTTGGGTATTGGGGCACATATCCTTACTAAGTTTGAAATGGCTAGCAAAAGGTGTACTAACTGGTTTTTCATTCTGCATATTAAATCTTTTCAACACCTTTTGTATGTACTCATTCTGAGACAGTGTTAATTTGCGATTTTTCCTATCTCTAGTTATTCTCATACCAAGGATTTGTTTTGCAGCTCCCAAATCCTTCATTGCAAATGAATTTTCCAATTTTCTTTTGAGCACATTTATTTCCTGAATGTTAGACCCTGCAACAAGCATGTCATCTACATACAATAAAAATATAATATAGCTGCCATCATTTTTCCTTTTCAGATAAACACAATGATCAGAGTGACATCTAGTATAACCTTGTTCAGACATAAACTTGTCAAATTTTAGATACCACTGCCTTGGAGCCTGTTTTAAGCCATACAAGCTCTTCTTTAACCTACACACTAATTTTTCTTTCCCTTTGACCTTATATCCTTTTGGATGCTACATATAGATTTCTTCCTCCAAATCTCCATGTTTAAATGTTGTATTTACATCTAATTGTTCAAGATGTAAATCTTCCGCTACTACAAGACTTAAAATAGTTATGATTGAAGTCATCTTAACAATAGGAGAAAATATTTCATCAAAATCAATACCTTTCTTCTGTGCAAGCCCCTTCACTAGAAGTCTAGCTTTGTACCTCGGTTTTCCCCCATCTTCTTCCTTCAGCCTGTAAACCCATTTATTCTGCAATGTAGTTTTAGCTACAGGCAGCCTGACTAAGTCCCAAGTTTGGTTATGCATTAAGGAGTCCATCTCTTCTTCCATGTATAGCTCCCACTTCTTCCTTCTTTCAACCTGTATTGCTTCTTCATAACATTTAAGTTCACTAGAATCAATCAACAATAAATAATCTAAAGAAGGAGAGTATCGCTAAGGCAGTCTAATTATCCTGGTAGATATTCTAACACCACTTTTAGGTGTTTGAGGTGCCTGTTGTTGTTATTGTGGCTCTTGATTATTATTATTTATAGGCACCTCTACCTTTTCTGTGATCTCATCAAGAACTGTGTATTCTTTATTTTCTTTTTCTTGTTTCTTTTCTTGCAACTGGTTCTTATACAATACCTTTTTATTTAATATTACATCTCTGCTCATAATGATTTTGTGATTTTCATAATCATATAAGCGATAACCAAAATCATTAACACCATATCCAATAAAGGTACATTTCTTTGATTTTGCCTCAAGCTTTGTTCTATTTTCTTTATTAATATGGACAAAGGCCTCACAACCAAAAGGCTTTAAAAAAGAGTAGTTTACCTTTTTACCTATCCATTCTTCCTCTGGAATGTGACCATCGAAGGAACTTGAAGGCCCTCTATTTATTAGATAAACAACAGTATCTACAGCATTTGCCCAAAATTGTAAAGGCAATATTACAATCTCATGCACCTTGCATGCTCGATGATTGTTCTGTTCATCCTTTCTGACACACCATTTTCTTGTGGTGTTCTTGGAACTATCTTCTCTTTGTGAGTTCCATGCTTTGAACAGTACCTAACAAACTCTCTGCTGCAATATTCACCTCCATTGTCTAATCTGAGACACTTCAACTTCTTTCCTATCTCAATATCAACCAAAGCTTTCCATTTCTTGAAAGTATCAAATACATCAGATTTATTCTGAATACAATAAATCCAAGTTTTTCTGGTTGCATCATCAATAAAAGTAACATAATAACAAGAGCCACCGAGAGATGATACCTGAGTAGGTCCCCATACATATGTACACACACGCTCTAATTTTTCGCTCTTCTTTTCTTTTCCAACTCTAAGAAATCTGACTCTCTTTTGTTTTTCATAAATGAAATTCTCACAGAAATCCAAATCAACATTTTTCAAACCCGACAACAAATTTGTTGAGTGAAGAATCTTCATCCCCTTCTCACTCATGTGTCAGAGCCTATGATGCCATAATGCTACATCTGCTCCTCTAGAATTTAAAGCATTAACACAGTTATAAATACCATTTCATAAATACAATGTACCAATCTTTTCACCTTTTTCTATTACTAGGGCTCCTTTGGTGAACTTCTAGGTTTTATCTGTGAAAGTTGTCACACAACCATCACTGCCTAACTACCCTGTTGAAATCAGATTTTTATTCAGATCTGGAACATGCCTTACCTCCTTTAATAGCCATTGGTTTCCATTCTGGTGTTTTACAAGAACCTTACCCATTCCAACAATTTTATAGGGTTTATCATCACCCAAACAGACTTGTCCAAAATCTCCTTGAACATAGTCATGAAAATATGATGCAGAGCCAACCATGCAATACCCAGAATCTCATCTTCAGGTGCATATAAACTGATAATTCTTGTAGCTTGTCAAGAAAATCCACTTTCTGGAAATGTCACAACTATCACTTGCGGAAGCTTGTCAAACATATGGTTCAAAAACTACAACCCAACAATTTTCAGTTCAAAGGATTCAAATAGCATTAAAACCCCTTATAAAAAGTCTAGCAGTTTCATTCAACTTTAATTTCTAGGCTTTTATAATTTTAAACCCCCCAAGGTTTCTCATTTAGTCATGCGCTCAATTCAACAACCTCCATGCTCTTTTCAAACTCAACTTCATAAACTCAAATACCTTCGCATCAAAACCAATTCCAAGATAACAAAGCTTTTCAATGTTCCAAAATGACTTTTCAATTATGGTCATCATAACTCATATTCCAAAACTCAACTTCATTCCTTACCACTTGTACAAAGGCTTCCTCTGCCTTCTGAGAGGCATTATCCAAAGCTTTATCTGCAATTTTCTACAAAGATACGCAATACTGCTTGAATCCTTTGTTTTCCTAGCGCTGACAGGCTTCAAGCAACGCTGGTGGAGTCTTGGCATCAGCCTCCAAACAAATTTCAAATCTATCACTCATTCCGCCAAGCCAACGCTGTACCTGACTTCATATAACTACTGAAAATTCAATTTCACCCTTACCTTAAACATTCGGTCAGAGTTAGATTGATTCTTCTCACATCAATTTCAAATCGACTTCTTATTCGTTCTCTGTGCTACCGTTACGCATTCTGCATTCGTTCAAATCCCTCGCATTCTTATTAGCTCTCTGCGCTACCTTTAAATGCAATCTATTCTCCACCAATAAGACCAAAGCATATTAATTCCCTATTTTAATTAGCGTAAAACACAAATTCAGAATAGAATAAAAATCGATCCCAATTGAATCTGGCAATCAGAAACTGGATTATTGCTGCAACTTATACCTTAACAACAGATTTCATTCAGCAAATTGACAATTGACTTACAGATTTCTCAGGACTTAAACCTTTAATGGATTTTCTCAAACATTAACTATCAACTACATCCAAACGCCTTTGCCAAATTCTTTCACCTTAATTACTGTGAATCGATTTCATAGAGATTGATTCAAATAACTCCATACGATCCAGCTCGCACAACATTTACCCTTCAATCGATTACCATTTGTCAAGTCCGCTCCATATACTTCTGCGCTCATTCAACCACAGGTCGATATTAACACATCTATTTGTATAACTTCAATTCTTTCGTTTTCCCAAACTCTGGTTTTCTTCAATCTCTGAACTTGCAGTTTAAACACCACAAATAACTCAACACGATTTCAAACATTTATTCTGCACTTTTCACAACAGTTCAACCAGATGCTCATTAAACGATTGCGCCTTCAATAAAGTCGACTTTCCAAATTCGATATGCCAAAGCCACTTATTTGGCATTCAATCTAGTACTCCTTCAGGAAGATCGATGCCTATTCCTACGTTTTTCAATAAATGCTCATTCGATTAATTATGATATCGATATTTGGTGATATCGATTCCTTCAATGTATGCAAAGACATATCTCAGAACTTCTTTCAGAAATAACTCAGAACTTATTTCAAAAATTTCATATACTTATTTAAAGCAAGCAGATTCTCACAAAATCAATCAAACAATACTTGTATGCTCAAAAATCCAAAATCCCCATATATATAAAAAAAACAACCAATTACAAGAGCTTTTTGTTCATGGCCAGATATTCAAATCAATGGCCCTTTATAAATGCCCGAAGGCTTGCAAGTAGAGACCCTGCTCTCTACTCACTCTCTCACTCCCCTACTATTCAAGTGTATTTTCCTCACAAAACCCACTCATATTTATACATAAATAACGCATTTAATTCACTCCAAAAATCTCTCCACCTAATCCTCAACTAAATCTATATTTTAAGTGTGGACTCAACAAAGTCCCATACATAGAATTCCTAATCCCAAATTTTGCTCCTAATCTATTTCTCTCATATCCTTTTAATTAATAAAAGAATATTTACAAAATCCTCACTTCTCATATTTTATTTAAAATGACAAATTAATTAATAAAATAATATAAATTTCACACCCCCTTTTATTACATATTTACAAATGAAAAATCGCCTTGATGCTCCTACATTAGACTCCCAAAGTTGAAATTAATCATGATCGCCTGATCATGTGTTCGGATCTGTGTATGCCTGGATCCCATATCTTGTGCTGCAATTTCCCACTTGTCGTTGCTTCTATCTGTTGTTCTTCTCCAGGTTTCCACACTTTATGCTGCATTACCCCACTGACTAGGCTTTCACAATCTTCTGTTGTCTTTCTTTTGCTGCTTCTCCTTTGTTTTGCTGTTGCTGGCCTCTTCCGGGATACTTTCATCATTATCTACCTCATCAGTTCAATTTCTCTATCTAATATATTTTCTCCAGCATCTTCAATAAAACCTGTACTCACAAAACAATTGTTAGAATAAAAAACATAAGGCTTCAGTGCCCCCATAGATGTTGCTTCAACTGCCACCATAAATGTTGTTGCTGTCAATGTTGTCTCAGCTGTCATCTCCTCGATTATTAGTTTTACTCCTGCAGATATTACTCCACATGTTGTTGCCTCCCAAACTTCCTGTCCCTCTGCAACATTCTTTTGCTCATCACCTGCAATTTCATCTACAAATTCTTTCTCTGGTTCAAATGTCTCCAGCAAACATTTCAGCCATTTCTCCTCAAACATTTCATCAACATGCTGCAAATTAGTTTAAGCATAACCTTCATCTTCTCCTTCGACAATCTTCAGTAATTGTCTATCATCATCTTGATTGTTTCTGGCAATCAGATCAAGTTCTTCAACCAATGTAGCCTCATCCTCTAACATTGTAGCAGTTCCAAAATTTTTCCCCACAGTCTTCTCTTGGCTATACAGACAAGCCAACTCCTCCTGTCACTTATGGTAACAAGCCTTTGCATATGATACATGACTGTCTCATCTTCTTCTTCCAAGACAATTCCAAGTGATGAACTGTCTTCCGTATCACCTGTAAACACAATCAAATTGTCAGCATCAAAATCACAAGACCCAATGGTCTCACTTGTTGATTCAGTCACCAAGCTTTCTCTCTACAACTCCAAGTCTTCTTCAGGACTCAGAAAATCTTTACTGGCTTTCTCCTCAGCTTCCTCTGGCAATACTTTAGTATGTTTCTTTGAGTTCCTTTCCAACTCCTTTGTCGGCACATCAGTATGCTGATTTTCATTCACCATGAGACTATCAGCTAGTCTCCTCTTCTTTCCATTCTCTTCTTCATGACTGCCATCCATGAAAACTTTCCTGCCTTGCTTCTTCAGCAAATTATCCTGCACATAAGTCCTCTGTCTCTCCAATTCTCTTCTCTGAAGATCTAGTTTCCTATACAATTCAACAATTTCATTAGGAGTAGAACTAGGAAACTTCACACAATTTTCCATACCTTCGCTAGCTCTTAACCAATCATCAGTTGGTACTTCTCTCTCTGCACCAATATTCTGATTAGACTCCTTCGTCTTCATTTCCTCCTGAGATCTTGCTATCTCAGCATCGATCTGAACAGCCTTCAGATTCAATTTTCTCTCCTGAACAAACTCTAAAGCTTGCTCATCTCCCTGTACTATACCTACAAACATACACAACTCATTATTTTTAAAACCACAAGACTTTTCAGTCTTGACTGCTTCCTCCAATACTTCCCTTTGAATAGATCTGCATGTGGAATCTTCAAATTCCATCTCTGGCTCAAGAACTATAAGTTCCTTTTTCAATAAGGAAATCACACTTTGCCTTAACTTCATCTGCAATGGTTGCCAAATCACTCTCTTTCCCTTCAGCGGAAAGATCCATCCTCCTTTCTGATTTTCCTGCTCTTGTAGCCATTCTTCTAGTACCTGCAATTGTACCTTCATTACTGCAATCTCTCTTTCTCTGACTTCGTCAGTCATCTCACCTATGTGGAATTCCTTTGAACCTCTTCTCTGATCCTCCATGATCATCTTCTCCTTGAGTTTCTTACTCACCTTGAGTTGCACTAGCCTCTACGACAGCAATCTCTCCTACTACCACTTACCTCACCAAGCTCTCCTCACTCAGTCTTTTGGTAAGTATTGGTTCACTGCCTCTGGAACCTCTTGAGCACTCTCTTCTGATCTCTCTAGGCTATCTCTTAAACTCACTTTCTTCTTCAGGACACTGCAATTGTCCTCCCTATCCAGCCTTTAGCTGAATGTCAGGTTCACTGCCATCATCTTGTCTGCAACCATAAACTTCAATCATAATTCCAAATCAGAAAATCATCTCCCCTTTAAGATCCTGTATGATCTTGTCCTCCATTCACTTCTGCGATCCTGTTCACTGCAATTGTATAGCTTGCATATCAGATTTTTAGTCTTCATCACACACTAAAAAATACACGTCAGTTCTAAAAAAAACTTTCTTGCATTCATTCAGAAAAACAAACATCTTCCATATCAATAGAGCCTTCCTGCTCTGATACCAAAAATCATGCAGGGCCAACCCTGCAATACCCAGAATCCCATCTTCAGGTGCATATAAACTGATAATTATTGTAGCTTGTCAAGAAAATCCACTTTCTGGCAATGTCACAACTATCACTTGCGGAAGCTTGTCAAACATATGGTTCAAAAACTACAACCCAACAATTTTCAGCTCAAAGGTTTCAAATAGCATTAAAACCCCTTATAAAAAGTCCAACAATTTCATTCAACTTTAATTTCTAGGCTTTTGTAATTTTAAACCCCCCAAGGCTTCTCATTTAGTCATACGCTCAATTCAACAGCCTCCATGCTCTTTTCAAACTCAACTTCATAAACTCAAATACTTTCACATCAAAACCAATTCCAAGATAACAAATCTTTTCAATGTTCCAAAATGACTTTTCAATTATGGTCATCATAACTCATATTCCAAAACTCAACTTCATTCCTTACCACTTGTACAAAGGCTTCCTCTTCCTTCTGAGAGGCGTTATCCAAAGCTTTATCTGCAATTTTATGCAAAGATACGAAATAATGCTTGAATCCTTTGTTTTCCTGGCGCTGACAGGCTTCAAGCAACGCTGGTGGAGTCTTGGCATCAGCCTCCAAACAAATTTCAAAGCTATCACTCATTCCGCCAAGCCAACGCTGTACCTGACTTCATATCACTACTGCAAATTCAATTTCGCCCTTACCTTAAACATTCGGTCAGAGTTAGATTGATTCTGCTCACATCAATTTCAAATTGACTTCTTATTCATTCTCTGCGCTACCATTACGCATTCTGCATTCGTTCAAATCCCTCGCATTCTTATTAGCTCTCTACGCTACCTTTAAATGCAGTCTATTCTCCACCAATAAGACCAAAGAATATTAATTCCCTATTTTAATTAGCGTCCAGCACAAATTCAGAATAGAATAAAAATCGATCCCAATTGAATTTGGCTATCAGAAACTGGATTGTTGCTGCAACTTATACCTTAACAACAGATTTCATTCAGCAAATTGACAATTGACTTACAGATTTCTCAGGACTTAAACCTTTAACGGATTTGCTCAAACATTAACTATCAACTGCATCCAAACGCCTTTGCCGAAGTCTTTCACCTTAATTACTGTGAATCGATTTCATAGAAATTGATTCAAATAACTCCATACGATCCAGCTCGCACAGCATTTAACCTTCAATCGATTACCATTTGTTAAGTCCGCTCCATATACTTCTGCGCTCATTCAACCACAGGTCGATATTAACACACCGATTTGTATAACTTCAATTCTTTCGTTTCCCCAAACTCTGGTTTTCTTCAATCTCTGAACCTGCAGTTTAAACACCACAAATAACTCAACACGATTTCAAACATTTATTCTGCACTTTTCACAACAGTTCAACCAGATGCTCATTAAACGATTGCACCTTCAATAAAGTTGACTTTCCAAAGTCGATATGCCAAATCCACTTATTTGACATTCAATCTAGTACTCCTTTAGGAAGATCGATGCTTATTCCTGTGTTTTTCAATAAATTCTCATTCGATTAATTATGATATCGATATTTGGTGATATCGATTCCTTCAATGTATGCAAAGACATATCTCAGAACTTCTTTCAGAAATAACTCAGAACTTATTTCAAAAATTTCATATAATTATTTAAAGCAAGAAGATTCTCACAAAATCAATCAAACAATACTTGTATGCTGAAAAAGCCAAAATCCCCATATATAAAAAAAAACAACCAATTACAAGAGCTTTTTGTTCATGGCCAGATATTCAAATCAATGGCCCTTTATAAATTCCCGAAGGCTTGCAAGAAGAGACCCTGCTCTCTACTCACTCTCTCACTCCCCTACTATTCAAGTGTATTTTCCTCACAAAAAACCAGTCATATTTATACATAAATAATGCATTTAATTCACTCCAAAAATCTCTCCACCTAATCCTCAACTAAATCTATATTTTAGGTGTGGACTCATCAAAGTCCCATACATAGAATTCCTAATCCCAAAATTTTCTCCTAATCTATTTCTCTCATATCCTTTTAATTAATAAAATAATATTTACAAAATCCTCACTTCTCCTATTTTAATTAAAAATGACAAATTAATTAATAAAATAATAAAAATGTCATATCCCCTTTTATTACATATTTACAAATGAAAAATGGCCTTGATGCTCCTGCATCAAAATATTTCTTATCAGGTGTGGCATGGAATGAGGCCCCTAAATCTACAACCCAAGAATCAGTAACATTTTCAAAAGAAAGAATCAAAGCATCTTGTAACACGTCACCTGTCACATTTGATTCATGATTGTTTTGTTGCTATGTGTCTCCTTCTTTTCACTTCTGATATCTACAGTATTTCTTCAGGTGTCCCTTATTTCCGCATTTCTAGCACAATATCCCCAATCTGGACTTGGATCTACCTTTCCTTGATTTACTGCGATATCCTGAGCTCTTTCCTCTTTCCATTTTTCTTCCCCTAGACTTTGCACTCAAAGAATTACCCGATGTCTCACTGGAGCTTTTCTGTCGCATTTCCTTGCTAATGATAGCACCAAAAACATCATCAAACTTTAAAGTACTAGATCCATAGACAGAGTTACTAATGGCCATAACTAAACCATTCTAGCTTTCTGGTAATGAGCACAGAAATAAAAGAGCCCTAACTTCATCATCAAATTTTACCCCTACAGAACTTAACTGACTGGTAACTATATTAAAATCATTTAAATGGTCTGCAACAGATCCACCTTCTGACATCTTCATATTAAATAAACGTTTCATAAGAAATACCTTGTTTGAGGCCGAGGGTTTTTCATATAATTTCTCCAACGCCTTAATCAAACCCTCAGTTGTTGTTTCCTTCGAAATATTGAAGGCTACCGACGTCACGAGGCACAACCTTACTGTTCTGAGTGCCTTTCTATCGAGAATCTCCCATTCTGCATCTGTCATAGCCATCGTCTTCTTTTTTTTTCCGCTCAATGGTAGGTACAGATCTTTCTGATATAGATAGTCTTCCATCTGCATCTTCCACAACAAGAATTTTTGGCCGTTAAACTTCTCGACCCTAAATTTACCATCTTCTGCCATTTCTCCCACTCGAACTAGGAACCCTTATTTATTATGAGTTTATCATCCAAATAGACCTTTGGCTCTGATACCAGTTTTTAGAAAATTAAATATTACAGAGCAATGAAACACATAAAACTAGAGAGACACAAATATACGTGGTTCATCTAGTTTGGGCTACGTCCACCCCGAACAACCAGTCCTTCCTTTTTATTATCCAACTAAATGAAGAGACACAACCTACAGTAGATCCGCTGTAATATCATCTGTTCTCTGTGTTAGCCACCTGTGACATTTGTTATACCAAAAGGTGGCTAAGACTGTTAGGAGCCTTCAAGGAACAAATTTTGTTGCTAAAAAGTGTTGGCTCTTGAAGACTCTTGAAGGCCTCATGCCTCTGTCTTAATATTCCCTATTGTGCCCATTTTTCCATCTTGAAATCCTACTGATTCCCAAGACAAAATACTGCTTCCAACACCATTTTCCTTTTCCCCTTCTTCCAAAACTAACCTCATCTTTGCTTTTCCTTTTCCCATGAAATCCTTCATTTTCATGTTTTTTGCCATTTTCCCTTCATTAAAACCCCTTTGATAAGTTTTAAAGACTCCTTATTTTCCTTATCAAAACCCTAAAAACCTTTGAAAATCATTACAAATCCATGAAAATCATGTTTTTTATATATTATAGACATTAAGCCCCTTAGGCTAAGTCTTTAACCCTTCCCTTCCATATGCCCTGGTGCTAGAACCAGGCGCTGGCCACCCATGAGCTTATCGCAAAACCCCGATGCCGATTAGCCCTCCGTCCTATCTCCCTCGGTCATATTATCTCCCATGTGCCCAAAGGCCCCGCAGTCGGGTGCCAAACCATATCGAAAATAATTTTTCCACCCCAAAGTATAAACCTTTGTTTATATTAATTTTTCGATGTTTATTATATTATAAAATTTTTCGCCAGTGCAAAATTCCAAATTGATATCCACCATCGATCTGACCTACAGATCGATGGCGCGCAATCCATTGCCTCGGTGGTCCCCGCCATCCATTCACCATTGCAAAACCACGTGGTATCCATCGCACCGCTTGTGAGAGCGGGGCGGTTTTTCTTATTTTGCAGCGATTCCATACACCGTTTGACACGTGGCCTGAACACTATTCACAAAACCGCCATTCATCGCGCGTTAAAGTTCGAACGTGGATCTGACACGATATTTATGTCCACCGTCTGATCTGAGGTCGCTCATCGGACGGTGATCGCTCACCAAAGAGGTCTGACAGTTAACTATGATACAACGCGGTCATTAAAGCATCTCCACCGTCGATCTGATCTGCAGATCCACAGTCAGAGAGTATCAGTGCCGAAGAAAAAATATACCAAAGAAGAAGATTGAAGAAATATTTTGTGGGAATTACATCCAAGATGGTTTATCAAAAGCCTAGTCCCCAATTAAAGCACAGTTTGAAGAAAATCTTAAGTGTTTTATCAACAAGAAAGCATCCACCGCCACAGCCGAGGCAAATTGATCCCTCCAACTACCACGATGCCACCTGTGCCTCAAAGCATTCATATCCGAGGTTGGAGTTATTGATCAGGATCAGATATTTGTCTCAAACGCAGCTAGAGAGTAAATTCTGCCAAGGAACTTAATGAAAAAACCTCTGCAGAGTTACTTTGACACCACATAGAGCCTCAAAGGTCAAAAAAGATCTCCCACTGAGCTTAAATCTTTATGTAAATCATTTAATATAGAAGACACCTATGTAAGTTTCTTCATTGAGCCCCCAAGGGCCGAGGGACCATTAAGTCTGTATTAATTGTCTTTAGAGATCTTCTAACAGATCTCACCTCATTATTCTATAAATACTATTGTAGAAGATGAGAGAAGGGTTGGTTGATGTACTTGCTGAACATTGTAATGTAATTGAATTTGAGACTTCTATCTATAAATAGTGTTCACTGGCCCTTGGAGCTCTGCTTGTGATAGATAAGTTAGGCTAAGATGAGTAGATGATTGCTAAACTAAAGAATTGGACTTAAAGCTGTAACTGGTTTGGAGCATCAATACAAGTTGATTTATGGGATCCTGGTCTATGTTGACGGTGATGTTTTTATCATTGTAACTCGTTATTTTGTTTCTATTTTCACTGTATTTCATATTTTCTTATAAAGAATAGCATGCATAAAGTTAGGACCTACTGTATATCAGTACCCTTCTCTGACTGAAAATCTTTATATTTATGTTTTCTTCCAATCTATGCTATTTGGGAATGATTCAATTCAGATTAAGCATAGGAATGTTGGCATTCCCTCATCTTATTGTCTTAGCTAAATGTTATTATTAAATGTTATTTTCATTATATGTTAAGTAGAGATGAACTGAGGAAGATATGGTGAGCCCTGGTCCCAGTTTTATCCCAAAGAATGTCTGAAAGTTTCCCTTGGAATGTGTTAAAAGCTGGCTAGTTTAGAAGTACTTACCAGATCTTAGGCCATTCTGTGTTATCCTTGTGATTGTATTGAAAGTGACCAATTAAAGCAGAGCTAGCAAAGGATTTGTGGTGAGCCTGGCCCACTAGTTTCTACTCTAAAAGTTGCCTTCAAGTTTCCCTTTGTTTTTATATGTTTTCTATTGAAATTGTATCAAAGGCTGGCTAGTTTAGAATTACTTACCAGATCCTAGTTTTCTTTCATGTTTTTCTTAAGTGTGTTTCAAAGGCTGGCTAGTTTAAAATTACTTACCAGATCCTGGACTGCTCTTTGTTCTTCATCTGTCTAATTCCCTTTCTTTTGTCTCATTCCATTCCATAAATCAAACTTCAAAGAGATCCTTAGACATAGATGACTTGCCCCATGGACCACTCTTGCCTCTTGCTGTTTCAATTAAACCCGATTATGACTTCATAGCCTAGTGGACTAAAACCTGCAGTTATCTACCTTCCTAGCCAAAGCTTATTTTATCTACTTGCAACTTCAAACCTTTGAAACTCTTTGCATTTAGAAATTTCCACCTCAAACAGTAATCATGCTCAACCATCCAAAAAAAAAAAAAACCCTTAGCCTTCATAATTAGCCTAATATCATTACCTAAAACTTCAAAGACAAATCCATCTTTGCACTTATTGAAGAGATCCCTCTCTGGATTCAAGAGGGCTAGATCCTAGAATCCCAAAGTGGTTGAAACGATGTTTCTCCCTGCAATCAGACTTTGCCAATCTTGCTGATTACAGGGAACTAACATTTCTGGTGACTATGTTGGGGACTTTGAGTGTTTTTCTTGTTCGAAATTTTAAAATATATCAGAAACCCCTTTACTCACTAAACATTTGCTATATTAACCAGCTGAGCCACCAGCAACTAACATTTCTGGTGACTCCGCTGGGGATCTCATCTGAATCTTCACCTTAGGTTCCATTAAACATTCCATAAAACATTGTGAGTAAAAGGAAACCTTTTCAAGCACTACCAAGAAATGGTAATCGTGATGAAACTTGTTTGAATCTGTGACAAACTAGGAAAACCCTAGGATTCTCATGAGTCCTTATATAACCTTGAAATATTAGCTGGCTTAGCCATAAGAGTAGACTGTCTTTGTCTCATAACTATAGCTAAGTTTTGAAATAGAGTTGGTACATTCTTGGAAACCACACAACTGAAAAATAACTTAGAAAACACCAAAAATATTTCAGATTGGAAATCCAATAAACATGGTGGTGGACCATAAAACCTTTTACCTCTGAAAAGAGCTAAAAAATTCCAATTGGCGACTCCACAATCCCAAACAGACCTTAAGAATCCACTGGGAAGAACCCTTATCATTATAATATCATTCAAACTCAGTTACAAGACTGTACGATTAAAATTTGTGTAAATAGATTAGTTAACCTCTTAAAAGATTGTCATACCTGGTTGAAATTTTCTTGTTTATTTGGGTCTGAAAAACACATCATAGTGGCTCCTAGAAAGATTGATACTACAGCCTATCCTGACCTTGATCCACCTGAAGTAGTTGATAACCCAGAAAGTATTCTTTGGAACTCTCCTAGGATTAAATCATCAACTATTGTCAGATCACCCTTGAGAGCTAATTCAGTTCCTGAAAACCTTTTAGCTCTACAACAATCACAAGTTGACTTAGTAAATCCCTTTAGAACTAGGTCTCTTGGTGATTTAGATTAGTTAGATTCTGAGTTTTCACTTTCATCTCCTGAAACAAGTGAAAACCTTGGTAGAAGAGAAACAACACCTCCTGATTTACATTTCCTTCACAAGCTAGGTGTATCTCATCCAAGATCAGCTCAGCAATCTACTCCCAGTCCATCCACTTCTACTCACCCTACATCCACTGTTCAAACCACTCCGTTCCACTCCACTTTCCCTCTTGTTAATCCACCTCTTGTAAATCCACCTCCACCTCCTGCCATGGCTACATGGTATGATCCCTTAGTCCTTCTTGTACCATTAGCCAATCTTCCACAGGACTATCAGTCCAAAATTCCATTATATTATGTTAGCAATGCTATAACTACATCACAACATGTGGATAAGATGAATGACTATTTTGACAGAAATGAAGTTGATGATGATTCGGTCAAGATTAGATTATTTGCTCAGAATTTGGGGGGAGAAGTAAGAAAATGGTTTAAAGGCTTAACCCCCCATAGTATCAATGATCTCCAAGCCTTCCATCAAAAATTCTTAAAAAAATGGGAAGTAAAGAAGAATCCTCTCCAAGTCCTTTCTGATTACAAGAACCTCCATAGAAACACCAGGGAAAGTGTACAAGCTTATTGTACCAGATTTAACAACGTATATAATGCACTTTCCCCAGATCTAAAACATCCACAAGGCTCAGATTTAAACAATTTTCCTAAAAGGTTTGACCCTGAGATGGCCTATCAGCTGAGAGAGAGAGAGACCCTACAACTCTTGAAAAGATGCAAAAGGGTGCCCTTTCTGTGGAAGTCAACTTGATGGAGAAGAGAGCAAGAATGAAAAAAGAAAAGAGAGTGTCATTTAGAGAAGAGTTTACACCCTCTACTTCCAATTCAAAGATGGAAATAATGATGGAGGAGATGATGAAGAAAATGAGCATCCTTGAGAGAGCACAAGCTAGCCAAAACCAAACTGCTCCTCAAAACAGAAACTAGAACCAAAATCATAATTTTAGAAGGAACCAACCTCCAAAAAAACCTAGGGAAGATGATCAACAGATCACTCCCCCTTTTCATCAAAACTATATAAGTGAGGTCGAGGAAATAGATGAGATAATAGAGCAAGATGATATCAACATGTTGGGTGTAGATGATGATGACTTTGAAGTTCATTATGATCGAAAACAAGGTCTATACACACCTTATGATGACAGAAGAGATGATGATGAAAGTTATTATCAAGACATGAAAAATGTCATCATAGAGTCTCAAAAAGAATATGACCTTAGAAGCAAAACCAGTCAGCAAACTCCCAACACCAAAACCTCTGACAAATCTTCACAAAACAACACTGCAACCAAGCCTAAAGTTGTCAAACAGAAGGACAAAACAGTGACTATAAATTCTGATAATGGTAAAGAGAAAGGCACTCAAAACAATGAAAAACAGAGTGCAGACATTAGTGGTACTAACACTTCAGCTAGTACTCCTGTGAAAACAATTTCGTCAAATGAAAATAGGACAAATGAGCAAAAAAATGTTGCTGATAGACTGATAGCTAATAAGGCTGAGACCAACACTTCAAAGAGTCAAATTCCTTTCAGCCTGGAGCAGGAAATTTCAAAGATCAAAATCTCTGTTCCCTTGACTGAGTTAGCTGCCCAGAATGTATATAGGACCAGAATTTTGAAGGCTTTGAATATAGAAGAAAATGAGGACATTGTTAATCTTAATGATGACCAACCAGAGCTTATTTTTGGTCCAAATATTGAAGGTATGTATCAAGAGGGACCTGTTCCTCCATTTTATGTAAGTTTGAACGTTCATGACAAGATCTTGCACAACGCTATGCATGACTCAGGAGCTTCTCATAATTTAATGCCAAAAGCTATAATGGAGAGCCTGGGTTTAGAAATCACTAGACCTTACAAAGAACTTTACTCCTTTGACTCTAGCAGAGTAAAATGTTTAGGATTAATCAAAGACCTCTGTGTTAACTTAGCCCAAATTCCAGCCAAATGCTTAGTCATGGATATTTTTGTAGCTGATGTGCCCCCAAAGTATGGAATGTTATTATCAAGATCTTGGGGGGCTAAGTTACAAGGGACTATGCAAATGGACATGACCTATGCGACTATCCTTGTTTTCAATCAGAATAGAAGACTTTACAGGGATTCCCATATGAAATACACAGTTACAAGTCAAGACCGACCACAAAACTCTCCTCTGTATTCTGTAAATACAGGCCTTTATTATTTTATTATGTTTAATGATGAAACACTTAGTGAACAAGTCACTTTAACAGGTTTAATGGCCGATAGGGAGGAACAGGGACACAACGCCGAAGTGTCAAAACAGTTTGCTGCATTTGATGACATTAGCAAACCAAACAAAGGTCTTGAGCTACAAGTCAGGTGTCCATTGCTTTTAAACATTCACAATCAAGGAAAAAAACCTCCGATAAATGAAAATCTTGGGGAATCAAAACAAATACAACTAAGTGTTGAGATTCCATAACAACCCTTGAGCACGTTATTTGAAGAGGACAGTAACCAGGATGAAACCGAAAACAGTCCTATATGGAGTATGCACTTCGATGGGTCTTGCACTAAGACCAATGCTGGTGTAGATGTCTGGATCTGCAACACTGAAAACAACCACACTGAAAGCATTTCCTGCAAATTGAACTTTCAATGTTCTAATAACATAGCAGAATATGAGTCCCTTCTCTTAGGCTTATTCTTGTTGAAAAAGTTAGGGGCCACAAGAATCAATGTGTATGGGGATTCAGAGTTAGTCATTCGGCAAGTCAATGGGGAGTATAATGCAAATCATCCTAGACTTAGAGCCTACCGAAACGATGTCATGGACCTTTTGAAAACTTTTGAGGAGTCCAAATTTAATTTTGTCCCAAGAAAAACAAATATTGCCGCCCACAATTTAGCCTTTGCAGCTAGAACATGTTTGATGCCATATGAAACCAAAGACTGCACTACTCAGATTAAATTTAGACCAGTCGTGCCTAATAATGAAAATTATTGGCAGGTGTTTGACAGAGACAAATAAATATAAGACTTCATGCAATTCAGAAATGAATTCAAACTACACAGTTCGGACTCAGATTATGATATAGACTGCAGTGAAGAAATTTTTCTTGGTGAAGAAGAGCCATCTCCTGAACTTGTCAACATTAATCTTCTAACTAGAAAACATAAAAAAAAAACTGAATTGAATGCAGAGTTAGAAACAGAGGATTTAGAAACTCTGCACTATAAAGATGAAATTTTGCCAAGCAGTCTAGCACCTTTAGAAGAGTTGTTTGATTTTAGCGACGTGGCCAGAAAACCAAAACTGGAACCTGTAGAGACTGAAGTGGAAGACTGCAATATAGGCAGTGAACTTAAACCGAAAATGATCAAACTGTCTAAAACTTTGCCAGCTCACATTAAACTTAAATACAGAGAGTTGTTTAAAGAGTTTTCCAATGGTTTTGCGTGGAGTCACGAAGATCTTAAATCCTATGACACTGAAATAATACAACACAAAATTCCCCTCAAAGAAAACCAAAAGCCATTCAAACAGAAACTGCGCATAATAAACCCTGTTCAGTTGCCTTTGGTTTAGAAGGAGATCATGAAAATGTATGAAGCTCGTATTATTGTCCCTATTAGATGCTCTGAGAGGGTGTCTAATTTGGTGTCTGTTAGGAAGAAAACTGGAGAGATCAGGCTTTGTATAGATTTTAGAGACTTGAAAAAAGCTTCATTGAAAGACAACTACCCTTTACCCAAGATGGATCATATTTTACAAAGGGTGGTAGGGTCTAGAAGAATTTCTTTGCTGGATGGCTATTCAGGGTACAATCAGATCTTAGTTCACCTTGCTGATCAATTAAAGACAACCTTTACTACACCATGGGGCACTTTCATGTATGTGAAAATTCCCTTTGGTCTAATGAATGTTGGAGTGACTTTTCAAAGAGCCATGGACATAGTATTCTCGGTGGAACTGGGCTTCTTCATCATTATATACCTTGATGATGTCACTGTGTTTTCAAAAACAGATGAAGAGCACTTAGAACATTTAATAAGAGTTTTCGAGAAATGCAGAAAGTTTGGGATATCTTTAAACCCTAAGAAAACACTATTTGGACTCCAAGAAGGTAAAATTCTTGGGCACATTATTTCTGAGGAAGGTATAAGGATAGATCCAAAGAGGATTGAAGCCATCTTGAAAATCTCATATCCTCGTAATATCAAAGAGTTGCAATATTTCATTGGAAATATTAACTTTTTGATAAGGTTCATCCCCAACTTGGCTGACCTCCTTAGGAATGTCACGAACATGTTGAAGAAGGAGCAAGGGGTAAAGTGGACCTTGGAAGCAAAGAATTCCTTTGAGCTGGTGAAACAAGCGTTAACCAAAACACCGGTTCTTATAAGTCCTGGTTTTTCAAAATATTTTTATATTTTTTTGTTTGCATCAGAACATACCATAGTTGTTGTCCTTTTACAGAAAAATCCACAAGGACAAGAGCAGCCTATTGCATTCTTTAGCAAGGCATTGAGGGATGCCCCTATGAAGTATAACATTATGGAAAAGAAAGCTTTTTCTTTGGTTAAAGCTTTGAAAGACTTCAAAGTATACATCCTTCACTCACACATCATTTCCTTTGTCCCAAACTCAGTTTTTAAAGATATTCTAACACAGGACCCAGATGGTAAGAGCGGTAAGTGGATTTTTGTTATTCTTGAATATGATTTAGAGATAAAACCCACTAAACTCATCAAAGACCAAGGTCTAGCTAGATTAATGGCTAAATCCAATTTTGAAGTTCTTGATATTAATATGATTAATGCTTTGGATGAACAAGAGGAAATCTCAACACCCATTATTGAAAACCATTTTATGAATTCCTCTTGGTATGCTGATATTGTTTATGTTTTGCTTAATTTGAATACACCTCCTAGTTTGACAAAAATAAAGGCAAGGTTCCTAAAGTTAAAAGTTGTAAACTATTGCATTATAGATAGATGTCTTTATTGGAAAAATTCAAGTGGTGTATTTCTTAAATGTTTGCCTGAGTTTGATGCAGATAAGGTTAAATACCAGTTCCATGAAGGAGAGTGTGGAGGTCATTTGTCCTGGAAGACAACAGCCAACAAATTTTTGAGGGCTGGTTTCTATTGGCCTACTCTTTTCCATGATGTGCACAAGATGATCATAGCCTATCATAAATGTCAACTTTTTGAAGGCAAAATAAAATTTCTACCCCTACCTCTGCATCCAATCACTGTTGAAACTCCTTTTCAACAGTGGGGACTTGACTTTATAGGAGAAATCCATCGCCCATCTTCTGCCCAACATAGATGGATTCTCACTACCACAGACTATTTCACTAAGTGGATAGAAGAAATACCTTGTAGGTAGGCCAATGATTCAATTATTATAAAATTCATGGAGACTAACATTCTCTCCAGATTTGGCTGTCCTACCAAGATCATCACTGATAATGCAACAACATTTGGATCTAAGAAGATGGTTGAGTTCTGTCACAAATATCAGATAATATTGGGGCATTCCACGACCTATTACCATCAAGGTAGTGGACTTGCAGAATCCTCAAAAAAAATATTAGTGAACATAATCAAGAAAATGTTGGAGGACAACAAAAAGTCTTGGCACACAAAGCTGGTCCATGCACTTTGGGCTGACAGATTGACTTTGAAGAAATATATTGGAATGTCACCTTTCCAGCTTGTGTATGGTACTGATGTAATTTTTCCAAACATCCTTGGTATACCAGTAATGAAGTTGATTCAAGAGTTGCAAACTGAAGAAAATGACATGATCAGAAGAATAAATCAGACCATTCATCTTCAGCAAACCAGAGAGGAGGTTTATAACAAAGCATTGCAAAAGCAGGACAACATTAAAAAGCTTTTTGACAAAAGAACAAAGGCTAGCAATTTCAAGATTGGGGAATTTTTTTTAAAGTGGGACTCAAGGAGGGAAGACAAGGGCGAGTACGGGAAATTTGACAAATTATGGCTTGGCCCTTATTCTATTCATTCAGCTGCTAGTAATAATGCATTTTTCTTGCAGGAGTTGAATGGAGAAGAACTGTTTGGGGGTCCTTTCAATGGCAGGATGCTTAAGCATTACTTCTCTTGATCCATGTCATGTTTTGAAGCCTTTTTATCTTTTTTCCATTATAAATATTCCGCCCATCATTGCATTCAAAGTTATAAAAATAAAGAATACAAAAACAAAGAAAAGAAAGAAAAGAGGGCAGACTATGAAAACAAGAAAGGTATAGCCCCATACCAAAAAAGAGAAACAAATCTAAAAGTGTGCAAGCCCAAATTCCACTCCTGAAGAACACACTTCTATGTAGTCAAACTCTCTAATATTGACTAATTAGTTTTAAATTTTTTGCTGATAGGATAATGAATTCGATTTTCCAAACTGTTTAATCTTGGTTTATCAGTAGATAGATTAGGATAGAAATCAGAGGTTCAAACATGCTCAAAATATGAACCTAAAGTTTCAAAGAAAGAATGAATCAAATCTGTTCCAAATTCTAAGTCAAAGGGATGAAAATCTGGTTCAATCAGTTCAAAATCTGAACTAGCTAGCAAAGGATAAATATCTCAAAACAAAGGTCAAAGCAGAGCTGTAGAAAAGAGGAAGGAAATGCTTTCAAATTTCAGATCTCAAGCCTTCCATTTTTTTTTTTTTTTTTTGTGCAAAATAATGTCTATGTGTAGTTTGTTCTTATGCCATAGACCAGCATCAAGTTAGACTGTTCAATCCTGACTTGAATGCTTTTAAATTTCTGTTGTAGAATTTAGAGAATAAAGTCTGTTGGACAGTTTAATCCCGACAGACAGTAGATTAGGTAGAGAATCACATGGGCTCAACTGTTTAATCTGGGTCCATGGAGAAATAAGGAATAGAAATAGATTAGTTTTCTTGCTTTCAAAAGAATAAAATTTTGTGAAAAGAGTTTTCCAATCCAAGTGCACTCTAATGAAGAAAGAATGCTAGATCAGTAGGATTGGGTAGGTAGAAAGCTGGTATTGATGTAGATTGGTTGTTTTTGTGAGTGCTAAAAATGTTTTCAGAACAAAGAAGATCATCCACAAAAATAAAGGTAGCCCAATGGATAAGGCAACTAATCAACCTCCCAGAGAATGCAAGTCTGAAGTTCTTGATGCCTTCAAGAAGGCACCATCCCCAAGTGGAGCCACTGTTAGCCACCTGTGAAATTTGTTATACCAAAAGGTGGCTAAGACTGTAAGGAGCCTTCAAGGAACAAATTTTATTGCTAAAGAGTGTTGGCTCTTAAAGACTCTTGAAGGCCTCATGCCTCTGTCTTAATCTTCCCTGCTGTGCCCATTTTACCATCTTGAAATCCTACTGATTCCCAAGACAAAATACTGCTTCCAGCACCATTTTCCTTTTCCCCTTCTTCCAAAACTAACCTCATCTTTGCCTTTCCTTTTCCCATGAAATCCTTCATTTTCATGGTTTTCCCCTTTTCCCTTCATCAAAACCCCTTTGATAAGTTTTAAAGAATCCTTATTTGCCTTATCGAAACCCTCAAAACCTTTGAAAATCATTAAAAATCCATGAAAATCATTTTTTTTATATATTATAGACATTAAGACCCTTAGGCTAAGTCTTTAACTGTTACCTTCCATACGCCCTGGTGCTAGAACCAGGCGCTGTCCACCCACGCGCTTATCGCATCACCCCGATGCCGATTAGCCCTCTGTCCTATCTCCCTTGGTCATATTATCTCCCATGCGCCCAAAGGCCTTGCAGTCGGGCACCAAACCCTATCGAAAATAAATTTTCTGCCCCAAAGTATAAACCTTTGTTTATATTAATTTTTCGATGTTAATTATATTATAAAATTTTCCGTCGATACAAAATTCCAAATTGATATCCACTGTCGATCTGACCTGCAGATCGACGGCACGCAATCCATTGCCCTGGTGGTCCTCGCCATCCATTCAACATTGCAAAACCATGCGGTATCCATCACACCGCTTGTGAGAGCGGGGCAGTTTTTCTTATTTTGCAGTGATTCCATACACCATTTAACGCATGGAATGAACACTATTCACAAAACCATCGTTCATCACGCGTTAAAGATCGAACGTGGACCTGGCATGATATTGACATCCACCATCCGATCTGAGGCCGCTCATCAGACGGTGATCGCTCACCAAAGAAGTCCGACAGTTTACCAGGATATGGCATGGTCATTAAAGCATCTCCGATGTCGATCTGATCTATAGATCGACGGCCCATAATTCACTGCCCTGATTCCCCCGCTTTGACTTTTCGCCTCCGCTCTCAAACGTCGATCTCTGCGTGATCGACGACTCCGATTCTAAATTTCTTTTTTCACTCCCCTCTGACCTCCTCTAATCAATCTCTAATGTTGGATGATGCCATCCAACATCTGCTCTCTCTCCACGTGCCTTCTAAAGCAATTAACCTATACATATAGGATTTTATAATCTTTTTCATATTTTGCAGGGTTCCAATGATTTTTCCGCTATGTCTGAAGAAATTTCAAAGGTGGAGGGTGACGATCCTCCCACCTTTGATTCACTAGAGGAAAACATTCGCAGGAAGAAGCTCCACATATCATCAATCATCCATGAGGCATTGATGCCATATCACTCCTATGCAGCCCTGTACATCAGCAGAAAACCATGAAGCGAGCATAGTCAGAGAGTATCATTGCCAAAGACAAAATATACCGGAGCAGAAGATTGAAGACAGGCTTTGTGGGGATTACGTCTAAGATTGTTTATCAAAAGCCTAATCCCTAATTAAAACACAGTTTGAAGAAAATCTTAAGTGTTTTATCAATAGGAAAGCCTCCACCGCCACACCCGAGGAAAATTGATCCCTCCAGCTACCACGATGCCACCTGTGCCTCAAAGCATTCATATCCGAGGCTGGAGTTATTGATCAGGATCAGATATTTGTCTCAAACGCAGCCAGAGAGTAAATTCTGCCAAGGAACTTAATGAAAAAACATTTGCAGAGTTACTTTGACACCACACAGAGCCTCAAAGGTCAAAAAAGAGCTCCCACCGAGCTTAAATCTTTATGTAAATCATTTAATACAGAAGATACCTATGTAAGTTTCTTCATTGAGCCCCCAAGGGCCGAGGGACCATTAAGTATGTATTAATTATCTTTAGATATCTTCTAACAGATCTCACCTCCTCATTCTTCTATAAATACTACTGTAGAAGATGAGAGAAGGGTTGGTTGATGTACTTGCTGAACATTGTAATGTAATTGAGTTTGAGACTTCTATCTGTAAATAGTGTTCACTTGCCCTTGGAACTCTGCTTGTGATAGATAAGTTAGGCTGAGATGAGTAGATGATTGCTAAACTAAAGCATTGGACTTAAAGCTGTAACTGGTTTGTAGCATCAATACAAGTTGATTTATGGGATCCTGGTCTATGTTGACAGTGATGTTTTTCTCATTGTAACTTGTTATTTTGTTTCTATTTTCAGTATGTTTGATCTTTTCTTATAAAGAAAAACATGCATAGATTTAGGACCTACTGTATATCAGTACCCTTCTCTGACTGAAAATCTTTATCTTTATGTTTTCTTCCAATCTGTGCTATTTGGGAATGATTCAATTCAGTTTAAGGATAGGAATGTTGGCATTCCCTCGTCTTATTTTCTTAGCTAAATGTTATTCTTAAATGTTATTTTCATTATATGTTAAGTAAATATGAACTGAGGAAGATATGGTGAGCCCTGGTCCCAGTTTTATCCCAAAGAATGTCTGAAAGTTTCCCTTGGAATGTGTTAAAAGCTCGCTAGTTTAGAAGTACTTACTAGATCTTAGGCCATTCTGTGTTATCCTTGTGATTGTCTTGAAAGTGACCAAGTAAAGCAGAGCTAGGAGAGGATTTGTGGTGAGCCCGACCCGCTAGTTTCTACTCTAACAGTTGCCTTAAAGTTTCCCTTTGTTTTTATATGTTTTCTATTGAAAGTGTATCAAAGGCTGGCTAGTTTAGAAGTACTTACCAGATCCTAGTTTTCTTTCATGTTTTTCTTAAGTGTGCATCAAAGGCTGGCTAGTTTAAAAGTACTTACCAGATCTTGGACTGCTCTTTGTTCTTCATCTGTCTAATTCCATTTCTTTTGTCTCATTCCATTCCATAAATCAAACTTCAAAGAGATCCTTAGACATAGATGACTTGCCCCATGGACCACTCTTGCCTTTTGTTGTTTCAATTAAACCCTATTATGACTCCATAGCCCAGTAGACTAAAACCTGCAGTTATCTACCTTCCTGGCCAAAGCTTGTTATATCTACTCGCAACTTCACACCTTTGAAAATATTTGCATTTAGAACTTTCCACCTCAAACAGTAATCATGCTCAACCATCCCAAAAAAAAAAAAAAAACCCTGGCCTTCATAACTAGCCTAATATCATTACCTAAAACATCAAAGAAATATCCATCTTTGCACTTATTGGAGAGATCCCTCTCCGGATTCATAAGGGCTAGATCCTAGAGTCCCAAAGTGGTTGAAATGATGTTTCTCCCTGCGATCGGACTTTGCCAATCTTGCTGATTACAGGGAACTAACAGTCTGTCACAGTCTCCCTCTATGTTTCTCGCTCTGAGAATAAATACACAATAGACAGTCATAATACGATGCCCTCATACAAGCGAGGGGTTTCCTTCTAGGGAAAAAATTCATAAACTAAGCATAAATTCTACCGTCAGATCATTTGCCTAATGAACGACCCAGATTGAATAGAAATTACTATACTTTTACAAGGAAATTTTACATTTGTTTTTAGCTTCAAGGGTGCTGCCCCCGAAACCCTTGCCAGGGGTGGGCTCCATAAACTCGCAGCCGCCCCCCCTGGACCCCACAGGCAACGTTTAATTAGGGGCGGCTTTTCCTCCCCCATTAAGGTACAAGGGTCCAACGCTGTGATATAAAATAAACAAGATAATCAGGCTCCACACCCAACACAACATATAAACAATAGAAATATTGAGGATACAACAACCATAAATTCTATATGGAATCCAATACATTTACACATAAAATACCAGGGAATATAAACTCTTATTAATGAATGCAAAATCCAGCCCAGTATGGGACTATCATGTTCCACCCAACTATAGATTGACTGAGCCAAATCTCTCTTCAACCAGTCATCCCCATGCCATATTCTAAGCATGAATGTGGGACTCAAACCAAAAGAGCCATCCAGTCCTTCCCAAGGCTAAACCACCTCACCCTCATTAATACAAACAAGATTTACCACAACCCTCGCCAGATCACTCGGCCATAAAAACGCATGGATGCCACTTGTTAGTGTCTAATATTCAGTGATCAATATGTACTCTTTCAAATTTTTGTAGCAGTTGTTCTAGGTAAAATTTTTACATTTCCAAGTCAGTTTTCAAATAAAATATTGATCGTTAGATATGTATAGGTTTTTAAAATCTACTCCCTTATGTCTATTTATGGCCATTGTCATTTCATGAGTCATGTCTCTATTTTCATCTATACTCACAAGTTAAGTCACCATGTATTCACGTAGGTCAGTGTCTAGGTATATTTTACTTTGCCTCCATAAAAGTCTAAAATCTATCATAAAAAAGGAAAAAAGAAGTGTCATTCACTTCCATTATACAAATTCATCTTTAAAAGGGAGTTAGCTTAGGTAGGTGAATGAAAAAGAGACAATTTGTCTTCTTTCAAAAGCTTGTTTCATTATCAAAAAATTCAAAAAGCAAAGTATTCTTCAAAAAAGTCATGTTTTCACTAAATGACAAAAAGGGTATTTTTATTGATGTTATAAAAGGGAAAAAGTGATTTCATTCACTCATTTTATCTCCTCCTACTCGATAAAAGTGCACATCTCACCTTCATAATACCTTACCATTGCTAAAGGTGGAAGAAAACTGGAAAAAATTGCAAAGAAACCCATTATTCTATGCTTTTGGAAGCTCTGCAACATTTCTGAAGGAGTTGTGCCATGTTTCTGAGAGAGTGAGATGATTCTGGGTATTTTCCATATGCTTATGGGGTAGCGCTACGTTTCTGCAAAGGCTGCTACGTTTTTCTTTTCACTCTTCAAATAAGCTACCAAAGCTTAAAAAAAATTGTGCAAACCTCCTGTGATGTCCAAAAGCAGTAAGTGGACACTTCCAAATCCTTCTTCAAGTCAATTCATGACTGTATGAGTGTTTTTCATCATTAGGTTTTTTCTATCCTATGTTTTAGGGTTTCTCCTTTCTTAATTTGTTTAGCCATTGGAGACCCTTTTTCCCACTATATAAGCCTTCATTTATCCTTTATAGACCCTACCATATTTCCTCCCATTACTAACAACCCCCTTTACCCTTCTTCCATCAAAACCCTAAGTCCTCATTACATTTCCACAACAAAACTGGAAAATCTCTGTGTTTTCGTATTTTGACCCATATCCCCATACCTATTTCAAGTAATTCCATCTGTATACTTAAGATAACACATGACCCTACTATCATTTTCCTCAACCTTCGTATACCTCATCACAACCCCTAAACCTACCCTATCCATATCCCCTGTTTTCCCAAATTTACCATCTCTACTCACTCATTTAATCTAGGAGGGTTTGATTGTGTTCACAACTACTATAGAGACTAAAAAGAAAGCTCACAAGGGAGGTCACCACTATATATTTGAGCCATCCACATTGCAAGAACTCAATTCCTCCCCATATGCTAAGAGATGTTTTGAAAAAAATGGATGTCTAAGACTTTGTGAGAAGACCATGGAGGTGGGAAGTCATGCCCCATTGACTACCCTTTTTGCCACGAAATTCATCAGAGACAAGGCCACCATTATAGGCATTGAATTCAATCTATCAATAGAGGCCATCACTTCAGAAACGGGGATTCCAAATGAGGGAAAAGTTTTTTTCGAGGGCATGGAATTGGACCTTGAAAACTACCCAATGTTCCTAAAACACCGTTGGAGAGATGAACCTGAACATGTTTTCCTTTTCAGGAATTTATTTAATAAGTATGCCCCATTAATGAATATCTTCATAAAGTATTTTACATGTGAGGGAATATCTTCAAAATTGTATGAATACCATGTCAAGTTGCTAATGCACTTTGCAACTACCAAATCTATCAATTTGTCAAATTATCTATTCAAGATTTTGGTCAAGATGGCGGAAAAAGTACAAAGAAAAGGTAGAAATCCTCATCCCAGTTTATTTCACCATGGTTTGGTTAGTATTATTTCTATGCACCAACTCTTAGAAAAAAACATGACCTAGGAAGATTTCATGGAGAAAGTATCATCAGTTCCTTCTACTAATCCACCTGATGTTCATAGCACAACATCAGTATACCCAAAGGAGGTTGGCTTTTCTAGCAAGCAGGCTCAGATTTCAAGAACACTTAGGGTTGATATCACTCAAACTTATGAGATGGGAAATAGAATGGTTTTTTCTCCCAAGACTATCAGAGGTGTATTGGCACCTGAAACTACACCTGAGAAAAGACAAACAATGGATAAACCACCTAGCCATGATGGTGAGTCACCATTGCAACACCATGATGAAATAGCGCCCCTAGAAGTTGAAATGGCAGATTAGGTGAAGGATGTATCATTTTAGGAGATCATATAGGAGAAGGATGAAGAAATAACAGAGTTAAGGGAGGTTTTCTCAAATTCAAATTCTCAGATTACATTCATACATCAAGAAAATATTTAGCTAAAGGTGAAATTACTCCTCCAAGAAAAGCCAAAGGTACATGTTGAGGTAGATAAAGGAAAAGGAAAAGAGATAGTAGATGATGATTAGCTGGAGAATGGAGAGGTTGGAACAAAAAGAAGAAGACCAAGGACAATAGGCCTCAAGAAGGCACTTTAGAGAGAAAGAGAATTGGCAGCACCTAAATCAGGTTGGTAGACTTTTGACGAGCTAATTCTTGATGAAATCAATCAAGATAAAGAGTATTGGCTTCAAAGGGTCAATTTAAACCTTGAGAAGATGTTGAATAAATTTAAAAATAACAATAACCTCCAGAGACATATGGCCAATCATTTTTGCACCAGGAACAAAATTTCACAAATCAGGCTCAAACAAGTGAAAAAGAAACTTAAAGAATCTAAAATGAAGCTCAAGGAGAAGGAAAACATAAACATCCTTCCTGAGGCATCCATGGTTGTTTACCCCTTCCTCCACAGGTGTTATAGAACATATTTTGGTCAATTTTGAGCACTTTTTGTATTTTTGGTGATTTTTGCAAAATATGGAAATTTTGTGTACATAGAAGCATCGTGCCGAGGCACGATGCTTTCTCTCAGAGCTTCTAAATCAAGTTATGGTTACATGGGTGGGTGCATATTGATTATTACATGTCATATATGCACTTTATTTTCCACGACATTCTCTAGTTTTGAAGAAAAATTCAAGAAACTTCCTTTTTTCTATGCTTCTGCCAATGTTTTGGACCAGGCACGACGTTTCTGGAGTGAGATTGGGAAAACCCAATTTTGGAGGCCTTCATGTGGGTGTTTTCCATAAATTCAAGGTGCTTTGGAAACTAGACACATAGGGCTACTCAGTACAACTTTCATATTTTCATTTGGATGCTCATAAGTGGGTCAAAATCATCCTTTAACTGGCATGACACTTCTGCAAAACTGGCGCAATGTTTCTACTACAGGCACAACTTTTCTGCATAGGATTGCTCTCAAACAGATGTCATGCCCATAAAACTCCAGAAATTCTATGCTAGTTGTCCCATGAGGTGGCATTATATATGTTTTAGTTTTTTTTCCTCTATGATGAGGAAACATGTAATATAATGGATGAGACACACACTCCTAGTCTTTTGCTAAATTTCAGGGATAAGTTTCTAATTTCCCTATATTATAGGAAGTGACTCATCTGATGTAATTATGATGTTTTTTGGATATGATTTCGACCCTATGAGGTGTCATGAACTCTATTTTCTATAAGTAGTCCACCTCAAGTCTTTTTAGAGGTTGGATAGTTGTTACTTGTAGTGGAGCTATTGTATAAGCTTTTGCTAATGAAATCAAGGACAATGTTGTAGACATAGTGTTGAGACTCCTGTGGTATGCCTTTGGGCATTTTTTTTTCTCTATAAAATCATCATTTTTAATGTTATGTTATCCATATTTCACATATATGTTTATTTATGCTAAGTCTTATCATTTTATTGATAAAAATCATGCATTCCATGCTCTTTTTTCTATAATCATTTCATGAATTTTTCACTGTTCTTCTGATGAATGAATTCAGTTTATTGCTTATTCTCACTCTTTCTTAGTTCACTCTACATAAAATGAAAATTAATAAAGCTTCTTAGCTTACCTAATTTTCCTCACCCTTAACTCTACAACTAAATATTTGAAACCAAACTAAAGCCCTAGACCTAGTTTCCTAACTGTCATTCATATCCAGCAAAACTACTAACAAACAAAATCCCTAATCTATTGAGAATAATAACTAGCCTAGTACATTATATCCAGTAATACTGTTGGATAATAAGTGACATTGAGAGATGTCTCTCTGGTCTTTGTAGGGCTCGCTAGTTGACCTAAAGGTTAGTATGTGGTTACCTTCCTTCAACTCAATTCTCAGCATTGGGAAGCAGGGGGGAGTGATAACATTTTTGGCACCGTTGATGGGGAGCGATTGCAAAAATTTCCCTCTGAGAATTTATTTAGTTCATTGAAGGTTATAATTGTGGGTGACAAGTTCAAACATTTAAAGAATGATGAGTTTGTAATTCGAGCCAAATTTCCAATAGTCAAGAAAATTTTGCTCCCAAAAGACATACTAGGTCAAATCCAGACCAAAATCCCTCACCAATTATAAATGACCCTGAGAGTCTTTTAAGAAAGCATAAGACTAAGTATTGGAAAGTTGGAAAGGCTATTCCTCCACTTGTGAAATCAAACACCTTTCCTACTATATTTTGTTCAGAAGATTTGTCCTACAATTGTGAATTTGAAATATATTTGTTTAGGTCTAAGTTTGAAAATTTTCTTTCAGAAATTGTCTTTAATCCTATTAATTTTTAAACCTTTGTACCATTTTCTGAGTCTTCTTATTTCGAGGTTGATAGTGAAGTCTAGTATAATTTCTACAAAATTGAAGGTTTAGTGAATAAGTTTCAAGAGACTTCAGATAGAGCTTATTTCCAATGCCAACAATAGTCTTTTTCTTCACCACATATTATTACACCTTCTCACAGAGCTACAACATCATCTCGTCCTTTCATTCCATCATTACCTCAGTAATTTTTCACTCCATCAACACCTCTACAATCCCCTGCATTAATCATGGGTAGATTTGCTCCGTTGATCTTACACCAATAACTCACTACACTACCTCGAAATTATGGTCAAATATTTCCCCTTTTTTATGGAACATCAGAGGTTATTGTCTATCAACACATTGTCAAAGTGATTGATTTCATATATCTTGAAGAGATTGACAATGATGACACCAAGATGTGCATCATATCACAAAGTTTCTCAGGAGAGGTTAAGAAATGGTTCTACTCTCTCACAGCTGGTTCAATAGCTAATTCATAGTAGTTGATTGACTTGTTTATGAAAAAATGGGAGGATAATAAGAATCCATAGCAAATCCTAGTTGAATATAATGCCTTGAAAATGAATCCCAATGATTATGTACAAGACTTTATAGTTAGATTCAATTATATTTATGATTCTATTCTTGAAAATATAAAGCCTCCTCCAAGACTTTCTTTACCTCACTACCCTCAAGGTTTCGATCCCGACATGCTTTACCAGCCGAGGGAAAGAAATCCATCAACCCTTGAAGAAATGAAGAGAAATGCAATGATCCTTGAGGCTAATTTGATTATCGAAAATTAAAAAATCAAGATAGAGAAAAGGGTCATTATCAAGGAAGAAACATCTACTTCATCTAAGGGCAAGCTCAACACCTTGATAAAAACCATGGAGAAGATGATGGATAAAATTTCCATCTCTAATAGACAAGCTTAACCCTCATTTAGCAATCCCAATTTCAGGGGTCAAAATCAGTAGCCTCAATACAAGATCAAGAAAAGGGAAAATAGGGGTGATGATCCACAAATTCAGCAACAAATTCACATTCCATTTCAACAAAAATACATAGAAAGTCTCGATGAACAAGATGAAGAATATATTTCTGGAGATAATAATTTATTTGATGAAAATAAACAACCTATTTTCCTCACTGAAGAAGATCAGTTTTCTGCAGAAATTCATGCACCAGACGATAAAAAATGTGTCTTGTCAAATGATGATATGCTATCAGTATGGACAAAATATTACTAAAGGAGATATCAGAATGCTCTTAGTCAAGTATAGAGGCAATATGGTTTGAGGAATAGGAATTTTCCTATAACCTCCAGTCAGTAAAAACAAAATTCTCAAATCAATACTTTTCATAAAGAGACCACTACTTCAAATAATAATAAAAAAGACGAGGAACCTTTTGTTCCTAGTCTTGCAAAGGGCAATGTGGCTTCTATCACTAGTCAAAAAAAATATAAACAAGTCCAAGATGGAGGAAAGAAGAGGGAGATTCAACACAAATATAAACTACAAAAGAAATATGCATCATCCAAAGAGGTAGAAAAACATTATGACCTTTTTAGTCTTGAAAATAAAATCTCTAAACTGGAAGTCTCCATTCCTTTAACTGAAATAGTCAAGAATTTCTAGTATAAGTTTCATGTAGCCAAGTTGCTTATGGTGGATCATATGTCTGATATGGTTAATGTAAGTGATGATCACCCAAAACTTTTATTTTCTGCTATTGTTGATGGTGATTTAGAATATAGTGAGGTCCCTTCATTCTATCTTAGCCTCAAAATCCACTATTTTATCCTCCATAATGCCATTCTTGATTCTGGAGTGTCTCATAACCTTATGCCTAAATCCATAATGGATATATTAGGCCTAGATATAACAAGACCTTAGCATGAACTTTATTCTTTTGATTTAGGTAGAGTGAAATGTCTTGGCCTCATTAAAGATCGAGTGGTGTCTTTAGAACAAATCTCAGCCAAGAATTTCCTCATAGATGTTGTTGTGGTTGATATCCCTCCCAGATTTGGAATTTTTCTCTCCCGGTCATTGGGAGCGAAACTTAGAGATACCTTGCAGCTCGACTTTTCATATGCTACCATATTGTTCTTTGGTCAAGTCAGAAAACTATACTGGGAAAGTAAAATGAAGTACATGATCAGTAGCAGAGAAAAGTCTAATATTCACCCCATACATGTTGTTCACATAGATTTAGAATATTTTATATTATTCAATGATCAATATTCAACGTCTTCAGAAATTTTGATTGAAGAAAAGAAATAATTTTTTGAGTTTTCAAATTCTGTTTTAGAAATTACAAATGAAGAAAATCAAGAAAATATCCCAAGTGGTTTGGAACAAAGTGCATGAGCCCAAAAAAGAAATGAAGTAGTGAAAGACACAATTTTTTATGGTACAATAGAACTTTCTCAAGAAGAAAGTAAAGTTTAGTCATCTGATTGGCAACATGCCGATGAAGAGAGTGGTTTGTGGACCATGGACTTCGATGGAGCCTTGGGTAAGGAAGGGGATGGAATTGGAGTGTGTATTCACAACCCTATAAATCAGTCTCTTAACATTCTTCCTAATTTTAAAATTTCCTCTTACAAGTTAGCATTTGATTTTTCTAACAATGAAGCAGAGTATGGGGCTTTGATAGTGAGCTTGAAAATCCTCAAGAAGTTAGGTGCTAAGAAAATTTGTGTATGGCGACTCTGAATTGGTAATAAAACAATTCAAAGGGGAATATCAGGCCAAGCATTGTAGGATTTAAGCTTATCGAAATGCAATATTAGATATCCTCAAGACCTTCAAAGAGTATAATTTGTAATTGATCCCAAGGGACAACAATGTTATTGCTGATTCTCTATCCAATTCAGTAAGCATGTTTAAATATTGTATCCCAATAAGAAGTATGAGATAAATTTCAAAAAGTTCCCTCTTGTTTCGGATAATGTTAAGTATTGGTAGGTATTCCAAGATGACAAACAGATCATCAACTTCTTACAGATGGAAGAGGAATTTGTGAATTTAAAAATGGATGACCAATTTTCTGAAAGTAACCAAGAATTACATGCAGTAGAAATTAAAGTAGTTCACTTGAAAGACAAATAAATTCCTAGAGGTCTTGGGCCTTTGGATGAGCTTTTTCATCAAGATGATTTTAATCTTGGCAACAGAAGTAGGAGTGGAGGATCTTAATCTTGGCACTCCTAAAGAGCCCAAGATAGTCAAGATTTCAAAATCCTTGAGCCCATAGATGAAAGCTAAATATGCAGTGCTCATGTCTCAGTTCTCTTATGTTTTTACATGGGAGTATTCTGATCCAAAAATTTATGATAAGAGTATAATTCAGCATGCTATTCCTTTGAAACCAGATCATAAGCCTTTCTACTAGAAATTGAGGAGAATGAATCCCTAGATGCTACCCTCCATTTAAAAAGAGGTAAACAGGATTTTACAGCTCGTATTATATTTCCTCTTCGATTCTCAAATTAGATGTCTAGATGAGTGCTAGTAAGGAAGATCGGAGAAATTTGCTTGTGTATAGATTTTAGAAATCTGAATAAAGTGTCACTGAAAGACTATTACACACTGCCAAAAATGGACCATATTATGCACAGGGTATTTGGATATTTCATAATTTCATTTTTGGATGGATACTCTGTGTATAATCATATTCTAGTCCATCCAGATGATCAGGAAAAGACAGCCTTCACAATACCATGGGGTACCTTCATATACACCAAAATTCCCTTTGGATTGAAAAATGCAAGAGCGACTTTTCAATGAGCGATGGAAATTTATTTCACCAATGAAAAGAATTTCTTCTTGGTCATCTATCTTGAGGATATCACTATTTTTTACAAGACAAATGAGCAACACTTGCAGCACTTGAAAACAATTGTTCATAGACGTAGGAAATTTGGCATATCGTTGAATCCTAAAATTAGTTTGTTTGCTATGGAGGAAGGAAAATTTTTGGGCCACATCATTTCAAAAGACATCCTTTGAATAGATCCTTCATGAATTGAAGCGATTAAGAGCTTGGACTATGCCAGAAGCAAGAAGGAGATTCATTCATTTAATGGTAAAATCAATTTTCTGAGAAGGTTTGTTCCCAATTTTGCGGAACACTTAAGGAAAATTACTGAAATTCCGAAGAATGATAGTGAAGTAAAATGGTCTGAGGAAGAAAATAAGTCTTTCAATCAAGTAAAATTTGATTTATCTCATGCTCCAATTCTTATTACTCCAAATTACACACTTGATTTCATCATTTTCCCCTTTTCTTCGGAGCATACTCTAGTTCTTGTCCTTATGAAAAAAAAAATCATAAAACAGAATAATACATCACTTTATTTAGTAGGACCATCAGAGATGCAGCCTTAAAGTACAATATCGTTGAAAAATAGGCCTTGGCGCTATTTAAAGCATTGAAGGACTTCTGAGTCTATATTCTTCACTCTCATGTGATTGCATATGTTCCAAACACTGCTGTCAAAGATGTGCTTATACAGAATGATCCTGAAGGTCGGAATAGAAAATAGATCGCTACTATGTTGGAGTATGACTTGGAGATATATCCTACAAAATTGATCAATGGACAAGGCTTGGAAAAGCATATTGCGGACTCCAATATTCATGCTTTAGACATCAATTTTATTGATGCGTTATCTGAAGAGAAAGAGGATAATTCATTACAGGTATCTGAAATATTTATTTCATCGCCATGGTATGCTAATATTGTTTATATTTTGCAACACTTGAATCCTCCCGACTTCCCTAGTAGTAAAGAGAGATCTTTGAAGTCGAAGGCTCTTAAATATTGCATCTTTAACAATTATTTGTATTAGAAAGATTCGGGTGGAGTGTTGTTGAATTGCTTAGTAGAAGGAGAAGTTGAAAAAGTGATGAATGAATTTCATAAAGGTGAATATGGTCGTCATATTTTCTGGAATACTAAAACAAATAATATCTTGAGGGTTGGATTCTATTGGTAAAGTTTATTTTCATATCTGTATAAGACTGTCATGAGCTATCATGAATGCCAAAAGTTTCAAGGAAGAAGAAATCTTTTGTCGCTACCCTTAAAACACATCCTAGTTCAAGCAACCTTCCAACAATGGGGTCTTGGTTTGATTGGCAAGATCCATAATCCTTCATCAGCTCAACACAAATGTATAACCACTGTCACTAATTACTTCACAAAGTGGGTTGAATCCATTCGACGAGGAAAGCTACACATACTATCATCATTTAGTTTTTGGAAAGAAATATCTTGTCTCATTTTGGTTACCCACAAAAAATTGTTACTAACAATACAACCACCTTTAAGTCTAAGAAAATGATTGAATTTTGTGATAAATATCATATAAGACTTGGTAATTCCACAACATACTATCCTCAAGGCAACGAGTTTGCCGAATCATCAAACCAATCACTGGTGGATATAATTAAGAAGTTGCTGCAAGAGAAAAAGAGAAATTGGAACAAGAATCTCATAAATTCTTTATGGGCAGATATAATTAGCATGAAGATATCAATTAATATGTTGCATTTTCAGCTTGTATATGGTGTTGACATAATATTTCCCACTTCTTTTGGTTGTCCCAATGATGAAAATTCTACAATAAATCGATAGTGAAGAAAATTATGTGCAACGAAGAATCAGTCAAATGATTCATTTGCAGTAGAAAAGAGAAGAATTTTTCAATCATACTTCAAAACATCAGGAGAAAATCAAGAAAGTGTATGAAAAAAAGACCAAAGCTGATGATTTCAATGTAGGAGATGTTGTCCTTCGGTGGGATGCCTGGAATGAAGACAAAGGTAAGAAAGGTAGTTTTATAGTCTGTGGAAACATCCATACAAGATCACAACATTCAAAGGTAATAAGCCATTCTTGTTAGAAGATGTTGATGGGAAAAAAATTCTGGGAGGATTGGTGAATGGTAGGTTCCTCAAACACTACCTTACCTAAGTTTGAAGAAAAAGGTTCACTTTCATTGTAAATATCACTTTTATATGCTATCAAGTATAAGAAGTTGTTTTAGAAGTTTGAAGTCTGAGGAGAAGGCCATGATATTTCTATAATTAGCTGATGTTTTTCTTTCAAAAATTTTCAAAAATTTCAGTTAGTTTTGGAGTCAGTTTTTCAATTTTTCGAAGTTGTTTCAGTTTCTATTTTTCACTCCATTGCCGAATGGATAAGGCTACCTGATCTACGGTGTTCTTAACAGCTCTTGAAGGATTTTCCATCCCTAGCTAGAGCCAATGTTAGTTTCCAATATCCAGTGATCAATATGTACTCTTTCAAATTTATCTAGTAGTTGTTCTAGGTCAAAATTTAACATTTCCAAGTCAGTTTTCAAATAAAATTTTGATTATCGATATGTTTAGGTTTTTAAATGATACCCCCTTCAATTTATTCATGGTTATTTTCATTTCATTAGTCATGTATTCATTTTCATATAGAGTCATAGGTTATGTCACCATGTTTTCACCTAGGTCAGTGTCTAGGTGTCTTTCACTTCGCCTCCATAAAAGTCCAAAATCTGTCATAAAGAAGGAAAGAAGAAGAGTCATTCACTTCCTTCATACAAAGTCATATTTAAAATGGAGTTAGATTAGGTAGGTGAATAAAATAAAGAAAATTTGTCTTCTTTCAAAAGCTTGTTTCATTATCAAAATATTCAAAAAGGAAAGTATTCTTCAAAAAGGTCATGTTTTCACTAAATGACAAAAAAGGTGTTTTTATTGATGTTATAAAAGGGATGTGATTTCATTCACTCATTTGATCTCCTCTTGCATGATAAAATTCCATCTCTCACATTTAGAATACCTTACCATTTCCAAAAGGTGGAAGAAAACTAGAAAAAATTGCAAAGAAATCCATTCTGCTATGCTTCTCGAAGCTCTGCGACATTTGTGAAGGAGCTACGCAATTTTTTTGAGACAAAACAACGCTTCTGGGTATTGGTGCTATGTTTCCGGGGAAGTGCTACATTTTTTATTTTCACTCTTCAAATCAGCTACCAAATCTTCAAAACAATTGTGCAAACCTCCTCTGACCTCCAAAACCAGCAATTGGACACTTCCAAAGCCTTCTTCAAGTTAGTTCATTATTGTATGAGTGTTTTTTATCATTATGATTTTTCTCTCCTATTTTTTAGGGTTTCTCCTTTCTTTTTTGGTTTAGCCATTGGAGTCCCTTTTTCCCACCATCTAAGCCTTCATTTATCCTTTACAAACCCTACCACAACACATCCCATTACTCATAGTCCCCTTTACCATCTTCCATCAAAACCCTAATTCCTCACTAAATTTCCAAAGAAAAACTAGAAATTATCTGTGTTTTCCTATTTTGACCCATCTCCCCATACCTATTTCAAGTAATTCCATCAGTATCCTTAAGCTAACACATCACCCCATTGTCTCAAATTTTTGGGGAATTTTCTCAACCTTCTTATATCTCATCACAACCCCTAAACCTAGCCTATCCATATCCCCTGTTTTCCCAAATTCATCGTTCCTACCCACTCATTTCATCTAGGAGGGTTTGATTGTGTTCAAAACTACTCTGGAGACTAAAAAAAGGCTCACAAGGGAGTTCACCACTCTAGATTTGAGCCATCCACATTTCAAGAAATTAATGCCTCCTGATATGCTAAGAGATGTTTTGAAAACACTAGATGTCTGAGATTTTGTGACAAGATCATGGAGGTAGGATGTCATGCCCCATTGACTACCCTTTTTTCCACCAACTTTAGCAGAGACAAGGCCACCATTGTAGGAATTGAATTCACTCTATCAAAAAAGGTCATCACTTCAACGACATGGATTCCAAATGAAGGAGAAATCTGAAGGGCATGGAATTGGACCTTGAAAACTACCCAATGTTCCTAAAACCTCATTGTAGAGATGAACCTGGAAATGTTTTCCATTTCAGGAATTTACTTGATAAGTATGCCCCGTTAATGAAGCTCATCATGAAGTATTTTACATGTCAGGGAAGACTTTCAAGATTGTGCCAATACCATGTTAGGTTACTAATGCTCTTTACAGCTACAAAATCTCTCAATTTTTCAAATTATCTATTCAGGAGTTTGGTCAAGATGGCAGAGAAATTCGAAATAAAGGGTAGAAATTCTCATCCTAGTTTATTTCACCATGGTTTGCTTAATATGGCTGCTATGCACCAGCTCTCAGCAAACAACATGGCCTGGAAAGCTTTCATGGAGAAAGTAGCATCAACTTCTCCTACTAATCCACCTACTGTTCAAAGCAAAACATCAGTCCAACCAAACGAGGTTGGCTTTTCTAGCAGGCAGGCTCAGATTTAAAAAACACCTAGGGTTGAGATCACTCAACCTTATGAGAAGGGAAATATAATGGTTTTTGATCCCAAGACCATCAAAGGTGTACTGGCACCTGAAACTACACTTTAGCAAAGACAAACAATGGATCAACCACCTAGCCATGATGGTGAGTCACCATTGCAACACCATGATGAAGAAGCTCCCCTAGAAGTTTAAATGGTAGATCAGGTGAAGGATAAATCATTTGAGAAGATCATGAAGGAGAATGATAAGGAAATAGCAGAGTTAAGGGAGGTCTTCTCAATTGAAAATTCTCAGATTACATTCCTACAGCAAGAAAATCTTTAGCTTAAGGTGAAATTACTCATACAAGAAAATACAAAGGTACATGTTAAGGCATATAAAGGCAAGGGAAAAGAGAAAGTATATGATTATCAACTGGATAACACAGAGGTTGGAACAAAAATAATAAGACCAAGGAAAATAGGCCTGAAGAAGGTGCTTTAGAGAGAAAGAGAATCAACAACTCCTAAATCAGTTTGGCAGAATTTTGATGAGCTAATTCTTGATGAAATCAATCAAGAAAAAGAGTATTTTCTTGATAGGGTAAATGGAAGCCTCAAGAAGCCGTTGAAGAAAGCTAAAAATAACAATAACCTCCATAGACATATGGCCAATCATTATTGCACTAGGACCAAAATTTCACAAATTAGGTTCAACCAAGTGAAAAAGAAGCGTAAAGACGCTCAAATGAAGCTCAAGGAGAAGGAAAGCCAGACCCCCTTGTTGAGGAATACATGGGTTTTTAGCCCATCCTCCATAGGTGTTATAGAAAAAAATTGGTCAATTTCGAGCTCTTTTTTTTTTTTTTTTTGGTGATTTTTGCACTAATCTAGAAATTTTGCCTCCAAAGAAGCGTTGCGCTGAGGCGCGAAATTTCTCTCAGAGCTTCCAAATTAATTTTTCTTACACGGTTGGGTGCATATTTATTATTACATGCCATATTTTCACTTTTTTTTCCATGAATTTCTTTAGTTTTGAAGAAAAATGCAAAAAACTACCTCATTTCTATGTTTCTGCCAGTGTTTTGAACGAGGCGCGACACTTCTGGAGTGAGGTTGGGAAAACCCACTTTTGAAGGCATTCTTATGGGTGTTTTCTAGAAATTCAAGGTATTTTGGAAACTAGATACATAGGGCTACTCAACACAACTTTTAGATTTGTATTTGGATGCTCCTAAGTTGATCAAAATCACCCTTGAACTGGCGTGATGCTTCTGCAAAACACGCGCAATGTTTCTGCTAGAGGCGCAGTGTTTTTGCATAAGATTCCTCTTAGAGAGATGTCATGTGTAGAAAACTATAGAAATTCGATGCTATATGTCCCATGAGGTGGAATTATATATGTTTGATTTTTGTTTTCCCTCTATGATGAGGAAACATATAATTTAATGGAGGAGACACACAGTCCTTGTCTTTAGCTAAATTTCAGGGATAATTTTATAGCTTCCCTAGATTTTAGGAAGTGACTCATGTGTTGTAATTATGATGTTTTTGGATAGGATTTCGACCCTATGAGGTGTCATGAACTCTATTCTATATAAGAAGTAAAAATAAAGTCTTTTTAGAGGTTGGATAGTTGTTATTTGCAGTGGAGCTATTGTACAAGCTTTTGGTAATGAAATCAAGGACAATGTTGCAGACATAGTGTTGAGACTCCTTTGGTATGCCTTTGAGCATTTATTTTTCTCTGTAAACTCATGAAGGTTAATGTTATTTTATCCATATTTCATAGATATGCTTCTTCATGCTATGTCTTATCATTTCTTTGACATAAATCATGATTTCCATGCTTTGTTTTCTATAATATTTTCATGAAATTCTCACTGCTCTTCTCATGTATGAATTCAGTTTATTGCTCATTCTAACTCTCTGCCAGTTCACTCTATACATAATGAAAAATTAATCATGCTTATTAGCTTACCTACGTGGCCTCGCCCTTACCTCTCCAACTAAACCTTTGAAATCAAACTAAAACACTAGACCTAGTTTCCTAACTGTCATTCCTATCCAGCAAAACTCGAAACAAACAAAAACAGTAATCTATTGAGCATCATAACTAGCATAAAAAATTATATCCAGTCATCCTTTTGGCTGCTAAGTGACATTGATAGATACCTCTTTGGTCTTGGTAGGGCTAGCTACGTAACCTAAAGGTTGGTTTGTGGTTACCTTCCTTCAGCTCCATTCTCAGCCTTTAGAAGCAGGGGGGAGTGATAACACCACCAAATTTCTCCACCTACACCGTGAGGAATTTTCCTATCTCCTAGTATCTAGAATTTACCGAAATCCACAATCTGATCCAGGGATCACTAGGCCATAATCTATACACCACCCTCTAGACTTTACTGTATATCCCACCATTCACTGGAAAGGTTTCTTAGGCCTGATCAAAGGAAACCACCTCTAGTATTTACCATATATCCCTCCATTCACCGGTAAAGGATATAAGGGACATAATACCTCAATTTACCGCAACCCACAGTCCTATTCATGGGTCACTAAGCTAATGGCTTTACCGTAATTCACAATCTGGTTCAGGTATTTCTAGGCCATGTGTTATTTCTTTTAGATATCCACCTCACCCAATTTTGAATCCATTAGGAAATCCAATTCAAACAAAAAATGAGAACCTCATCACACAATTTCTATCTGAAAATGGCAAAGCAAGGCTGAAGAAAACTATCACACCTAGAAAAACCCATGTGAATTACAACAAGAGAACCAAGGACACACATGTGTGTCGAATCTAGCAAGGAAATCACACATGAAAATATATACCTGCAAGTAAACCTGTTGTAGTTGCTTGATCCTCCTCCTGCTTGATTGATCTTTGCTGCTCTTTTCCTTGTTCGACTTTCTTGATCCAATGCTGAAGTACTGTAAGAAAAATCTAAGTGACAAAGAGTGTGAGAGAGGGATAATAGAGAGAGGGCTCCAAAAATGAACTAACAGAAGGTACCAACTCATCCTCAGAAGAATTTTTATCAATTAGTCCTCTATTTTCTTCATTTTCCATTATTTTCCTTCATTTCCTCCCAACATGCAACTTGTGACCTTTAAGCCTCCTTTTATCCTAATTTCCATTATTTTCATAAATAAAATTCCAATTAATGCCATTTTTCCTTTCCAAATCCTGAGCCATTTCCATTCTCAATTTCCTTATCCATAATAAACCAAATCAACACCCACACTAGTATGTTTTTCCCAATATTCATCTTGGAATAAATGTCCCATAACTGTGGTTATTATTTTACCTTTATTAATTTTTTTTACATGGAATTTTCATGAGGGGTATTAAAAAGGGTCTTCCCCTTAGGGGAGCATTGTCCTTAGTCATCAATAATACTTATAACCAAAAATAATATTGAAACCAAAACATACTACCCATGGATATTTATAACTAAGCTCATTGCAATATTTACAATAATCAACCTATTGATAATAAAACCAACATGACAAACATAACAATGTGACAACCACAATGACATGACACCATACTGCTTATTGGATATTTATAACACAGCTCATGGTGGTATTTGCATCCATATACATATGTACCTATACCAAAACATATATCAAGGAAAGTTTCTCAACCACTGAATAGAGAAGGATACATAGCCCCCATTTGATCCGCCACCTCCCATGTAGCCTCATTGGGCCTAAAGTGCTTCCATTGCACTTTAATCTGCTATAGGAATTTATAGGGTAAGTTCCTTAGATCAAACACCAAAGGTCAGTGCTCACAAACAAATCAAATATCAATACACTAGTATTTGATGTTATTAAAACCTTCAAAGAGGGAAACAATCCACGGCCTGGGCCAACATGACCACTTCATAAAATTTATTAATATAAAAGATAAAATTTACATAGGCTTCTATCATAAACGGTTACGGGAAAAATGATCCTCCATGCCCTTTAAATATAGATCATGGACTAATTGGGTGTTAAGCCACATATAAAGTGTCGAAAATACCGAGGGGAGAGTGAACCGTCAGATCACTACATATCGTGACCGTCAGATTATAAGTTACAAACCTACATAGTAAAGAAACAAACTTTACCTAAATGTATTCTATACCAAGTTATACTTAACTATTTCATATGTGTTGGAATATCCTTACATCCCCCCTTAAGAACAACTTGGGATAGGATTGAAGGATTTACAAAGGTGACACAAAAGGAGACTATTTCCTATGTGTTGAAATACACTAACATCCCCCCTTAAGAAAAACTTGGTATAGGATTGAAGGATTTAGAAAGGTGACACAAATATGAGAAGGAAGGAGGCATTAGAGCCTATGCCTCCTTAATGATAACTTTACTGAACTCCAAGAATAGATCGAAGTTTGGTAAACTTCTCTTCTAGAGAGCCTTTGTAAAGATATCAACAACTTGATCATTGGTTGAACATCACTGCACTTCAAGAAAATGATTATGAATGAGATTTCTGATGAAGTGTATATGAAGCTCAATTTTTTTCATATGCTGATGCTGAAATGAATATTTGCATAGCTAAATGGCACTCTGATTATCACTCCAAAGTGTAGTTGGATGCTGCTGATGAAGACCAAATTCATACAGGATCTGATGAAGCCACATGGTTTCCTTGTTGGCTTCAACTGCACAACGATATTATGCTTTTGCTGAAGAAAGAGAGATGGCACTTTGTTTCTTACAATTCCATGTAATAGGTCCCCAACCAAGAGTGAATACATATCCTGTAGTATAATTTCAATCATCAGGGTCACCAACCCAATCAGAATCAGTGAAACCAATCAACAATGGAGATGCTCCTGCACTGTAATGAATCACAAATTTAACTATACTTCGAATATATAGAAGTATAATTTTAGCTTATTTCCAATGAATTTCATGAGGTTGGTGCATAAAGCGAGCAACAAGACCAATGGAAAAGGAAAGTTTAGGATGAGTATGGGTTAGATAAAAAAGTTTACCAACAAGTTTACAGTATAAGGTAACATCAACTTCAGGGATAGTACTAGTGACTAAAAGCTTAACTCCAGATTGAAAGGGAAAAGGGGTTGGCTTACATTCTTCTATGTGAAAGTGGCATAGAAGATCATAGGCATACATGGAATGAGAAAGGGTAATACCTTCTTTAGATTGCAAGACTTGAAGACCATGGAAATAATGCAAGTGTCCTAATTCTGTCATTTGAAAATTCTTTTTGAGGCTAGACTTAAAATGCTTAATATGGTTAAGATCACTACTAGTAAGGATAATATCATCAACATAAATAACAGGGATGATGAAGGACTTATCAACTTTCTTGGTGTAGATAGTGTTGTCACAATGTCACCTAGAAAAACCATTATATAAGTGGAATCTACCCATTTTTCCATACCAAGCCCGAGGAGCTTGTTTGATACCATAAAGAGACTTCCTAAGGAAAAAAACAAGATTAGAGTCATTTTGGATAAGTCCATGGGGTTGTTCCAAGTAGATTTATTCATGCAAATCTCCATGTAAGAAGGTAGATTTAACATCCATATGATGGATTTCCCATTTAAAGGAGGTAGCAAGGGAAAGAACAAGGTGGATAGAATTCATTTTGGCAACATGAGAGAAGGTTTCAGTATAATCAATGCCTTCAACTTGTGAAAATCCTTTAGAAACAAAATGAGATTTATGTCTATCCATTTTTCCATCCAGTCCAATTTTTTTTGTAAACCCATTTTCATCTGATAAGTTTTCTTCCCTTTGGAAGAGGAACAAGATCCCAAGTATTGTTTTCGAATAAGGAAAGATATTCTTCATTCATAGCTTCATCCCCAATCTGGATGACCTGGAGCTTCTTCAAAGGTGTTTGGATCAGTATTTTCTGGAACTTGAGCCAATAAAGAAGAGTCTCTTTCGAAATGAGAACATGTGCGATGTTGATCTACAGGGTCACCGACCAGAGAACCTACTGCATCCCAAGCAAAGCAGACCCATATAGGAAGTTGTGGAGCTGAAGGAATATCTTCAGGAGGTGGAGGAGGATTTTCATCCTTGTTATCGTCATATGAACTAGAAGGAATGCTGTAAAAAATAGAAGAGATAGAAAGAGGTGGCCCATATGCCGAATCAGGCTCACGAGCCAAATGTGGAACACCCGCCGAACTAGTCTCGCAGGCCGATATATTTTCGTCAAATTTTACATATCTTCTAATGATTACTTTTTTGGATTTTGGTTGAAGAAGTCTATATCCTTTGAAATATTCAGAATACCCAACAAAAATTCATTTTTCACTCGTAGGTTCTAAGGCTTTATGTTTCACATCTGGAATATGGGCCCAAGCTTCAATTCCAAAAACATGAAAGTGACTTACATCCGATTTGATTGACCTCCATGCTTCTTTTGGAGTTATATTCCTTAAAACATTAGTAGGGGTGTGATTCATGATGTAATTTTCATATTTAATTACTTATGCCCAAAAATTAAGACTAAGTCCTTTAGATTGAATCATACAATTAGCCATTTCTTTTAAGGTGCCATTCTTCCTTTCAGCTACATCATTTTTTATGGATTATATGGAACAATATGTTGCAATTGAATGCCATGCTCAGTGAAAAATTTTATAATTTGTTGTTAACATATTCTCCTCCATTTTCTGATCTTAAATTAAGAATTTGGTTTCCATATTGTTTCTCAACAAAGGCCTTAAATGGAAAGAACATGTTCAAAATTCACTCTTGAGTTTTAAGAAGTATACCCAAGTGAGTTTGGAAAAATCATCAATGAAAGTTAAGAAGTATTTGCAGCCAACGAAAGAAACAACAGGAAGTGGACCACATAAATCATTGTGCACAAGCTGCAAAGGGGATGAAGCATGCCAAGAGGCACGTTTTTCAAAACTACCCCGATGATGTTTTCCAAGTACACATTCAGAACAAACACCATCTCAGAAAGATACCATAGGAAAAATTGTCACCATATTTTCTTTACATATATTTTGAAGAGAGAAATAGTTTAAGTGACCAAATCGCTCATGCCAAAGTTTTCTCACTTCATCATTATGAGCAAAAAAAATGGATGGAAGAAATGACGACCCAAAGTTGTCAAAATTATACAACCTTGTGGAATCATCAACAATGCTAGTAGCTAAAATATGTCTAGGATCTTTGAGATCATTAATTACAACATCATGAGGTGATAATTATACTATTTTCCCTTCACCTGAATGAGTTATCTGATAAAAAAATAGAAGGTTGCAAGACAAGGTAGGAACACATAATACATCATTAAACTGAAAATTATCTAGATGAATGGCTCCAACCCCTACAACACTAAGAGATCTATCATCACCAACATAAATTTTTTTTGGTGTTACAATCAGTTAAAGAAGAAAACATGGCTTTATTTTTTTCCATGTGGTAAGAGGCTCCAGAATCAATGAGCCACTCATGATAATGAGAAGAAGAAGATACATTTAATTCATAATCATATCTTGATGCATGACAACTATTAGGTCTCTGTAATTTGCAAGTTTGGCAATACAAACTGTAGAGGTAACATATGAACCACTTTGGGATTCTAGGATCTAGCCCTTCTGAATCCAGAGAGGGATCTCTCTATAAATGTGTTTAAAGAAGTGATATTTAAGGCTTGAAATGTGATATTAGGCTAGTTTGAAGAGTATGGGTTTTTGTTTTTGTTTGTTTTTGGTTGGGCAAGGACATGGAAGGTGAAGGAAGTTCAAATAAAGGGTGAATGTGTATGCAAGTGAAGGGATGATTTAGCTGATAAGATAGGCAAAAAGAAGCTTTAACCCATTGGGCTATGGAGTCACAAGAGAATTTAATTGGACAACAAGGCTCAAGAATGATCCATGGGGCAAGTCATCTATGTCAAAGGATCTCTTAAGTTGAATTTATGGAATGAAAACAAATAGGAAATGGAGAACAAGCAAGTGAAGAACAAAGAGCAGCCTAAGATCAAGTAAGTGATTTGAAACTATCTTTCTTTGGCATACACTTAGGAGAAAACATAAAAGTAATCCTGGATTAGGTAAGTGTTTTTAAACTAGCATGCATTGAAATAATTTTAGTAGAAAAAATTAGAAAACACTTAGAATAGCTTAAGATCAAGTAAGGACTTCTAACCTATCCTGCTTTCAACATATTTTATAAGAAAACACGGATAATAATCACAAAGAACAATCTAAGATCAAGAAAGTGCTTTGAAACCAACCGGCTTCAATGTACTCTTAAGGAAAACTTTCAAAGGAAGAAAACATATAGATAGAGCTTATCAGTAAGAGTAGGGTACTGTCAAGAGTAAATCCTAGCTCTATATTTACTATTCTTTATCAGAGAAAGTGGATAAAATGGAAATATAAAGAGAAATCACAATTGACAATGAGAGAAACATCACCATCAATATAAATCAAGATCCCATAAATAAGCAGCTTGTATTTGATGTTCAAACCAATTACAATTAGCAAGCCCAGTGGGTCTCTACAACTTCAAATTTATCATTTCAGCTTATATATCTTCAATTGCAAACAGGACTTCAGTAGCTTCAGAAAAATATTACATGCAATCATATATCCAGAGACCAACCATTACAATGTGGTCCTCAAGGGGAATTTATAAGCAAATCATGAGGTGGGAGAGTTTCCAAGGGTTAAGTATCATTAATACCATAATCAATGCAATTCCTGGCCTTTGAAAACTAGACAAGGCATAAGGCAGGAATGCATTCAACTGTAACTCTGCTTCATAACTTTGTTTCTGCTTTTCGAGGCTTAATGGTTGAAAAGATTGACTCCTGGGTTGTTTTTATATTTAAAATCACTTTTCTGACAATTAGAAATAAGCTCTCTTGATTTGCATTGATTGTTCAATTGTCTTTATACAAATATCTCTTGTTCTTGCAGTAATTAGGCCTTATTTGTTTTTTGTGAGGCTACAGGTGTCTTTTGGTGGCTGGAGAGGTTGGCTTTTGGTGCTGGAGAGGGTTAAATTGGCCTCTGAGTGGCGGTGGAAGCTTGTTTGGACTGACAGGTGTCTTTGTCTTTCCCTAAAACGCTTTAATTCACTTTTAGGTCTATGCTTTAGGCCTAATTAGGCCTTGGTATTCTATTCCAGTCTTCACTGTGTCTTTAACTCTTTTAAACACTGGATCATGTTCTTAATCTTCCATAATCATGATTTTAATCCTTTTAATTTGTTACTGATACACTTTTCCACTTCCTTTGATTGATTCTGGTGTCTGCGCAGGTCTAGTGGTGCGGGAGGGTTTTATCCGGGTTTTGACACTGGTCTTTAATGGAGATCATGTCTAAAAAACCTTTCTAATGTGTTCTCTGCAATCTTTATTTCCGGAAAGTTCTCTCTATGCTCTATTTTTTTTTCTATTTGTGATCAAGAGATAGAGTGCGATTTTTACTATCTGATACCCTGCCAAAGGACACAAACATGTTAGGAAATCCGAGGGGAGTGAGGTGAGGAAAACTGCAAAGGCTCGTGGAGGATGAAGAGCAGGGGTGAAATGGTGTGTCGCGACCGAAAAATGGTGAAAAACTGGGTCGGAAGGTGAAATGGTGGCCTGATGAAGGTTTGGTGTGGGAGAGGTTCTGGACCGTTAGATTAGATCTAATAGTGGAAATATATGATCCAGATTGCACGATGATTTTTTTGGAGGCTAAGTGGAGAAATGAAAGGATGAGGCGGAGTTAAATCCTGGCCATCGGATGATTTTGATGGATGGCAGAGATGGCCCGATACATTCATTTGGGGGTTAGTTGAAAGGAGGACGAGAATGATTGGGGTTAAATATGGGTTGTCGAATCAGATCTGATCACTGCAATCGACGATTGGGAATCATTGATGAACTCGTTTGGTGGAGGGACGAAGGAACGATGGACAGAGGGTGAAATAGTATTGTGGTCGTCGGATGAAGAAAATGGATGGTGGAGATCGATGGATGAGATGGGTGAGGAGAATGAGTGACATAGCGCGATAATAAGTCCGGACCGTCAAATCATAAAGATCTACGGTCCAGGTTACATGATAAAACACACAGTGGAAGAGGGTGGTAAGACAAAAAACCACTAGTGGTATTCGCGCGGGTCTGAAGGCGGTAAACGATATTCAGAAAAGAAATGTGATTCCATACACTGCTCGATACGTGGCAAAGTAAAATTTCCCATTTCGAATTTTTTCTGAGCGTTAAACTTAGGGCACTAAAATTTTGCGAAACTCGTTTTTGACCATCGGATCTGATGATTTTTATCGGACGGTGCGGATAAATACCGATGATGAAAGATACACGGGCAGGGTTTCAAACATCGGATTGAATGGTGGCCGTAGGGTCTATATGGTGGATGGTCAGGATCCAAAGCTGGCGCGACAGTGTTTCAAATGGGAAGGGTGTCATATGATTTGTGGAGATGATCTTGGCTATCATATCGGTAGATCTGACGGTGGAGATTAAAAGGTAGAGCGAAGGGCTTGGGAGGTGAAATGAATAGGGTATGAAAGGAAATGCGCATGATCAACCGTTGATCTATGTAAATCAACAGTTCTCCTCAATTCTGAACTGGGGTTTCTTTGGCTCTTTAAGTGCCTGATTACAGAGTCAAGGTTCCATGGAGGGAGGCTACGGAGGATAAGCCCTCAGGGGCTTAACACTATGATGGAGCAGAAAAAGGTAATTTAGGCCTTTTTAAAAGGTTTTTTATGAATTTAGGCCCCCGGTTGTGGACAGCGGTTATATGAAGGACTGGGGCTACAAAATATAAGCCCTTAGGGGCTAAAGACTGATATAGTGTAACTTGGGTGTTTTTAGGCCAAATGAGGGGTTCCGGTAAAGGGGAAAAGGGATTTTTAAGCCTGACAGAGGGTAATATGAGGCTTAAAAAGGATTTTAGGAGGGAATGGAGGGTTAGTGAGGGGATTTTGTGGAATTTTGAAAGGATGAAAGGTGATGAAAAATGGAAATTTGGAGGGGATAAAATAGGGAAAATGGAGGCCTTTTTGAGCATTTTTTCTCATAGCAGAACAACAAGTTTTCAATGGAAATAGCGGTGAGGGCTTCTTCAAAGGGAAAAATACATGAAGGCTTCAAGAGTGATATGTTTTCGAGGAAAATGTTCCTCTTGAAGACTCAAAAACATTTAGCCACCCGTTTGCTATGCCAAAATTTATAGGTGGCTAACATTGGCTCCACATGGGGATGGCATCTTCCTGAAGATGTCAAGAACTGCAGATTTAATTCCTTGGAAGTATGCCAGATGCCTGATCTTTAACCATCCTTTTCTTATTTTGTAAGCTGCTACAAATCATGAAAATATCATATTAGCAGTAGTATTCTCCCAAACAATCTACCTACCCATCCTACTTGTCCTAACATTTTTTTTTTCAAGGTGCATTTAGACTTGCAGACCTTATACATCATTTTTTTTTTATTGAAAGCAGAAAAAACTAATCTAATTGTACCCTTATTCCTCCATGAGACCAAATTAGACAGTTGGCCTCATAGTTTCTCTACCTAGACTAATATCTGCTAGGATTAAACTGTCTAGCAGATTTCTTCTCTACATTCTAAAACAAAAATTTAAAAATAGTCAAACCAGGATTAGACTGTCTAGTTTGCTGTGGGTCCATGGCATAAAGAAAATTTCACATGAACTAAACTTTTACAGGAATTTGAAACCAAAATTGTAAAGGCTTGGAATTGTGAAACTTTGAAGTATCCTTCTTTCCTTTGTGACTGAAGTTTTGAGCTTGTTAGAGTAAGTTTTTCTTCTTCATTTCATCTCTGGTTTTGGGCTTGTTAGAGCTGATCCATATCCTTTATTTCAGCTCTGGTTTTTAGTTTGTTAGAGCTGATTATTCTTCTTTCTTTGTTGTTTCAGGTTTTGAGCATATTAGAACCATCTTTCTCTTTCTTTGGCTCAGGTTTTGGGATAATTTGAGCCATTCTTTGAAACATCAGAGGCTCAAGTTTTGAGTTTGTCTGAACCTTTTTCTTTTCTCTTTTTGCATTTTTTCTTTTTGGTGAAATTGAACAAAGCAATGGTATTTAAAATGGAAGTGAAAAATTTAAACTCTGAATTTTAGCAGTAATAATGTTTAAGAATCCTGACATTGACAGGACCCCCAAACAGATCTGTACCATCTGGCTCTTGCAGGAAGAATGCATTTGGACCAATGGTGGACTGAATAATGTAATGACCTTGTCAAAAACTGTCAAATTTTCCATGCTTACCCTTTTCTTCTCTTTTAGAGTCCCACTTGAGCACCTTATCTCCAATTTTGAAGTCACAAGCCTTGGTTATCTTTTCAAAGAACTTTTTGATGTTCTCTTGTACCCTTTGAGCTCTGTTGTAGACTTCTTCCCTTGTCTGCTGGAGATGTATTGTTTTATTGATCCTTCTTACCATGTTTTCCTCTTCTGACTGTATCTCTTGGACCAATTTAATCACTGGTACCCCTAGGCTGGTAGGGAACACTGCATCTGCTATATAAACAAGCTGGTAAGGGGACATTCCAATGGATTTCTTTGTGGTCAATCTGTCTGCCCACAAAGCATGCACCAACTTGTTATGCCATGATTTCTTATTCTCTTCAACCAACTTCTTGATGATGGTCACCAAAATTTTATTTGATGATTCTACAAGCCCATTATCCTGAGGGTAATAAGCAGTAGAATGACCAAGAAAAATTTGATACCTATGACAAAAATCAATCATCTTTTTGGAACCAAAAGTAGCACCGTTGTTAGTAATAATCTTCCTAGGGTAGCCAAATTTAGATAGGATATGGTCTTCAAGGAATTTTATGATAACAGAATCTGTGGCATTCCTAGAAGGGATGGTCTCTATCCATTTTGTGAAATAGTCAGTGGATGTAAGAATCCATTTGTGTTGGGTAGATGAATCAGGATGGATTTCCCCTATGAAATCTAGGCCCCACTGTTGAAAAGGAGCTTCAACAGTGATTGGTTGTAATGGTAAGGGAAGGAGCTTTCTTTTTCCCTAAAAAAATTGGCACTTGTGACAGGCAACTATCATCTTATGGACATCTTGGAAGAGGGTGGGCCAGTAATAGCCAGCTCTAAGGATCTTATTGGCTGTGGTTTTCCAGTAGAGATGACCTCCACACTCTCCTTCATGGAATTCATGCTTGATCCTTTCTGCATCAACTTCAGGAAAACATTTAACCAATAAACCATTAGCCTTTTTCCAATATAAAAATTCATTTAAAATGCAATAGTTCCTAGCTTTCAACGTTAAAAACCTTGCCTTAGTCTTTGATAAACCAAGAGGAGCATTAAGATTTGTGAGCACATACAAGATGTCAGCATACCAAGGTGAGTTTTGGAACTGCTCTTCAATAGTGGGATTAGGCAATCCTTCATGCTCATCCAAGGCATCTACCATGTTAATGTCAAGGGCTTGTAGATTAGATTCAGCCATTAATTGAGCTAAGCCCTGACCTTTAACGAGTTTTGTGGGTTTGATTTCCAAATCATACTCTAGAATTACTGCAATCCACTTACCTCTCTTTCCATCTAGATCTTGTGACAAGATATATTTTACCACTATGTTAGGCACATAAGAAATGATGTGATAATGCCGAATATACACCCTTAAGTCCTTTAAGGCCTTCACCAAGGCATAGGCCTACTTTTCCATGATGTTGTATTTCAAGGGTGCATCTCTTAGCGCCTTGCTAAAGAATTCTATTGGCTATTCATGTCCCTCTGGGTTTTTCTGAAATAGGACAACAACCATAGTATGCTCTAATGCAAAAGAAAAAATGAGGAAATCTTTTGTGAAATTTGGGCTAATTAGAACTGGTGCTCAAGTGAGTGCATGTTTCACCAATTTAAAGGACTTTTTGGCTTCTACAGTCCACCTAACTCCCACTTCCTTCTTGAGCATATTATTCATGTTTCTAAGGAGCCCTGCTAAGTTGGGAATAAACCTCCTTAAGAAGTTAATTTTCCCAATGAAGTACTGCAATTCTTTTATGTTCCTTGGGTGGCTAATCTGTAGTATTCCCTAAACTCTTTTTGGATCTATTCTGATCCCTTTTTTTGATATAATATGGCCAAGACGTTTACCTTCTTGTAGGCCAAACAATGTATTTTTTGGATTTAAAGACATTCCAAACCTTCTGCACTTTTCAAAGACTTCCCTTAGATGTTTGAGGTGCTCTTCATCGGTTTTGGAATAAACTGTTATGTCATCAAGGTAAATTACAATGAAGTGCCCTATTTCCTCTGAAAATGCAATGTCCATAGCTCTTTGGAAAGTGGCCCCAACATTCATTAGTCCAAAATGAATTTTCACATACATGAAAGTGCCTCAAGGAGTTGTAAATGCTGTCTTAAGATGATCTTCTGGGAGTACTAAGAATTGGTTGTACCCTAAAAATCCATCTAACAGGGAAATCCTTTTTGAGCCAACTACCCTTTGTAGGATGTGTTCCATTTTGGGTAAAGGATAATTTTCTTTTAGGGAAGATCTGTTTAAATTTCTGAAATCAATGCACAATCTGATTTCTCCTGTCTTTTTCCTCACAGCTACAAGATTGGATACCCAATCAGAAAACCTCACAGGCACTATGATTCCTACCTCATACATTTTCTTGATTTCCTTTTCCACTAAAGGCAGTTGTATTAGGTTCATTCTGCGCAGCTTCTGCCTAAAGGGTTTTTGGTTTTCTTTCAAGGGGATTTTATGCTGTATAATCTCTGTATCATAAGCTTTTAAGTCCTCATAGCTCCAAGAAAACACATCAACAAAATATTTGAATAGATCAATGTATTTTTGTTTGATATGGGCAGGCAAAGACTTGGATAATTTAATCATTTTTGGCTTATCTTTGCTGCCTATATTGCATTCTTCAACATTTGATTTAGTGTGTTCTATAGTGGGGTTCTTTACCACATCATTGAAATTGAAAAGGTCCTCTAAAGGTGCTAATCCTCTAGGTATGCTTTTGTTTTTGGACTACAACACCTCAATATCTTCTTTTTCTGTTTGCATGTATTCTTTAGTTTGTTTTTCGAATCCTTTGGTCAACATGTTTATTTCTGCGTTGAGGGATGGTTTTTCTTCATTAGGAGGGTCTTCATCTAAACAAATTTCATCAGATTTGGAATATGAATCAGTAGTTCAAATTCATTCCTGTAGAGCAAGAAATCTTCTATCTGTTTGTCACCCTCAAAGACTTGCCAATATTTCTCAATATTTGGCACTGCAGGTCTATATTTGTTTGAATAATGATTTGTTTGTCACTAGGTGTTTTCTGATATGAACTAGCAGTGTAGGCCAATACATTTTCAATTATGTTTTTTGTTCCTAGGAACAAACCTAAGGTCATACTCTACAAACGTTTTCAAAAAATCTACGACATTGTTTCTATATGCCCTTAATCTAGGATGCTTTGCAGTATACTCCTCATTTAGTTGTTTGATGAATAATTCTAAGTCTCCTTGGAAAAATATTCTCTTGGCTCCTAGTTTTTTCAATTGATGCAATCCTAGGATGAGAGCCTCATACTCTGCAATGTTTTTTGTGCACTTAAAGTCTATCTTGAAGGCATGGCTCTCAGTATGATTGTTTTCAGTATTGCACAACCATACCCTAGCTCCTGCATTCTTCTTAGTGCAAGACCCATCAAATTTCATGCACCATAAGGAATTTTTTGTAGGATTGACATCATTTTCATCCTTAATGCCACGTTCACCATTATGTTGTATTCTGAGGTTTGCACCATGTTGTGATGTGTCTTGTTCTTCAAGATTTTCATGGAGTTCAGAGTGATGGGTAATTTGTTGTTTTCAGTCTTGGCTTTGTTCACTTTTTCTTTTTGTTTCAGCACACTATTCAAAGGTTTCTCTCTCGCTTTCCTCTATATCTAGAACTGCCATTATTTCCAGGTTTGGGGCCTCTAATTGGTTGTTTGAATTTATGTCTTCTAGTTCTGGCTCATTTATGGATTCATCATTGTACAGGATAAAAGAGTTCAGATCTGTATGGACAAAGTAAAGAGGGGAATTCTCAGGATTTTCTGGGCTACTAACCATGAATTTCATGTGTTCCTCTCTGTATAGTCTTCTAAGCTGGCTGAAGACAAGGATAGTGGCATATGTCCCATCCATTTGCATTGTACCTTTCATCTTGGCATCCCATGGTCTTGAAAACAACATGCCATACTTAGGAGGTACATCAGCCACCACCACATCCATGACCATGCACTTGGTTGGAATTTGAGTAAAATTCACACAAATATCTTTGATTAGGCCAAGTCACTTCACTCTGCTAGAGTCAAAAGAATATAAATCCTTGTAAGTTCTGGTTATCTCTAGGCCTATAATTTCCATAATCACCTTGGGCATAAGGTTGTGTGAAGCTCCAGAGTCGTGCATAGCATTATGCAAGATTTTGTTATGAATATTGAGGCTGACATAGAAAGGAGATACTACCCCTTCCTGAAATTTTCCTTCAATTTTTGGGCCGAACAAGAGAGTTGGTTGATCATCATTCAAGTTGACAGTGTCACTGTTTTCTCCCAAGTTTAAAGCTTTCAAAATTTGAGTCTTATATACATCTTGGGTGGCCAACTTAGTGAGGGGGATAGAAATTTTAATTTTGGCTATTTCACTCTCCAAACTGAAAGGAGACTGACTCTTTGAGAGGTTCATTTCTATCTTGTTGGGCACTGTTTTATTAGCAAGATTAGCTTGTTGGTTTTCATTATGTACAATTTTTGAGTTGTTTTATCAGGAGCACTAGCTACAATGCTAGTGCTTTTGGACTCTTGACTCGATTTTTCACTGGATTGGATGTCCTTATCTTTGTTTTTACCAGAATTCTCAGTTGCTGATTTACTACTTTCAGCAGTCACTTTAGGAGTCCTTTCAGGTCTTTTTTTTATGGTGTTTTTAGATGCTTTTAGTTTGGAATTATCTGTGTTATTTTTTCTCCTGAGGTCATATTGTTCTCAAACCTGCATGATGGCATTTTCAAATCCTAACCTATAGTCCTCAGTTTCCAACCCTTCCTCATTCCAATGTGAGTATGAGGTCTGGTTTTATTCTGTGGAAAATTTGTGGTCTTGTTCATCCACTTCCACCATATTCATTGCAGTTCCCTCTGAATCTTCTATTATTCCTTCATCCTCATCAAGGAAATTCTCTTGGAATGGAGGTATGAATTTTTTATTAGAGTCTCTTTGTCTATTTGGGGGGTTGTTTCTCCTAAAGTTCTTGTTTTGGTTTTGGTTTTGGTTTATTTCCTGATTAGTTTCTTGGATGACCAATTTCTCCATCATTCTTTCCATCCTCTCCATGTTTTTGGCCAGACTATCATATTTGGGATCTGGCGAAGAAGCTATGTTGTCATCCCTATAGGTTACCCTTTTCTCAGCCCTCATCCTATCTTTTTTCTCAATCAAGTTTGCCTCAACACTCACTGCTCCTTTCTGCATGTCTTCAAATGTGTTATAATCTCTCTCCCTAAGCTGGTAGGCCATATCAGCATCAAAGCCTTAAGGGTATTTCACTAAGGCCATCCCTTGGGGAGGTTTCATGTGTGGTGGAAGAGCATTGTAGATATTTTTAAATCTAGTAGAGTAGTCCTGGACACTCTCTCCTTGATTTCTTTTAAGATTATTATATTCGGGTAGGATTTGGAGAGGGTTTCTTCTGATTTCCCATTTGTTTATAAAGTTTTGGAGCAAGAAGGGGATATCATTGATGTTGTGAGGAGGCAAGCCTTTAAACCACTTCTTCACTTCTCCTCCTAGACTCTGGGAAAATATCCTCATCTTAATTGTTTCATCCTCTATTCCATGTAGTCAAAGGCATCTTCCATCCTATCTACATGGTGTTGAGTTTTAGTGGATTCTTTCCCAGTGAAATGAGTAATTTTAGACTGATATTCATTGGGTAAAGGAGCTAAAGGCTGTGGTAACACCAAGGGAGCATACCATGCTGCCATGATGATGTTTTGGGTGGGTAAAGGATGGGCTTGAGCAGTAGGTATATGAGTGACAGGAAATCTAGGACCAGAAAAAAATTGTTGAGTAGACCTAGGGTGAGGGAGACCCAAGTTTTGAGTGAAATGTATATCAGGAGGTGCGGATGGAGGGGTTTCTTTTTCACCAATAAGCTGAGCACTATGAGGAGGTGAGTTTGCAGGCTCAAATTTTGTCTGATCTAAGCTACTGAATGACTTAGTTGTTGGTGAATTTCTTGGTAAGTCTAAATCAAAATGAGTTTTTGATAGAGCTGTAAGGTTCTCAAGTGCTAAATTAGCTCTATAAATGGGTCTGGCAATAGTTGGATTCCTAAATGAAGAAGGCTTCCTAAGAATAATCTCAGGGTTTTCCACTATCGCAGGGGGGTTTGGATTAGGATAAGCTCTGATATGGATTGTTATTGAAGACAGTATGTATGACAATCTCAATGAAGAAGGTTAGCCAGATATGACAATGTCTAAGAGGCAAACTATCTTCAAACAAAGAGGCTTAATCCTATGTGTTTCCTTTGGAATGGATGATGTTGCAATGGTAACTTTTCTCCTAGTGGAGTATTTTGGTCATTCAAGAACTGTGGAGTCGCCAGGTGGAAGGTTTAAAGTGTCTTAAAGGAGTTTTAATGTCCACCACAATGATTTACTACCAAAATTAGGCCAATGGGGTCTTTCTTACCCAGTATGGTCGCCAGAAATGGGGTCTTGCTTCCCCAGTAGAGTTGCCAGAATGTTAGGTCTCTGTAATTTGCAAGTTTGGCAATAAAAACTGCAGAGGTAACATATGAACCACTTTGGGATTCTAGGATCTAGCCCTCCTAAATCCAGACAGGGATCTCTCTATAAATGTGTTTAAAGATGTGATCTTTAAGGCTTGAAATGTGATATTAGGCTAGTTATGAAGAGTATGGGTTTTTGTTTTTGTTTGTTTTTGGTTGGGCAAGGACATGGAAGGTGAAGGAAGTTCAAATAAAGGGTGAAGGTGTATGTAAGTGAAGGGATGATTTAGCTGATAAGATAGGCAAAAATTAGCTTTAACCCATTAGGCTGTGGAGTCATAAGAGGATTTAATTGGACAACAAGGCTCAAGGATGATCCATAGGGAAAGTCATCTATGTCAAAGGATCTCTTAAGTTGAATTTATGGAATGAAAACAAATAGGAAATGGAGAACAAGCAAGTGAAGAACAAAGAGCAGCCTAAGATCAAGTAAGTTCTTTGAAACTATCTTTCTTTGGCATACACTTAGGAGAAAACATAAAAGTAATCCTAGATCAGGTAAGTTCTTTTAAACTAGCTTGCATTGAAATACTTTCAATAGAAAACATTAGAAAACACTTATAATAGTTGAAGATCAAGTAAGGACTTCTAACCTATCCTTCTTTCAGCATATTCTATAAGAAAACATAGATAATAATCACAAAGAGCAATCTAAGATCAGGAAAGTGCTTTGAAACCAACTTGCTTCAATGTACTCTTAAGGAAAACTTTCAAAGGAAGAAAACATATAGATAGAGCTTATCAGTAAGAGTAGGGTACTGTCCAGAGTAAATCCTAGCTCTATATTTATTTTTCTTTATCAGAGAAAGTGGATAGAATGGAAATATAAAGAGAAATCACAATTGACAATGAGAAAAACATCACCATCGACATAAATCATGACCCCATAAATCAGTAGCTTGTATTTGATGTTCAAACCAGTTACAATCAACAAGCTCGATGGGTCTCTACAACTTCAAAATTATCATTTTAGCTTATATATCTTCAATTTCAAATAGGACTTTAATAGCTTCAGAAAAATATTACATGTAATCAGATATCCAGAGACCAACCATTACAATGTGGTCCTCAAGGAGAATTTATAAGAAAATCAGGAGGTGGGAGAGTTTCCAAGGGTCAAGTATCATTAATTCCATAATCAATGCAATTCCTGGCCTTTGAAAACTAGGCAAGGCATAAGGCAGGAATGCATTCAACTGTAACTCTGCTTCATAACTCCGTTTCTGCTTTTCGAGGCTTAATGGTAGAAAAGATTGACTCCTGGGTTGTTTTTATATTTAAAATCACTTTGCTGACAATTAGAAATAAGCTCTCTTGATTTGCATTGATTGTTCAACTATCTTTATGCAAATATCTCTTGTTCTTGCAGTAATTAGGCCTTCTTTGTTTTCTGTGAGGCTGCAGGTGTCTTTTGGTGGTTGGAGAGGTTGGATTTTGGTGCTGAAGAGGGTTCAATTGGCCTCTGAGTGGTGGTGGAAGCTTCTTTGGATTGACAGGTGTCTTTGTCTTTCCCTAAAATGCTTTAATTCACTTTCAGGTCTGTGCTTTAGGCCTAATTAGGCCTTGGTCTTCTTTTCCAGTCTTCACTGTGTCTTTAACTCTTTTAAACACTAGATCACGTTCTTAATCTTCCATAATCATGCTTTTAATCCTTTTAATTTGTTACTGATACACTTTTCCACTTCCTTTGACTGTTTCTAGTGCCTGCGCAGGTCCAGTGGTGCAGGAGGGTTTTATCTAGGTTTTGACACTAGTCTTTAATGGAGATCGTGTCTAAAAACCCTCTCTGATGTGTTGTCTGCAATCTTTGTTTCCGAAAAGGTCTCTTTGTGCTCTTTTTTTCTTTTTCTTTTTTTCTGTCTGTGATCACGAGATGGAGTGCGATTTTTACTATCTGATACCCTGCAAAAGGACACAAACATGTTAGGAAATCCGAGGGGAGTCAGGTGAGAAAAACTGTGGAGGCTCGTGGAGGATGAAGAGCAGGGGTGAGATGGTGTATCGCAACAGAAAAATGGTGAAAAACTGGGTTGAAAGGTGAAATGGTGGCTTGATGAAGGTTTGTTGTGGGAGAGGTTCTAGACCGTTATATTAGATCTAATAGTGGCAATCTACGGTCAAGATTGCGCGATGAGTTTTTTGGAGGCTAAGTGGAGAAATGAAAGGATGAGACGGAGTTAAATCCTGGCCGTCGGATGATTTTGATGGACGACAGAGATGGCTCGATACATTCATTTAGGGATTAGTTGAAAGGAGGATGAGAATGATCGAGGTTAAATCCAGGCCGTTAGATTAGATCTGACCACGACAATCGATGATCAGGAATCATTGATGAACTAATTTGGTGGAGGGACGAAGGAACGATGGACGGAGGGTGAAATCATATTGTGGTCGTTGGATGAAGAAAACGGATGGTGGAGATCGATGGATGAGATGGGTGAGGATAATGAGTGACATAGCGCGATAACAAGTCTAGACCGTCAGATCGTAAAGATCTACGATCCAGGTTACACGATAAAACACATGATGGAAGAGGGTGGTAAGACAAAAAACCACTAGTGGTATTCGCGCGGGTCTAAAGTCGGTAAATGGTATTAAAAAAAAAATGTGATTCCATACACTACTCGATGCGTGGAAAAGTAAAACCACCCATTTCACGTTTTTTCTGAGCATTAAACTTAGGGCACTAAAATTTTGCGAAACTTGTTTTTGACCGTCAGATCTGATGATTTTGATCGAACGGTGTGGATAAATCCCGATGATGAAAGATGCACGAGCAGGGTTTCAAACACCGGATTGAATGGTTGTCGTGGGATCTATATAGTGGACGGTCAGGATCCAAAGCTGGCATGACAGTGTTTCAAAGGGGAAGGGTGTCATATGATTTGTAGAGATGATCTTGGCCGTCGGATCGGTAGATCCGACGGTGGAGATTAAAAGGTAGAGAAGGGCTTGGGAGGTGAAATGAACGGGGTATGAAAGGAAATGCGCACGATCGACCATTGATCTATGTAAATCAACGGTTCTCCTCAATTCTAGACTAAAACGTCGGGGATAATGTAACCAAAGGAAAAAAACGCTTAAATTGGGGTTTCTTTGGCTCTTTAAGCACCTGATTACAGAGTCAAGGCTCCATGGAGGGAGGCTAGGGAGGATAAGCCCTTAGGGGCTTAACACTATGATGAAGCAGAAAAAGGTAATTTAGGCCTTTTTAAAAGGTTTTTATGAAATTAGGTCCCTAGTTGCGGACAACGGTTATATGAAGGATTGGGGCTACAAAATATAAGCCCCCAGGGGCTAAAGATTTATATAGTGTAACTTGGGTGTTTTAGGCCAAAGGAGGGGTTTTGGTAAAATGGAAAAGGGACTTTTAAGCTTGACAGAGCGTAATATGAGGCTTAAAAAGGATTATAGGAGGGAATGGAGGGTTAGTGAGGGGATTTTGTGGAATTTTGAAAGGAGGAAAGGTGATAAAAAATGGAAATTTGCAGGGGATAAAATAGGGAAAATGGAGGCCTTTTTGAGCATTTTCCTCATAGCAGAACAACAAGTTTTCAATGGAAATAGTGGTGAGGGCTTCTTCAAAGGGAAAAAGACATGAAGTCTTCAAGAGTGATATGTTTTCAAGGAAAATTTTCCTCTTGAAGACTCAGAAACATTTAGCCACCTGTTTGCTATGCCAAAATTTATAGGTGGCTAACAACAACCACAAGTAGAAGGTGTCATTCCTGAAGATGAAGTTGAAGAGTTCACCAAATTGATGTGGTGCTTATTCATTGCTGCTTCCAAGGCTTCTATCTTCTTAAAACATTTGGAATCTACATGGCCTTCACGATTAAACAAGTTGAAATGTCTATCTATTTTATTTCCTTTGTTTTTATTTTCCTTATCAGTTTGTTGAGTTGCTTTTTTAGTTTGCAGCTGAAATTTCTTAAGAGCCTTGTTTGGTTTAGGACCATTATTTTTAGGATACTAATTCTTGGTATTCTTTTGATATGGATGTTGTTGGGCTGCTAAGGCTTTCTTAGAAGAGTTTGCAGTATTAATAAGACCAAGGTGTAATATTTTTTCTTGTTTTGTTATCAAAGAATTGCAAAAGGCATCAAAAGAGGAGGAATTGTAGGTCATTCCTTCAGAAATGAGGGCTTCTCTAGTGGAATGGAAGGTAGAAACAAATGCAAAATATGTAGGGCCAAGCTTAGGAAGAATGGAATATATAAGGCTACCATATTCCTTTTTGACCTTCTAGCCTTCTAAATGAAGTCTAAGCGTCTTGAATTTGGAAAAAAAAATTCAATATAGGAGAAATTATTAGGGTCCAAAGTAAGAAACTCATTTTCAAGATGGTGGGCCTTGATTTTATTTTGAATCCCAAAAAAAATATTTAGCTTTTTCATAGCTACATTAGGGCTGCCAATTTCTTGGATATGAAATCGAAGATCTTGAGAAATGGACATTCTAATCAACCCTCGTGCTTGATATTGTTTGTTTTCCCATTTAGCATCTTTATCTCCATCGGTAGGTTTAGTTTCTTGTCCCGTGGCTATTATATAAATCCCTTTACTTCTAAGTAAGTCTATCATGTAGGATAGCCATTGGAAATCATTGTTGTTTAGAATAACTGGGCATGCACTTTCAATTTTAAAAAAAACTGAAGCTGAAAAGATTGAAATTAACTGCTCTAATGGAAATATCTCAAAAAATTAGGCTGGTTAAAAAAAAATGGCTCAGAAAACGACTTCCTGATGAAGATGAATTTGAAACAAATGTGTTTTAGATGTCGAATAGTTACGTGAAAGGTTGAAAGTTGATGATGAATTTCTACTTTAAACCCCCCCCCCCCACCTCCCCCGCCCCCCACCTTTTCCAAACTTAATAGAATAAGCTCACTTTAAAAAAAACAACTTTATGTGACCCACTTTTATAAATAAGTGAGAGTCACTTTTACATGTGCTTTTTATATAAAACCCTCTTTTTAAAATCGACAACTTGCCAAAGGGCTTTATAAGAAAAAGTAAATTAACAAAAATATTTTTACAAAAAGAGGCTTGAGAAAGAGGCTTCAACCCAAGATCTCTATTCTCATAAACTAACTTTACAGCAAGTGAGCTAGTAAAAGGATTCTGTAATTGTTTGAAAGGAGGAAGAGGGTTTTTTTTTTTTTTCTCTTTGATGTGCGTGATTTTTCCTGCAAAGAAACAAAAAATTTGTGCAAAAAAAAAAAAATACAAGCCTTATGGAAGAATGTTATATTTTCGGTTAGTCTTACTAGAAACTATCCTTTTTTCCATTATTTTTTTATTTCTCGAGATCACATAGAGACGCGGGGAAAGAGCATACGTGGCAAAAAAAAATCTTGTCTTCCTGTTTCTAATTTTCTGAGACCGCACACAACTTAGAACAAAGAGCATACATAGAGAATAGGTTATAGATCGGGAAATAAAAAAATAAAATTATAAACCGAAATAAATAGAGGGAACTGAAATAAATAGAAGGATTAATAAATATAACTTAAAAAAAAGATACTTTATACATCTAGATCTAAAATGACATAACCTACGCAACCAGAAACCTTTTGGCATGAAAAAAAGAGGTTCCTCACTGTAACAGATGCTGCAGACACAATAGAGTAGTTCTCCTAGCCTGAAAGTGGTTAGATATAGTGGATCTGGAAAACGACAGTTGCATGAAGTCAAACCGGCTTCACATTCTGATCAACAACAGATGTGGCCCTGAAAATTTCTCTGATACCATGTAGGAATTGATAGGGTAAGTTCCTTAGATAAAACACCAAAGGTCACCACTCACAAACAGATCACAAATCAATACACTAGTATTTGACATGGTTAAAACCCTCGAAGAGGGAAACACTCCATGGCCTGAGCCAACACGAGCACTTTAGGCAATTTATTAATATAAAATAGAAAATTTATATAAGCTTCTCTCATAGATGGTTACCAAACAAATGACCCTCCATGCTCTTTAAATAGAGATCATGGACCAATTAGTTGTCAAGCCACGTATCAAGTGTTGGTAATACTAAGTAGAGAGTGAACCATCAGATCACTACATATTGTGACCATCAGATTATAAGTTACAAATGTACATAGTAAAGAAACACACTTTACGTAACTCTACGCTAGACCAAGTTATACTTAACTATTTCCTATGTGTCATGATATTGTAACACCCGCTTTCTTCCTTGGTTGCAGAGCATCAACACGTTTCTTTGAAATATACACTAAGGTTCCAGCTAGAATACCCCATCTGGATCCACCTACAATATAGACTAGTCAGTCACATTATGAACATATTTAACATACTTCTTAAGCAATTAAAAATGGAAAAAATAATTAAATTTCACGATCAGAGGTAGTGCAAGTCAATAGGCTACTTGCCCAATCCTTTGAATAATATTGAAATGTCCACAAAATTGATGTGCCACCTTGGAACACGATCTAATCCACAAGGAGCTCTTCTTTGGCTTAATGCACAAGTACACTTGTTCCCCAACCTGAAACTCCTTAAACAACTTATTATGGTATGTATAATTTTTCTTCCTTTCATATAAAACCTTTAGATTCTTCTTGATTACCTACAATTATTGTTCCAATCCTGTTAACATGTTTGCTCCAATCATTACCCTACTCACCAGGTCACTCCAACTGATGGGAATATTGCAACCTTTCCCATATAATTCCTTAAACATAGTCATCCTCAAAAAATTTCTGATACCCATTGTTGTAAGAAAACTCTATAAGTGGAAGATGCTCTTCCCACATTTGTTGTTGATGGATCAAATACATCCTAAAAATGTCCTCCAATATCTTGTTTACCCTCTTTGTCTACCCATCTGTCTGTAGATGATAAATTGTACTGAAGGACAAATCTGTACCTAAACCTACAAGAAAATCCTTCCAAAACTTGGAATTTAAATTTTCATCCTTGTCTGAAATAATATTCTTTGGAATTCCATGAAATTTGACTATATATCTGATGAACACCTATGCTACATCACTAGTTGAATATGTAGTCTTCACTAGAATGAAGTGTTCTACCTTAGTCAACTTGTACACCACAACTATGATGGAATCACATTGTCTAGATGTCCTTGGAAAACTTGTAATGAAATACATATAAATTAGCCCGCATTTCCACTCTGGAATCACAATCAATTGTAGTAGTCCACCTAGATGCATACAATTTGCTTTTACCTGATGAAAATCCAATCATCTAGCCACAAAATCTTCCACATACTTCTTCAGATTCAGCTAATAATAATTTTTTTTCACTGCTATCAGTGTATTTTGGTATCCTAGGTGACCTAAATATGGTTTCACATGAAAATACCTCCAAATAATCTTGTTGTGATCACCGTTGGAGTGTGTTTGGTGAACGTATGTACGAAATCACACCAACTTGAGGGGTGTGGTCTACCCACTTAATTTATTGGTAACAGGTAAAAAAAGAAGTGGAGTCAAGCAAGTTAGTGGAACAAGATAGAATCATGAGCATATTATATAGATAAATAGCATGCATATATAAACTAAAAACTAAACTAAAAACTAAAAAAAATAAACACGAGCTCTGAAAAGAGTCAAACGACAACAATACTACGAATGGTAGCTCTAGGCGCCTCTTATTGAATGGTGGTAGTAATAAGAGTGAAAATTAACCCTCTTGCCAAAGAGGCCCTAGACCATGGGTTCTAGGTCTCGATACAAGGATGGTTTAATCCCAAGCTTTCCTTGGTGCAGTCTCCCTCTCTCTCTACTATGTTGGATTGAACTTGTTGGATTGCCATCAATTGAGTCCCCTCTAACTTTAGCTCCGGCTCACACACTGCTAGTATTTCCTGGAAAATTCTAGTCATCATAATAATGTGTTCACAAATTCTTCATCTCATGGTGGCCTTATATAGGATATTTCAAATCTTCCCTTCCCTCTCTTGGTACATTGTGTATGGTGACCCAAGAGAGGGGTATGATTCCTTTGTGTGGTAAAAATATTCCATTGTGTGCTCACTTTATGTCTAAGGAGGCATTGGTGGCTGTCCTTAGGTGGCTCCAAGTGAGGAATCACTTGTCCTTTGCTTTGTGTGGTCCTGGATAGTGAAATTTTTCCACTCCCAGGATTGGCCGCATATCAGGAAAAACGGTGTGCAAAAGGCACTCTTCATGAAAGATTACACACGCAAAGAGCATTTAGGACTTGTTCAAATTTGATTTTCCTCAAACCATAAAGATTTTTAAATACTTTCCAAATTCTGTAATGTCTTCCAGCCCTATAAATCCTTTTTCCTGAGATTTATTAATTTCATCTTCTGTTGTATGATTTTCCAGTGTTAACAGTTGCCCCGTAATGTCTGGGGTATAAGAAGAACTGTATAGCCGAAGTAATTATAGTTTCTTTTCTGTATCGTGGATAGAGAGAGAGAGAGAGAGAGAGAGAGAGAGAGGCATGTGTGAAGCTTGGAATTGAAAACACCCTGCACCAGTTCCAAGAATGACCATGTCCTAAGGAACCCCTATAAGCAAATATAATACAATATATATACAAATTTTCTACGAGGCAGGCATGTCCCATGCTCGTAATGCTATGGCTAATTAAAAAAATCTAGTTGACAGATACATGTTCTATCTTTGTCACTAATATGGTAGTGATGTTGGCAGATGTTGACGATGACAGCTGACGCCCTCAGGGGCGTTTTTGGTAATATTCCAAAATTTCCACACAAGCAAATTGGAATATTATATTTTGATGCTTTCACCTAGGAGAGGAATAAATGGGTAAGGAGGCCCATGAATAATAAAAATATGAATAATTTCCACGTTAATAAGGAAGGGGATCACTTCAGGAGCTGAAATTTATAGTTACAAGTGTGAACAGAGACAAAATAGATGAGGACATGGTCAAGTGTGACTAAGTCAACATGCATTCTTGAGTAGGAAGAGATCACCTAAGTAAACTAGTTCAATGTGAACAAGGATCAGCCTAAGACACACATATGTAAACTAGATTGAAGATCCATAGTGTGAAAAGAGGAATTGGAGGTGGATTAGTTTTAGTTGACCAAAATCAACAGCACAACCACAAGAGGAGGGAAGCTAACTAGGGCAACACAGTTTTGAAAGAGGAAGCTTCATGAAGAAGTCACCTCAACATTGTGTGTGGTCTGGGGTGAGGAGGCTCACCAAAGATAAAAGGAGGGCATAGCATCAAAGGATATTCATTCATGTATTCAGATATTTTGGTCTAGAGACCAATTGCATACTGCAATTGTTTAGCTGGAGTTGCTGCACTGCTTAGTGGAAGGAATTCCTATGTAGGAATTCCATCCTCTCTTGAGATCAGCTTGCTTAAGGGATCAAAGTGGAGTGATTTGAGCGTGATTTAAATATTTGGCTTGAGGCCATTCCTTCACATTCAGCCATAGCACAGTCTACTTCAGAAAACTGCGTCCTTGATGCAGGGGCAGCAGCAACAGTGTTGCACCCTTTGATTTTGTGCTCATCTTGTAAGAGGAGGTGCTTATTTCCCTCCGGGAGTTTTTTAGAGAGGCCTTTGGCCATATTTTTGTATTATTCAGCTCTTATATGTTATATTAAATCATGTTTAATGTATATTTCCTGTATACTACGTTATTTTCTGTAGTCCTACCTTTTGTACATGTATATTGCCGGAAACCCTTGCCAGGTGTCTTTTTCTTGATGTAAAAGAGGTTAAACCTCCATTTCTCTGTTATTTGATTAATATAAGATTCATATCAGAATTATTCCATCATTTTCTATAGAAACCCTCATGAGAATTATGCTCTCACTGTATTCATAAATTTTTGTTTAGCAAAGTCATGGGAAATCAATGTTTTCTAGCCTAGTCAAGATAGGAGGAGTTGTTTAACATAGCTAGAAGAATTAGTTTGAGCTGAAATTTGGAGCATAGGTACCTCATGACCTAAGATATCATATCTAGCCATTTCCCCTACCTATTTTTATGGTCATTTCTAAAAACACCCTTTTTAGGGCATAAAATACCCTTTTTCCCCACTCTCCAGATCATGAAACGAAGTACAAGTTTAGGCTGTAGATAGAAATGATGTATATGTGTTTATTATGTATATTTTAAGCTTATTCATCATAACATGACCGTTATACATCTTATTCATTGCATATTTCCTATTCCATGCCCTATATTGCTGCATTTCCCCACCCAGGAAAGAGAATATAGACCAATATCTTGTTGAGGTTCTTTCATATGTTGGTGTGATGTTATTTGAAATATAATTAGCTGCTCTTAATTTCCATGCTCATGGTTTTCTGAAGCTCCACATTGGTAATAACTCAAGTTATTCCCAATAGTGTAGATGTTCCTTAGTTGGGAACATTACATTTTTTCTTTGACAATAGGTGGAATATGGTACCCATATGCATAAAATTGGTATGGAATATAGCTGCACATTTTATGCATATCTTCTAGCTGGGACCTTCCCGTGTAAGCATTGCTTAACAAAGATGCTTATGAAGGCACAGGTCTTTGATGGATTTGATCAAAGTGCAATGGTTGTAAGGTACGATACCATCTTGACATGAAAGCTTTTTTCGTAGTCAAATGTCAGGAGGATCAATGACATATGTGGAAAATGATGTCTCCCACAGTACCATCTGAGGATGCCCCTTATAGGAGAGGGGTGATCCAAGGTACTTCTTCCTTTTTAGAAAATAGGTGTCGAAGTCAACAAAAAGGAAGCCTCAACCGAACGAGGGGTCGTCGATATGAGGGATTGGGGACCTGGATGTGATGGGTTTAACATAGGCATGTTGGTGACGGGTGACTAAAAGCTAATGATGGGGATTCAGTGGCCCAAGTTTGGACTATACTAAGCAGCTTGGTGGTAGTCATAGTTATTTCTAATGGGGAAATCACTGGAGTCGGTAGGACTTCTAGTGTGGGTATAAACTGGCTATGAATGTCAAGGTGGCTTTTTCGTGGGGGTATAATACTCTGACCAAGGGTGTACAGGGATTGATTCCATTGGAGAAAAGATGAAATGAGAGGGTGAAGGACGTAGTACATCGTTCGGGGTCTTTGTACACTTACCAAAAGAATAAAATAATGGGGTTTGGTTTGTACAAAACACAGAGACAGGTACCCCAAAACATGAAAGTGTTCACTCACTGATGTTTTGAGGAAGGTTTTTTGCTAAGGGTGGGGGTCACATTGGTTGGTCTCATGTGTGGGGTTCATGAAGCGTATGAGAAAGTATTGAAAATGGGTTTATGTTGGTGGAGGTATGGTGGGCCAAATGCGAGGCGCGGTGGTGCGCTCTTGATCTTCTTGTACAACCTAATCTTCTGGGAAGGGGGTTTAGCTTGTGTCGTAAACTTGTCCTTATGCATGGTGGATGGATGGGCATGAGGTGCTTCCTGGAATGAAGTGGTATGGCCATGGCATCACTTTTTTTGTGATATATGGTCTACTATGGGTGACGAGCACCATGGAGGGGAGGGTCTACCGACCAACGAGGATGTTTATCATGTGCAGGTTGATGTGATGATAAACATGGCTGGATATGGGGATCCTATCGTTTATTTCTGATGGAGAAATGATATCAGGATATGTAGAGTTTTCTGGGACTCTATCATGTTGGGGGTAGAATGATACTTGCTCGAGAACTTTCTGTAAATGGAGTTCTGAATGGTTCTGTGAGCTTCTCTTGCAAAAAAAAAAACCTCAAGTGAAAGCATCTTCTCTATAAAAATTTATTGAAAATCGTGAGCTTTAAAGAAGATGAGAGAGGGCATACCTACCGGCACTGAAAAATTATTTTTTTAGCAGTGCAAATGTGTGGCATCACCTCTATTCATCATGAAGTGCTTATTGTGGTGCAACTTATGGTTTGGAGAATGGACCTTCTGATCTCTCATTATGGTCCTTAGAAGTTTTTGAAAAGGGAAATATATAGGTGGATATTGCCCTAATTCAATTCATTTGTACTTGTTGAGTTTTTTAGAGTTCAGAGGATTCTACGTAGCAGTTCTTGCCACTGTGGTCAGCCTGAGCACCAGGGATTCACGAGATCATGCCCAGGAAAAATCCATGACGTTCTGCACTTTAATTTTTTCAGTTTGATGGTGCCGGGGTCCATACAGACTGGGATTGTATGGATTTTAGGTGACTTTTTCCCTAGATTGCGCGAGAGATCAGGGCAAAGGCACGCTCTCCTTGTGCGCATTCTTGGGGGATAAGCGCATGAAAGCACTTTGTTCCCTCGCTTTGGTGCACCTTAAGCATGCCTGTCAGAAATATAGGTGCACGCTGAGCGCGTTTGTCTAAGGTACAGGCATACAAAGCTGAGGTGAAATATATTTTGGATTTTTTACTATTTTTGTGCTTTTTCTGTACTGATGGGTACCTATTTTGATGGCAGGTTATTGTGGAGGGAGCAATATTGGCCCGAGGTCCGAACTGTGCTGGCTACTGTTGCTGGGGCATGCCGTCAGCTGGCATTATGGGGGCTCCTAAAGTTCACGGAGAATGAGATTATTCAGTCATAGGACTGACTGCTACGCTACTTGATTCGACATTGGCACAGGAGGCACAACATGTTCGTGTTGTGGGGGATGAACCTAGTCATCCATCATGAGACGTTTGTGTACTTTGTGACCGAGTTGCTGCCTTAGGGTGAGGCGCTGAGATATCCACTCCCTTCTGGGAGAGTGGACTTGGAGAGATTTCAGAGACGTCACTATGGTGGGGCGCCTCTTATAGAGGGATGCATCAGCATTACATCAGTGATAGATCTAGCATAGCGATGTGCTCTGGTAGTGATTGTGTGACTGGCAGGGTCAGTTGCTCTGCATCAGGCATCAGACCCACTGATTCGGATCTTAGTGGGAGGCCCCTAAGATCTAAAAAAATTGAAATGGATCTGACAAGATCTGCAAAATTAGAATTCCAGAAAAAAAAGAGAGAACACAAAGCAGAGAAAACCACAACAAAACTTGTTTTATTAAAATAGAGAATAACTGTTGAAGCTACATTGTGGTGGACAATCTGTCCTTTTACAAAGTGAGGCTTGTTATTTATAGCCTTTTTTTTGAGTTACAATACCATGGGTAGATACCATAGGTGGATACCATGGGTCAATACCATGGGTGGATACCACTAACAATACTATCGGTAAATTCCATGTGTGGATGAATACCATGGGTCGGTTCCATTTACAATACCATGGGTAAATTACATGGGTGGATGGATAACATGGGTGAATGAATATCATGGGTGGATGCCATTTTCCATTCGGACTTTGATGAGAAGGATTTTTTGTGGTTGACCCATAACTGTGATGTTGATTGTTGATGAAGTAGCAAGTGCCTACATAACTTGGGGTGGGAGGGCATGTCTCCAAATAACCTAAGCCGAATGCTGCTATGTTGAAACTGATGAATGTGAAGTAGGTGCCTACTAAAGCGGGGTGAGAGGGCACGCCTCCAAAGGGAACTCGCTCCAAATGCTACTCCAGATTTAAAATGAGCATAACTCAGTCAATATAACTCAAAATATTTATTATAACCTATTTTTGGAAATGTAATGATCATTCTACATTTTCTCATATATTTGAAACTGCTATCTGGAGACTGTAGAATCTCAGGTTCGTACTAGAACTGTCTTGTCGTCACAAAATTTCTGAAAAAATAGTTGATTTTAAATCAACAATAACTCCCACATCTAGATCCGATTTGATTGATTTTTTTTTTGAAATTGGGTGATTTTTCAAGGAGAGCTTAGATCTATAGACACTTCTCTAAAATTTCACAATGAAAACTACGAAAAATGACAGGAGAGCCATCGTCCATGAATTGTTGTCAGAACATTTTCTGCAATTGCTGATTTAGAATCAACGATATCTCCCTCATCCAAACTCCAATTCAGCCGATTTGTTTTTTGAATTTGGGTATTTTTTTTGTAAGGAATCCAGATCTAGTATTTTTTACTGTAATTGTTTCACCAAAATTCTCATATCTTATTTGCAAACTCGCTGCCAAAAAAAAAATTCAAGGATTTTGCTGAAGAATGTTGCAAAACATTGAAATTGAAATATGTTTCAAACTCTCATTCCCATGGAGGCGTAACTTGAATATGATACCACTGATTCGGATCTTGGGAGGAGGCCCCCAAGATCTAAAAAAAATTGAAATGGATCTGACAAGATGTGCAAAATTAGAATGCTAGAAAAAAAAGAGAGAACACAAAGCAGATAAAACCACAATGAAACTTGTTTTATTAAAATAAAGAATAACTGTAGAAGCTACATTGTGGTGGACAATTTGTCTTTTTACAGAGTGAGGCTTGATATTTATAGCCTTTATTTTGAGTTAAAATACCATGGGTAGATACCATATGTGGATACCATGGGTCGATACCATGGGTCAATACCATGGGTGGATACCACTTACAATACCATGGGTAAATTCCATGTGTGGATGAATACCATGGGTAAATTCCATCGGTGGATGGATAACATGGGTGGATTAATACCATGGGTGGATGCCATTTTCCATTCGGATCACCCACAGGTTGGAGTACTACGTCGGTTAAGGTCCAGGCATTTTGACGACTTTGCCCGTTTCTTCTTTGATGGGATGGTGGCACAAATCAACAAGGTCCATCGTGGATCTAAATCATTTGCGTATACCAGTACCTTGTGTAGCATTATGTACAAGAGGGTAGTGCTGCAAAGGCCAGTAGTGGCGGTGCCTCTTGGGGGGCCACGGTAGTCTCGTATGACGAGGTGGGCTCCGGTGATGCCGTGAGGCGGTGGTGGCATAGTGGGGCATTATTGGAATGCCATGACAGAGGCCTGGTTCGAGGCCAACCCACAAATGTTATTTCCATTCCCTTATGTGGGGATGGACTTCTGAGGGGATCTAGACATGGGTATCCCTTTTGGTTATGCTTGGGGGCCTGTAGGTATGTTGTGTATGTTTTTTGCATTTATTTTGAGTGTACATGTGCTTATGTGTTTTTCTAGCGACACTGACATCATTTTGGTTACTCTTGTAGATGTTGGCAAGGTGGGTTGCCCCATGGCTCAGTTGGTTGGCCATGATCGTCTACGACGACCTAGGGGTGATGAGGGAGGAGGTGCTGCTGGGGGACTTGGTGCTGGTCCTGGCCCTTCAGGAGAGGGCAGCAACTCGGCCACTACAGAGGCTACGGCTGAGCGGGCTCGTATTGATGCAGCGGTAGCACGTGCAGATACAGAGGAGGCTCGTATCGAGGAGCTGATTGCTTGAGTGTTAGCTCTTGAGGATGTCTGGGGTTGAGTGGACCGCTTGACCTAGGGGGTGCCTACTCGAGGATTTATGGATGACTTCGAGGAGGTCTGGTTGGAGACCGTGATGGCCCACGAGAGGGAATATCAGCCCTTTCTATGTTGGGTGGCGATCTCAGTTGCGATGGCAGCTCCATTGGTGGCACCAGGAGCGATTGTGGGTCTAGGTGCCCCTCGTGAGGGGGCACCGCCCTAGAGTATAATTGTACGTAGGGAAAGCACCCATTAGGAGGATGCTTCCCTTATTTTTGATGAATTTTGTATCTTTGGGCTAGCAGTTGGGCCAGTGACACTATTTTTTGTACTCAGACATATACATTGAGATATATATATATATATATATGAGAGATATTTTTTGTGGCTCTACGTGTTGTGTCACCTGTTTCGGTTTATGTATGATGTTATGCTGATGGATATCTATATTTTTTGTTTTTATGTATGATGGTTTATTCCAGATGCATTCTAGTCTAGGATATTGTTAGCTATGCGATTAGATGTTTGGTTTTGACTTCTTGGTACATGTGTGAATGTGATATAGTCAAAAAATTTTCTTAATATTTTTGTGCACAAATATTTTCTAAACAAATGTGTATCTCTTGTCTCAAATGTTTGGTTTAATTGCGACACTACTAACTGGGAATCGAGATAGATGTGCATATGGCGTATACCCTGATGGAGGGCATCGCACATAAGTCTGATGACGGCGTCATATTCTTCCTGATTGTTTGTTGTTGAATCAATGCACACGCCGTTTGAGCAGAGTGGTGATCGGCCAGGCTGGTAGATGACCCTGACAACTGCGGCTAAACTTTGAGACCATCTTGATGCTCCATCAGCAAATCCAAAACAGAGTTTAGTTTGGTGATCCATGGTGGCACTTTGAGCACTTTAAATAAGTCTTTCGGTCAAAAATATTTTAGTGGTTAGGGTTGTGTACGTTCACTCTAGGGAAGGGTCATTTTGGCCGTTATGGGTAGAAATTCTTGAGGTAAAGGCCGTTGACGGGGTTGCTGAGGCAGGTCCTGTCTGGTTCCATGAAGATGTATGCCCCCTATCAGAGGAAATGTTTGATGATGTATGGTCCTTTCCACAAGGTTTCAAACTTTCCTAGCCCTAGGGCTTCTTTTGCAACATCATAGTGGAGGACTAATTCTCCCTCGGTGAATGAGCAAGGGGTGATGTGGCAGTCGAATGAGGCTTTTACCCTTTTCTTGTGGGCCTTGTTGTGTTGCAGCGACTGTCGTCGAATTTCATCAACAAGCTCTAGTTGTACTAAGCACTATTATAGAGGTTGGGTATCACCGAAGAGTTTGATGGCGGCATGTAAATTTGGGATCTTGCAGAAATCAATGCAAAAGCGCAAGGTACCTTGAAATTTTGCAACAGGAATATGGTAGAAATCCTGGGATGTGGGGGCGACTGGAATCCTATTTCCATTATGTGATGATACAAATCATATGTGGTATATCATGTCATCAACATTCGGTGGGGGAAGAATCTCCGTAATGGTATTCTGCGTGAGCGCAAGGCTGGGTTCCATGCTAGGATGGTCAATTTCCTGTAGGTGGAAATTGCGCCTACCACAGAGGTGCCTGAATGTTTCCATTTGCAGGAATACCTCTGGTGTGTGATTTTGGCTAGTGTAGATAATTCATGGTATCACCATGTGAACGAAGTAGATTGTGTGAGGTTCTACACTACTTGTTGATCCTGATGTGGATGCTTGGAAAGGGTCTGTCGTAGAAGAGTTTGTCTTTTGTTCCCATTTCCGTATTGTTTTATTGGGTGTATCTATCTCTTTGGGAGAGTGTAGACTCAACGCTACTCTTGCCGCTCTTAGATTGGGGAGGTGTACACATTTAATCGTATGGTGAAAGTGTGAAAAAATTTGGTAATAGCTAAGGATGATTTTCTCTTGGTTAGAGAGGAATTTTCGAGGGAGAGAAGAGGCTATACGAAAACTGTTTGCAAGGTGCTTCAGTTCTTTGTACCGGTTGACCTGGTGGTCATTCAAGTCGCATAGCCCACATATTATCCTAGGCTTGGCCGGGGTCATGCTTGGTTTATGTGTTGTCTTAGCTTGCCTGTTACGCCACTGCGGGGGTGGGGATGTTGACCCGACGATGTAATTTTTATGCCATTCTTGGAGTTCATCCTGTATCTTCTCTATGGTATGAATCATGTCGATGGTGGGACGAAGTTGCAAGGCATAAATACAATGCCACTCATAATGATTACCTTGACATATTAGGAAGAATATCCTTGATATGGGGGTTTCGCCATGCTCAGTTTGAGGTCTGGCAGGGAACCATCATCATAATGCTGCTAAATCAGGACAAGTGGTGACCGCATGATTAGGAATTTTGCATAACATGCATGCTGGTATTCTCTGTAGAGAGAAGTTAGGGCTAACTAGGGGTTCCGTGATCGGTCACTTTTCGAATGACAACAACATGATGGATTTTCTCGTCACATCTTCTTGGGTTTTGGAGATGTCTAGGACTCCACATCCATGTCATCTTCCTGGGAGAGGTGGACTATGTTTGAGCGTAAGCTAGCAAGGGCTAGCCGAAATTTGGGGATATAGTGACAATTCTCCAAAAGGTGATTGTCAATGCATAATGGACATGTGACTTGCGCTGCCTGCAATCCAATTTAGTAAACCCTTTCTATAGGATACTATCTATGGATGAGTTCCAGGGTTGCGCACTCTCCGAGGAAGTGAGCACATTCATCACATATTGTGCAACATATAACGGGCATGACTGGGGGTCTTTCTTGTGCCCTTTATTGCTCCTCCTGTAGGTACAAGATGTACGAGGTTCATTTATGGATGCCTGGGTAGAGGGATCCTCTTGATAGGATCGCTTGATGGTGTGTAAGGTGTCCGTATATTGCGGGATGTCTATGCAGTGATGGGTATAGTTCCCGTAGTTGCTACATAGGGCACATGCGTGATTGGTACGCAATGCTTTGCCTTTACCTTTGGTGGCAGGTTCCTTTTTACAGGAACGCGGCGTCACGATGTCTGTCTCAGATCCAAGGAGTGGTTTTAATTCATCCAGTCCTAAATAGATATGGGTAGGGTGACCTATTACATTACATATGGCACAGACTGGTGATTCCCATTGAATGAAGGGGTCACCATATTCTTTCCTCTTTTCTTGATTTTCTTAGTCGTAATCACCAGTTTTTGAATGGGAATTTCCTTTGTAGGGGTGGTTTCGACTGTGTCTTGGATGAGTGGGGCCTCCTCAGGACTAAGGGGCTTCAATCCTATGGTAGTAACATTGGTGGCTCTTATTCCTATAAGGGGAACGAGCTAGAAAACTAGGACAACCAATGATATTTTGCGTAATACCAGTGTTTCCAAAACCTGCTGGCGGGTAGAGGAAAGGGGTTTGGGAAGTGGCGTAGGCTAGAGAAGCTGTCGTGGCTAACATCTCAGTGCCATTAATACTAGTGTCTATGTCCTTATTAGCTTTGCCACTTGATGTGGACATCATGCACAACGGATCCCCTGTGACATTGGGCAATGACTCAGGGATTATGGGAGGATCTCCTAGGAATGACCCTAGAACGGAGGACGGTTTGAACTGGCCGGGTCCATATTCTTGGTACCGTGAGAGAGAATCCGAGGATGTATCTACATAGGGTAGAATTACATTAGTGTCTGTTAGGGTTCGCTTCTTGCTATGTGTCAGTTGGTCTACAGTAATGATGGGGTCCTCATGGGGGAACATCGTGATGCGAAAGACAGAGGAAGCTATAGCAGACATGGCATACATATAACTTCGCCCAAGGAGTATATTGTAGTCCAAGTGAGCATCCAAGACTTCAATGTCTATGTGGACTGTTGGGTCTCGTAATTGTCACATTTTTATCATGTTTATCCTTGCCATTCCTCACATTCCATCACCTCATTTAACCATTCATCATACCATTTCCATGGATTCACCTCATTATTTTCCAATTTATTTATTTTTAATATTATAACATAATGTGTGATTAATTATTGAAAAATTGAGATATTTCACTAATATCTTAAATGTGGATAAGCTTTGTAAATGTGTAGGATTATTTGGAAGAATTATTCAAAATCCTGTTGAATATTTCCTCCACTATTTCAACAATTCAAAGGATAATTTTTCAAGCTTATTCTAAGGAGAAGATCATGGAGATTCCAAGGATAAAATTATGGAGATTTCAAGGAGAAGTTCATGGAAGATTCCAAGGAGAAGATCATGAAGATTTGGATAGCATATCTTATCCAAGATTTGTAAGAGATGAGTGAGGATTTGAAGGGATCATATCTTGTAATTATAGGGATATTGGTTGAGAGAAAAGTGGATTTGTAATTATGAGTTTCTTATCTTGTTTTCAAATCACTCATGTATAAATAGAAGTGTTGTTTCTCCAAATGGAGATTGGAACTTGTATTACTTATTAATATTATTTCTGAGACTTGGAGACATAATTGAAGATATGTTCTACCATATTTTGATGTTGTTAGATGCTAGTTGATTGCTTGAAGTCTTAAGTAGCTGAGTCTACCTTCAGTGTGGGAGGCAAGGGTGGAGGGCCCCCAAACTGAGCTAAGTGCATTTCTTAGTTCATTTCGTAGCTGCAATTTCTAAATTAGTTTTTAATATTTGATTTGTTTTACTTTACATGCCTTTACATGATTTGATTGTTGATGAATATTAATCTTGTTTTCTTTCCTTCATATGAAGAGACAAACCAGTATTTAAGTTAATTTCTTATTCTGTCTGATTAAGAGTTCAAAACTCTACTTAAGAGTTTAAAACTAAGATTCATCTTTTCCTGCTTTTCTGAATTCTTGTTTTCATAATAGTATCAATGATAGAATCAAATCAATGATGAAGGACAACCATGACCTCTGAAGAAAGAGCCTCTTCGATTATTATTTCATGTATCTTGATCTATTGTTTAGAAATTAGATTTATCTTTTCCTGCTTTCCTGTTTTCACAATAGCATTAATGATAGAATGAAATCAATGATGAAGGACAACCAAGACCTCTGAATAAAGAGCCTCTTCGATTATTATTTCATGTATCTTGATATATTTTTTAGAAATTTAGATTTATATTTGTAATATGCATTTCACTAACTATCAATAGTTTATCTTCTAAACTTAGTTGTGGTTGAAACCCATATACTTTGGGGATGCTTCGAAGTTCACCAACCCGAATTGATAATAAATACTTGTGTTAGTTTACAACAATAAATTGACTGAACATGGACCGTATTTTTGGCTAAGCAGACTAGGACGTTTTGGTAGAGGCTGATGGGGGTTGAAGGATGACCGTCATATGCTCTAAGCATGATCACTGAGGGTTTTAGTTCGGGATATCCTAACTTCTACCAAACATTTTTGGACATGATGCACGTGGATGCACCCTCGTCTATGACACATTGGTGAATTGTGATATTCTGGACCGACACTGGTATCTGGAAGGCGACCATGGAAGGAAGCCTAGTGGTGGTTTTTTCTAAGTCAAAAGACATTAGGTGTGTATCAGAAGGGTCGATAGTGCCTAATGCAGAACGTAGGGCTTTCCATTGTTTTGGGAATGACTACAATACTTCCAAAGAAGACATAACAATGGGGGATTGAGATAAATTGTCCACGATACTATAATTATGGGCCGCTTTGGAGTACTTTCTTGCTCACCTTTTAGGTGCCTTCGCCATTTTCGGCAATGGTTCTATAAAAATCTTTGAAATGGTCAAAGGTATAATTGGTGCACTGGTACTTTCCCCTGACGTATTGGTGTCTGGTGGGGTGTCGTAATTGCGATTCCATGTTTGGAAAAACATTTCTTCGCTACTCATGTAGATTTCATGGCTTCTTTTCCTGGAGTCGTCTATATTTTGTTTTTGAGTGCTTACTGTCCCTTGATGGGAGAAAGGTTCTTGCATCATAGTTGCTTGCTGGGAAGATCATCCTTGCCCTTGGTTACTATATATCTTCTTCATCTCAGGGAGATCGAGATAGTGGTGAGTATAATGGCCGTACTCACCACATATTGAACAAGAATGGTTTGTTGTAAGAGGTGGAATTTTTCTCTACTGTTGGGCATTGCTTGGCTCCTGGTTCTGATTCTAGTTGGAGTTTCCTCCAGCCTAGGATCGTGGTGGGAAATGCTGGTGGTTGACCCCCTATCCAGGGTTCCATTTTGGCTTGTTTTTGGATTTTTTCTTCACCACGTTTGGAGGGTAGTTCTCTTGGTTGTATTGGTGTGGTTGGTTTTGGGACGGCTACAAAAATTTAACCTGTGCATTGGTTTGCATAGGTGGGTTGTGTGTTGGGGACTAAGCATAATGTGGTCCCTGGTTTGCACTTTCCTATTGGAGGGGAGCTCTTCCATCAGTGTTTCTCTCTGCGCACTAATTCCCCTGAGTCGGAGGATAAGGTCCTCCCTAGTGATACGTTGACACCCTATTGGTCAAATTTTGCTGAGGCATATGATGAATTTGAAAACTGGGTTGAGGTACGTTCTGGGTAGAACTGTATGTGCAACCAGGGTTTTGACTACTGTTGCCTAGGTAACCTTGGGTTAATGACTCGATTAGTCCATCTGCAGGGTTCGACGCACCTGGAAATTCTTGATAAGTTCGAAGGTGTGGACCATTAGGTAGGATTTTATAAATGTATCCTAACTATGTATAAATTAGCTGAAGCTGCTAGGATTTGTTGATTGCATCCTCTTCAGATATGGGCTTCTGCGGTGCCACATCCTTTGAAATCTCCGTCGTAAGAGTTTTCAAGAACAAATCTAAGAGAACCCGATCGTAAAGTTTAGCTTTACATAAACTGCGATGCCACCTCCACTCATGGAGATGGTCCGAGATATGGAGGATGGGGATTTGTCTAAAATGAGTCAGTAATTCCATTCCGGAATCGTGGTGAATGGGTAACTCAAAATATGTTAGGAACGTAGTAGTGAGGGCACTAAAGGTTCCATGTGAAGAAGAGGGTTGCTCCACGTACCACATCGCAACTACTCCTGTAAGATTGCGTTGAAATAATCTCAATCAAATAGTGTCATCAACGATACTGTTCGATGAGCACCACAGGTGAAAGTTCATGACATGATTAGCTGGGTCTTTCGCTTGCTTTCCTTTGAATTTTGGAATATCTGAAGGGAGCTTCATGGGCATGGGAGGCCATGTAGGATTGTGTGCGATGGGGTCATTCATTATTTTAGTTAAATCGAGTAGATTCAATGAATCTAGGAAAGGTGACTTGGAGGTTGACGTCATTGCACTATGCGAAAACACAAAGTTTTGGTTAGGAAGAGGGTTGGTCTGCGATGTACCCTGTTGTGTATTCGACTGGATTCATATATAGGATGCACTCCTCTGCCCCCTAGGGGTCGTGGGAGGAGTGGTGTGTGGTGTGGTGTTGGGAGACTGACTATGTTTCCTAACTAAGGATGCCCCATTAAAGGACGAACCAATCATGTTGGCAACATTTTGTCTTTGACGCCTGAATGGAAAAAGACCTGGAACCCCTCCCGGTAAAGGGTGGAGGTCCAAAAGATGCCTAGATCGACGAGGTCCGCTTGGGTCCATCCTGGTGTCGACTAGGTTTGGTTTTTGGAAAAATTTGAGAGGATAAAGTCTATGATCAAAGAAAAATTATGATCACATACATAAAGAAAAGCAAAGATAAAATAAATTTTCCCTTTAAATTAAGCTATGTGATCAAGCAATCGAAAAAGTGGTTTTTGTTTGTTTGCGTGTGATACTCAAAATCCTAGAAGACCTATTCGTCTTCACAGACTCAAATGTAACTGGGCCTTGAGATTATTTCTTGCGAGTGCTAGCACAACGTCCCATAAGAGCTGGCGACACCCCTAGTCGGCCGAAGAAAATCCACCAAGGTAAGGGTAGAGGGTCTGGCACTTTCCTACACCGTCATCTATAGGGAAAAGGATGCCCTAGTTTTTGGCCACTAAGAACCACCATCCCACATGAGCGTTCAAGTCTTGGGCTTCTTGGTAGTCAGCTAATAGTACCGAGTATCAGCCAAGTCAGGTAGCCCTAACTGACACCTTCCTACACTGCGCCTAAGCCTAACCCCCTCTAAAATGGGTCTCTCCCGTGCTCGAGCTTTCTTTGCCATGGACTGATAGGTGGATTTCAAGCTCCCTAAACAGACAACTTCTATGTTTCAAAATGAAGTATGATCAAGGCAGCTTATTGGATGCCTACCCCCTTGATCCTAACTTAAGCTGTAAATTATTTTGTGGCCCCTGTGGGGTGAATTTAATGAGTTTGGTTAAGTTAGTTTTAAGTGTATTTTCTTCCCTTAGTGGGTGAGTGTGTGAGAAAAAAGTGGACAAGCACATAGTTTGAACGTGTTTATATTTTATGATCCTTTACAAAATCCCCTATTTAAAATATGTTGTATTGTTCCTGGCTCAAAAGAAAAACATTTGCGGATAATGGGCTGGTTTCTATTTTTTCTAGTTAATCTATGTGACCAACTATAGGGAGATGGTGAATTGTGAATAGGGAGCATTCATATGATTACCTAGGATCACTGAAGGGTAAAAAGGTAGCAGATATTACTTTCTCTTCTGTAAACAATTCAATCCTAGTCCCAAAATTCCTAGTGTAAAAATTGAACTAAAATAAAACTTTTACACTAGAAAAAAAAATAGCTATGCATGTATGGTCTTTGGCCACTTACTTTGGCTACTTATCGAGGTGTTTAAGTACAAAAATTTGCAAAACCTATTTTTTTTTTCAGAATACAAGTTATTTTTCCTCCTACTTAAACTATGTGTGAACTTTGTAAAAATCATCTTGAAGTAAACCTGACACTAAGCCTACAAAAAGCAGATAAGGGTGAGCTTTAACAAGATGCGGGGTACGAAAACCAGTGCTAGCGGGTGTATTAGGGGTTTCCAAGCACTTTAAAAGTAAGAAAAGATATAAACATGGGAGAAATTTATCATTCTATATTTTGCCCGCATAAGGTTGGAACAGGCATGTTGTTTGCGAGCAAGTCAGCTCTAAACACGGGCCTTGGGTGCATTTGTGAGGAGAAAATACGCACAAATTCCTGCAAGAAATTTTTTGGAGCTGTTCTGCTTCAGTCTGTCACTTGGGGTGAACTAGGGACTGCAAGAAAAATAATGGGAAATTAATCTCTACTCCACAACACAGACAGAGGTCTCTACAAAAAAAAGAAACAACCGCATAAAATTGGTAATAAACGTTAGTGGAGTCGCCATTCCTATTGGAGTGTGTTTGGTGCATAGATGTATGAAATCACACCAACTTAATGGGTGTGGTCTACCCACTTAAGTTATTGGTAACAGGCAGAAAAAGAAGTGGAGTCAAGCATGTTAGTGGAACAAGCTAGAATCATAAACATACTAGATAGAGAAATAGCATGCATATATAAACTAAAAACTAAACTAAAAACTAAAACAAATAAACACGAGCTATGAAAAGAGTCAAACGTCAACAATAATACAAATGGTGTCTCTAGGCCCCTCTTATTGAAGGTGGTAGTAATAAGAGTGAAACCTTACCCTCTTGCCAAAGGGCCCCTAGACCATGGGTTCTAGGTCCTGATGCATGGATGTTTTTATCCCAAGCTTTCCTCGGCCTAGTATCCCTCTCTCTCTACTATGTTGGACTAAACTTGTTGGATGGCCAAAAATTGAGTCCCCTCTATCTTTAGCTCTGGCTCACACACTACTGGTATTTCTTGGGTAATTTTTGCCAACATAAAAATATGTTCATAATTCTTCATCTCATGGTGGCCACATATAGGAGATTTCAAATCCTCCCTTCCCTTTCTTGGTACATTGTGGATGGTGACCCAAGAGAGGGGTATGATTCCTTTGTGTGCTCCAAATATTCCATTGTGTGCTCACTTGGTGTCTAAGGAGGCATTGGTGGTTGTCCTTAGGCGACTTCAAGTGAGGAATCACTTGTCCTTTGGTTTGTGTGCTCCCAGATAGTGAAATTGTGCCACTCCCAGTATTGTGTGCATATTGGGAAAAAATGCTCATAAAAGGTGTTCTTCATGAAGGATTATGCATGCAAAGGGAATTTAGGACTTGTTCAAATTTGATTTTCCTCAGATCTTAGATATTTTTAAATAATTTTTAGATTTTGTAATGTCTTCCAGCCCTGTAAATCCTTTTTCCTGACATTAATTAATGTCTTCTTCTGTTGTATGATTTTCCAGTGTTAACACTCACTATTTTCTGGCACATATATCATGTCCCTAAATCTGATCAAGTAATCTACTAAGAGAAGTTAGTCCACCTCTGGAGTACCTTTACCTATACCACTACTATACCTGTACTTGCACTCTACTGTAGCTTATACATGAGCCTTATAATATACATGTCATCCTGTTGACCTGCCTATAAAATCTGATCTTGTAATTCTGTTCCATTGGAACTCTTAGTTGTAATGCGATTTACCTGTATCTGCATCTAAGAGAGTCTGCAAGCATGTTCCAATTTCCCTTGATGTACCTAACCTAAAAATCAAACTCAATGATCCTGGCCAACCATCTAGCTAGCCTTGCATTCAAATTTGTTTGGTCAAACATGTATCTCAATCCACTATTATTACTCATGAGTACACACCTCCTACCAAGAAGCTAGTTCCCCCACATATTCAATGCATGAATAACTATTGCTAACTAAAGATCATGTGTCAGGTAGTAGTTTTGCTTGGGATCATTCAGTTTACGTGAATTGTAGCATACTACCTATCCCTCCTGCATAAGGAATCCACCAAGCCCTCTCTTGCAAGCATATGTACACACTAGAAAATCTTTTTCTAGGTCTGTGATCTTTAATACTGGATCATTTGTCAACAACTCCTACAACTATTCAAAACTTGTTACACATTCCCATGTCCATTCAAATTTATTACCTTTCCTCTTCTTGGGCGTAATATGATATGCAATGCGAGAGAAGTTATTGATGAACCTCCTATAGTATCCTGATATCCCCATGAATGAACTTACCTCATCTACATTTCTAGGAATTTCCCACTCCATGATATCCATTATCTTATATAGAACAACTGATATGCTTTCCTTAGAGACCACCTTCCCCAAGTAATGTAACTTTGTCTAAAGGAGATTGCATTTACTAAGATTAAAATAAAACTGACACTCTCTCAACAATCTCGATACTCCTGCTAAATGATCAACATGCTCTTCCCCATTCTTGGAATATATCAATATGTCATCAATAAATACAATAATAAAATTTTCTAGATAAGGATGCAACACATTATACATCAAGCACATAAAGGTAGTTGGAGCATTAGTAAAATCAAATGCAACTATAACAAAGTCATAATTCCCATACTTGGTTTGAAAATATGTCTTGTAAATATCCTCTTCCTTGATGCAAACCTGATGATATCCATATATCAAATCAATCTTTGATAACATTTTTTTCTCCCTTAACTGATCAAATAAGTCATCAATCCTCAACAACAGATACTTGTTCTTGATGGTCACCTTGTTAAACTGCCTGTAATCAATGCATAACCTAAGAGTACCATCATTCTTCTTCACGAACAAGGTCAGTGCACCCCACGGTGATACACTTGGCCTAATGTATCCCTTGTCAATAATCTCCTTCAACTACAATTTTAGTTCTACTAAATATTGAGTGCTCATCCTGTATGGTGTCTTTGACGTTGGTGCTGCCCCTAGTATCAACTGAGTAGAAAAGTTCACTTCTCTATGTAACGGAAACTCTGAGATCACTGCTAGAAACACATCTTGAAACTACTGTAAGATCGGATACCTTCTCAATATCTCTTCATCCTCATCCTCGTTACCTCTATCTCTAGAAATGTGTACTTGAAATAACACACACCATTTTCTACGACTGTGCTTCACTTGCATAGCTATTATCATCCTAGCTGATGTTGTTTTCTTCTTACCTTGTAATATTCTCTACTCTCCATTGTCATCCAATAACTTAATGGCTTTGTCCTAACAATCCACTTTTGTCCTATAAATATATAACCAATCCATACCCAAAATCATATTATATGACCCCAACTATAATATTTTCAAATGTGCTAAAGTAGAAATACCATTCAACTCAAATGCGCAAGCTCTTACCCAATGATGAACTCGATTCTTGGTATCTATAGCCAACGGCACTAACCAAGACTCCACACGCACTTCTTTATTCAAACCACACTTATCCACCAAGTCATGGTTAACATAACTATAATTAGATCCAGGGTCAATAAAAAAAGAAACAACTTGATCACAAGTTTACTGTCCATCTCAATGATAGAAGTCTGATAATCTTCATTCCTATTATCCAATGCTACATAGATCAGAGGAATTCTTTTCCCAACATCCCCAATAGTCTATGCTTCCTATGCACTATAGACCTGAGGTCTATGTTGGACAGGGTACCCCTAGGTTGAATATTGTGATAAAGAATTAGCATTTTGAGGAGCAGATCATGCAATGTGAATATTTAATAGAGTCTTAGAGACTTTGGGATAGGTCAAACCTCGTTATTTTGTAAGTGGATGGGAAAATTTTCAATACTTAGAGCTCCTCCTAAGGTTTTGGGACCATGGTATTGTAAAAGAGAAAAATATATAAGGAGCTATCTTAGTGATTCTAAGGATATTTTGTATCTTTTCATATAATGCATTCTATGAAAATATATACCTCGTTATTTTGTAAGTGGATGGGAAAATTTTCAATACTTAGAGCTCTGCCTATGGTTTTGGGACCATGGTATTGTAAAAGAGAAAAATATATAAGGAGATATCTTAGTGAGTCTAAGGATATTTTGTATCTTTTCATAGAATGCATTGTATTGAGTATGTATTCTGTGTTCTGTGCGAAAGGCAAGGATTTTGCAGCTGAGTGGGCAGAGACCTTAGAAATTTTGCAACTAAGTGAATAGACTCCTGCAACTTAGCGCATAGGGCAGAAAGTGATGTATTAAGAAGATATGAAGTAATAAAAGAAGACTTCAAGACAAATTAGTGTCCTTTAATTATGTGTTTTATTTATCTGTTATTTTGTTTTTATATGTTGTAAGTTATGGGTTTTGTTTGCATCACGAAGTCTGCATTATAGTTTCTTATGTTGGTTAATGCATGTTATGGAAGAATCTCATAGTCTGCAAGTTAGTTCAATAGAAGTTTTGAACAAAGATTTCATAGTTAATATATTTTTTCTACAAATATATGATAAGTTTTAAAGAGAATATAACCCCTAAGTCCACACTCCATAGTTCCTCTAGATGCAAAAACCTAGTTCTAGCATCCTCTAATATTGCCTCAGGTGAGACTTCAGTCTGTGCCGTAGATTATTGTTAGAAGGGCCGCTAATAGTGGGTTTTTTTGGTCTGTGCAGTCATATCCGAACTTGGGTCTAGGCCCCATCAAGCCAACAAATGGTTCCATTTCTGGAGGTGTGGGAAAAAACGTGAAGTCAGACAAGTCCACAGGCCCAAAATCATTGGTCCTCGGTGAGGGGGACTTTGATGATATTGGTGAGACTGTTTGACACGTCACTGAGCATCTGTGGGGAAATATTGAGGACCAATAAAAGGGCGTATTGGCAGAGGTCCACAAGGGTCTCAAGTAATTACAGGTTTATATGAGTGCAGTGCAAGTGAGTGTGATGCAAGCGAGCGGGATTCAAGTGAGCACGGCTCAAGTGAGCGGGGAAACGATAGGTGTGAGTAAATTAGAGCAAGAGGTGGAAATTAAAATTGATATTTTCATTTATTGATACCTGCATGTACCTTATACTTTTACCTTGCCAAAACATAGCTGCAGATGACACATTGGTAGAACACCAGGCTCAAGCTTGTTGCACTGCCTTTGAATTCATAACACAAGTTCCAATAGGGTTTTATAGAATAGTTTTAGATCTGTGAGTAGTGCACCCTATTGATTATCTAGGCTGTAAAGAGAGAATGAAATAAAATGGCTGAGGAAAAGCAACAGGTCATGCAGGAGCAAGAAGTGAAAGTTGCGTATAGACATAAAATGGAGGCAACCATCACCAAAGTATGATGTGAATTTCTTGATCTACATATTCAGGCCGAGGAAACACCAAAGGTAAAAGTCGAAAAGCTTGTGATGGCTGTAAAAAAATTGAAGGCTAAAGTCGATAAGGTCTCACTTGAGCTAAAAATGAAAATCGTTGAGTTGCAGTTGTAGTTGCAACCAACTACTCCACCAAAGGTCCGAGAGTGGCATGCCACATATATTAAGGCTACCAATGAAAATATTGACTCCACAATCCATGAGTTCCTCTAAGTCTTTGAAGGCACTATGGACATCTTGGCCTCATTGCAGGAGGACCCTCATGTGCAAAATATTGAAGCAAAAATCTGTGAAAATTGGAATAAATGGACCATATTAAGGTTACCACGAAGACTCTAGCACTGATAGTGCGGTATACCCGTCTCCAAGAGGGTAATTTTTGAAGGGAAATATTGATGAGCTATGCAGAAAGGAACAACTTATCATAGCCAGAATGCAACCATGGGAAGCTGAAACCAGTCAGATATTGCACACTGTGGAGAAACAACTAAAAGTGTTGTGCTAGATGCAAAATGATATTGCCACTAAGATCATAGGGCCAACCACTGAGAATTTGCTGACCAAAATTCATCAAGTTGAGAAGCATTGTGCCGAGACAATTCCACCACTAAAGTATGTGCTGAGTAAAATCAAATTAAATATTAAGGGCACACCAATAGATTGTCTTAGGATGCGTCACATTTTTGTGTTGGGGACTTGTTGGATGGGGTACCCCTAGGTTGAATATTGTGATAAGGACTCCACATTTAGAATAGAGGAGCACGTAGCGTGAATATATAATAGAGCCTTAGGGGATTTGGGATGGGTAAAATCTCCTTATTTTGTAAATGGATGGGAATTTTTTGAATACTTAGAGCTCTGCCCATGATTTTCAGACGATGGTATTGTAAAAGAGAAAACTATATAGGGAACTATCTTAGTGAGTCTAAGGATATCTTGTATATTTTCATAGAATGAATTTGGATGTAAGGTTGTATTGAACCTATATTCTTTGTTTTGTGTGAAAGGGAAGGCTACTATAGCTGAGTGGGCAGATACCTTAGAAAGTATGCAACTGAGTGTGCAAGGCTGAAAATTATGTATTGGGAAGAGTTGAAGTAATAAAAGAAGAATTGAAGATGGATTTGTGTCCTTTAATTTTTTTTTTTCTTTATCTATCCTTTTATTTTTATTTGGGCCAATTATGTTTTTTATTTGCATCGTGAAGTCTATATTATAGTTTCTTATGTTGGTTAATGCATGTTAAAAAATAATGGGGAATTTTCCAAGTTAGTTCAATAAAAGTGTTGAACAACGACTGTGTAGTTAATATATTTGTTATGTGAAGCTCTCATGAGTTTTAAATATAAGATAATCCCTAAATACACACTCCATAGTCCCTCTAGATGCCAAAACATGGTTCTAGCAACCGCTAATATTGCCTTAGGTGAGACTTCGGTTTGTGCTGTAGATTGTTGCCTAAAGGGCCAGTAATAGTGGGTTTTGTTGGTTCGTATAGCCATATCTGAGCCTGCGTCTAGGATGCATCAAGCCAACAACCTACAACCCTGATTATGCGAACAACCCCTTTTAACATGCTCCTTACTAGATGTCCAACACTCCAACCGTCCTGTACCATCACCTCTATTATGTTGTTGTGCCAATGTCCCTATCTCGCTACATTGAACTTCTTATGTGGTGCAACATTCTCCTTCTCTTCTACATTTGGAGGCATTTGTATCTCAATCTTCCATTTACCTTTACCTTTATCCTTTCCTTTTCATTATTGTTGGATTTCCCAATATCTTCTTCAAGTGACTGGGGCTCATCACGCTCAATCTGATCTATAAATTCTAATGGAAATACAATGAAAATTCTCTAAATTTTAGCCTTTTCATATGTAAGATATTGTACATACATAAATAGGTCCAACTACTTTGTCATATACTCCTCATCTATCACCGATCCCATTTTAAGCTCATAGAATTCCTTGGCTTTGTTGTCATAGTACCTTTATGAAAAATACTTATTTCTGAAGAGTGTCTTGAATTCATGCCAAATCAACTCCTTTGTCTTGAGGTCTCTAACCCATTTTACATCTTCCCACCTGATATCTCGTTTCCCTTTAAGGCTAAACATAACTATTTTGGCCTTCATATTCTTTGTATACTCATGCAGTTCAAAGAACTTATTCATGCCAAGTAACCAAGCCTATGCATCCTTAAGATTTTTAAAATTTCTATAGAAAGTAGGTGGCTTCTATTTCTGAAACTCATTTTGCATGTATCCCCTATCACTCCTTCTATAAGGGTGATAACGATGACGATCTTGGTGCCTGTCAAAAAGAAAACTAGAATTATACATGCGTCCATCACACCTCCTATCAAGAGTATCCAAAAATCTACCATCTCTGATCATGCCATATTTATTTGACCTGTGACCACCATGAGACCTACTTACATATGCTCCATTAGTCCCATCCTCCTAACCATATCTGATCGTGGTTGATCCTTGTCTTTGAAATTCTGACAAACTTTGAAGAATCACTCATTTGAGTTATACTTGTTTCTCCTGCGCCTGCATGATTTTGTCATTATCTACTTTGAAACTCCTTATTTATTCCTTCAAAATCCTAAATGTTTCTGCTAAGTCAGAAGAGTGTCCAACTCCATGCTGCTCATCTAATTCATAGGGATAATCTTTGTAGTCTGCCATCTTGCTAGTCATCTTCATTTATTCTTGTAAATCATACTATGTCAGCTAAACTAAATCATAATAAAACTAACGTACCATAGTATAATATGGGGAGGATATTTCATCTGCAAGACCAACCACATTAGAAAAATACATATATAAACATAATCATATCAAAATTTAATCATTATATCAACCATTATCCAATTTCTTATGTACGATACTACAATAATAACACCAACTAGACATAATGCATGCATAATAAGATATATGTGACATGTATGCATACACATTACATAAAAACATTTACGTACATATCCAGTGCATAACTAACATAAAATCATGATAAAAACATCCAACAACAATGCGCTTAATTTTCAAATGGAAACACCAATGCAACCATAACTAAAACCATGCATACACAACCAGGGAATATGCCAAAAATACAAGAAAACATATGCAACAAAAAATAATGCATGACCAACTACCTAGCCATCTAGTCCAAGGGGTGAATCATGGTCTGGTACCTCTCTATAAAACCCTCCTCCCACATTTACCTAATTTAACTAGTTCTCTTGGGTAAATAGATGACGAGAGGCTACTATGATCTTATTAAACCTCTTAGGTCACCTTAAGGAAGTGGACCTAATAAAAGGCAATAAAACTGATTATCCACATCACCAATAGAACATCCAGGATCTACCCCACCTTTCCAAGATACCAAACCTTGAGGAAACTCTAAAAATGAAGGGCCTAGAGCCCCAATCACTCCCTTTTTAAGCTTCACAAGTGACTGTGGTTCCCAGTCACTCCCATGAGCATGCATGAGTGTGACTACAACCGTTTTTCTGCTAGTGCTATGCTAGCGACTGCAGGATTTAAGTATAAAATTGAGGGCTAGGGAAGAGGGACTTCCCAAAACTTCATGGAATTGATAGAAATGGAATGAAACATAGAGGAAATGATACAAGAATATTATTGAACACAAACCTGACCGTACCTCTACTAGCCATGACAAATATTTCGTCAAACATTTCACAAATATGAATTCTAAAATTTTAAACAACATATATGAGCAAAGGGTCTCATACTTATCTTTTATGAAACGAACTAAAAAAATAGAATTAAATATAGATCAATGAATTAAAAAGTATCCTCTTCGACCTCTTTTATGGTTAGTCTCCTTGACATTACTTAAATGAACAATTATTGGATGACTTAAATGAAAAAACATCCTTTGTATATATAGGAGTCTAAGGGTTGACAATATAATCAGAGACTAAATAATAATAATAATAATGTAATGACACAAGAATAAAAATAGTGGGATTCTATGTGGCACAATAATAACAATATGGGGACTACATGGGCACAATGATAAAAATAAGGTGGCTATGCTAACAATAACAATAAGGGTATACACTAGTATTTTAGGGACCTAACATGCCCCTCTCCTTCAAAAAATTGTTTTCGTCAACACTAAAGTAGTTATGGATTCTTTTGTATAAATTCTCATCCTTCCATGTGGAATATTTAGTGGGTAAGTTCTTCCACTTGATGAGATACTCTTAAATTGATCGATTTCGTATTTATCAAGTTCTTGTTTCCATGAACTCTTCAAGTTCCAATATGATTTTTCCTTCCTCGTTAGGTTTTGGAAATATTGTTTGAACTAGGAGCTTGTAACATATAACCTTATTTAACCATGAAACATGGAAAACTAGGTGCACTTGGAAAGATTCAGGAAGCTCTAATTTGTATGCGATAGTACAAATGTTTTGCAACACCTTGTAAGGGATCCTTAGTACATTGGTGATAATATTCTTAGCTTTCTTGAGGGGAATTTGTTTGTGTGGTTGTAGCCATAAAAACTACCTAGTCATCTACATAAAAAAATCTTTCATTGCGATGTTGGTCTGCCCGTTATTTCATTTGATTCTGCGCAAAAATGAGGTTATCCTTTAAGATTTAGAGAATTTGTTGTTGATGCTCGATGTGATTTTCCGCTACATGAACCTCAAAATTTTCTCTTAATATGATGCGATGTACAGTTGATGATATCCATGAATTTTCATAAATGGGGTCATTCTTGCTACAACATGGAAGGAAGTGTTATACCACCATTCAACTAGAAGTAACCACTTGACCCATTGTGTTTGTTTATTAGATACAAAGAAACGAATATATCCTTCCAAACATTTGTTCACTGTCTCAGTTTTTCCATTAGATTGAGGATGATAAGATGAGCTATGAGTTAATTGAGTACCCAAATAATTTGTCCAAAAATTTCCAGTCAAAATGGAATCTATGTTGCTTAAAATAATATTTGTGTTTCCATGTAGCTTTTGAATTGTTTCGGTAAATCCATTAGCAATTGTACTAACTTTAAACAGATGAGATCATGCACAAAAGTGTATGATACTTGGTAATTTTATCAACTACCACCATGGTGATACTCTTTCCTTTGGAATTGGGTAAAATTGTGATAAAATCCATTGAAACCTCCTCCCAACAGTTACTTGGAATGGATAAAGGTTGTTATATACCCAGGGTCTTAATTGTCTCAACTTTATTTTGTTGTAAAACCAAAAATTCTAACACAAACTTTTGAATATCAAATGTAAGGCCATCCCAAAAAATTCCTTCTTGACCCTATGGTAAGTTTTTAAAAATCCTAAGTGCCCTTATAAGGGAGAGGTGTGGAATTGCAAAAGAAGATTTTTTTTGAGTTTAGAATTATTACAAATATATAAGCAATCTTTGTACCATAATGAAACATTTTCCCACCTAAATGTATCATATGTATTGGGATATTGTTGCAAATTTTGAACGAGTGTCCACACTTCTTCGTTATTCTTCCATTCATCACTTGTTTTGGTTATCCAATCTTGTTGGAGAATAGAAATGGAAAAAAGCAATGCTTCGACATCCTCGTCCTTCCTTGAGAGCACATCTGCAACAAAAATTCAATTCCCATTTTTTAAAGATGATTTCAAAGTCATAACCCAACATATTTGTGACCAATTTTTACTGCTCTTCTAAAACTATTTGTTCCAAAAAGTATTTAAAACTATCATGATCTGTTTTTACCTTGAAGTTTATTCCCATTAGGTAAGGTCACCATTTCTTTAATGCATTTAGTATTGCCATAATTTCCTTCTCATAAATAGTCTTATGTAAATACTTTCCTTTGATTGGTTGAAGTTAAAAAGAAATGGGTCTTCCTTCTTGCATTAAAACAACACCAATTCCATTTATTGAGTCATCACATTCCACAATAATTTTTTTTGTGAAGTCTGGCATAACTAAGACCGGTGCTTGGCACATTGCCTCTTTAAGATGTTCAATGGTCGTAGATTCTTATCGAGTCCAAGAAAATGCATATTTCTTCAGTAATGTTATTAGAGGTGCTTCCATTTTCCCATAATTCTTAACAAACTTGCAATAATACCCTCTCAACAAGAGAAATCCTCGTAGATGCTTTATGGTTGTGGGGATTTTCCATTCCTTAATGGTTTTAATTTTGTTAGGGTCTACCTTAAAACCTTCATGAGATACAATATGGCCCAGATATTTCACCTCGTGTACTCCAAAGAAATATTTGGAGGTTTTTTCATATAATTTTTTCTCCTCCAATAGTTTGAGCACCCTATCATCATGTTAAACATGATCCTTCCAAGACGTTTTGTAGATTAGTATATCATCAAAAAATATTAACACAATTTTTCTAATGAAGGGTTTGAAAATGGAATTCATCAAACCTTGAAATGTAGAAGGTGGATTGGTAAGGAAAAAAGGCATGACCAAAATTTCATAATGACCCTCATTAGTTCTAAATGATGTTTTTGGAATGTCTTCAGTCTTCATTCTAATTTTATGATATCCTGAATGAAGATCCAAATTGGTGAATTAAACTTCTTCATGTAATTCATATGATAATTCATCAATGATAGAAATGGGAAATTTCTCTTAAATAGTGAGCCTGTAGAGCTCGCTATAAACTAGAAACATGCACCATGATCCATCCTTCTTGTGCACCAATACTACTGGAGCATATAAATAACTTTGACTAGGCTGAATTATACCGACCTCTAGCATTTCTGCAACCATATGTTCAATTTCAATCTTTTCAGAATAATGATATCTATAAGGCCTCATGCCATGGAGGAACACTTCCTGGAATAAAATGAATAGCATGATCATTATCAGGAATGGGTGGGAGGCATTTGGGAGTCTCAAATACCTTGGAATTATTTTCCAAGACATTTTGGAGATCTAGAGAAATATATGATTTCGATGTTTGAGCCTTTAGTGAGAATAATTGTGCAATTAAACCATGTTATTGTTTCTTTAGAAGATTCGCCATGGTAGTAGATCTGATTATCTTTCTTGATTTCCCTAATATACCCCTTATTTCAAATTCCTTTCCTTCCCATAATTTTTTCAATAAATTTTATTGAAAATTAAAAGATATCGTAGCCAATGGACTCCTAGTACAACATCACCACCACCTATTAGAATGGAATTCATTGGACTATTGAATACATATTCCCCTATGGCTAGCTTGATATTACAACACCTTCCAAAGAAATTTATATTTCCTCCATTTGTAGCCATCACTTGACACTCTGATGCTATATATAGGAAGAAATTCAATTACTTGGCTATCTTACAATGAATAAAATTATGGGTACTACTCGAATCAATCGACACTATTACCTTTCTCTTCTTGATATTTCCTTCTATATTGAGAGTTTGAGGAGTGGTAATTCCTTCCAATGCATTAGAATATATGGTCAGACTCATTTATTCTTTCTCTAGGGTTTGTTCTTGGTGTATATCCTCTTATTTTGAAGTTTCTTGTTCCTCTTCTTCCTCCTCTTCGCAATCTATGTAAAATAATTTTTTCTCAACAAACTTATGAACTTTAGTGTATTTAATATTAAAAATATAACAAATCCATTTTTCTATTGTTTCTTTCAATTGTTTTGGTGTAGACCTTTTAAGTTGTGGAAGGTTAGGAGTAGCAACACTTCCATATTTATAGTTGTGAGTTGTAGGCTTCCTTGTTGCTATAATTTTTCTTTCAATTTTTCTTTCCAACCTAAATGCCTTCTCCATTGAATCAGGTTCCCAAAGGTGAACCTCATGTTGGATGTTATATTTTAAAGTCCCTATGATTACATCAAGCCTATGCTCCTGTGGGATATCATTTACCCTTATATTGAATTTTTGAAAGTCCTCAATGTGCTCCTCCATTGAACCCTTTTGTTTAATATTTATCAATTGGATAAAGAATGTGTTGCTCTTTGTATCCTCATAATGTGCTATCATTTCCTCTCTAAAATTTACCAAATGAAAAGTGATTTATGAGAAAAAAGGCATCGAAACCATACAAACTAATTGGGTTCTAAATATAAAGTTGCAATGCGTACCGTTTGTTTGTGTTGCACATCATGGAGATCAAATATTGCTCCATCTGTAGTATCCATGTTACCGGATCCTTGGCATGAAACTTCCTTATAGGTGATATTTAGAATATGGTGGGTCTTCAATCAAATGTTAGAATCTATGAAACCATGATTGATTTTTTTTTCTCATCACAATTTTCATCTAATAAATATTTTCCATTAGGAAGAATTTCTTATAACAACTTTGTCAAACCTTCCTTCAAACCTTCCATGTTTTCTTTTAAACCATTCTTCAAATATTTTGTGTTTCCTTTCATTTTTGCTTGTATACCATTCATCTTGGCTTCCATGTGTGATTTTAAACCATCCATATGAGCTGCCATGTTTGATTTTTAACCATTCTTTAAACCGTCCATCTTAGCTTCCATTTCAGTTTTGGTTACTCTTTGCGAGAGTGAATTTTGTTGCAATTGGTCTCATAATTTTGATATATCATGTTGCATTTATTCCTCTTCTTCATGCGTCATAGTAGAAATTTATGGTTTCATACTAGGTGTCTTCATTTTCTTTCTTCAAGGAACTTTGGAATCAAACAATGATATTTATGCTTCACTATGATCGTTGAATCACTTCAAACTAATTTTTCAAGAAAAACTTATTGTTGGAGATGGGATCCCCTCAAAGAGAAGCAACAAGGAAAGAATCCACATATCAAGGAGCGCAACAGGGAGTCTATTTGGAGTCATAGGGGCTTTGGGGTGGGTCAAAGCTCCTTATTATGTAATGGGATAGGAAATTTTGTGAATGTTGGACTACACCCACGGTTTTGGACCATCGTATTGTAAATGAAAAATCTATATAAGGAGTCTAGATAGAAGTCATACGCATTCAAGTAGAATTTGATGAAATCCATTTGGATGTAAGAATTTTTTGAGTCAGAGTATCTGGTTTGGATTAGATTAAAGGCTGTTATAGTTGTGTGTGCAGAGACCTTAGGAAGTTTACAGCTCTGTGTGCATACCCCTGCAACTGTGTCTGTAGGTTGAAACTGAATATCTGAGAAAAATATGCCTATTAATGAAAGAACTGTTGTGAAGAGCTTAGTTACATTGATGTTTTTTCTTTTTGCTTACTATTTATAATTGTTTATGCTGAATAAGGGTTTTTGGTCTGTAGTTGAATAGTGCAGTCTTGTTTATGGTTATTTAATTTTTTAATGCATGACTAAGTAAGATCACATATTCTATTCAAAAAATGTGCTAAAATATGCCTATATTATTGATAGATCTGATATGCGAAGATATTATAAGAAGGAAAATCCATAAAGCCACTATCCTCTATCTCTCTGGATGCACAAACCTAGTTCTACATCCCCCTATATTGCCTCGGTTGAGAATTTAGTCTGCACAAGAAGATTTTTGTCGAAAGGGCTGGTAATAGTGGGTTTTGTTGGACTGCATAATCAATTTAAACCTAGGTCTAGGCCCCATCAAGCCAACAAATGGTTCTGTTGCTAGGACAAGGATCTGACTGACAGATAGATGGATGTGGAATCCATCTAAGAAAGATATTGAAGATTTGGTATGTCTAAAAGAATGTGAGTTTTTTGTGCAACAAAATAGAAACCCATGCATCTCTACAGAACTTTGGTTATAGAAGTATATCTATACGTGTTAGTACGAGATATTTTTCGTGTCGTTTCTATTGAGTTGTATGAGTGGATCTCAATATTAGTTTTGCAGATGGGTTAGTTGATGTATATTTATGTAAGAACACAAAAAAATACACATATAACCATAAATACAAATATTCAGTGGAAATAACACTTCATTTCATTAATATCAAAGAACTGAAATATGTTTACAGACAGAATGGAAATAAACTAGCTAGGGCATCAGTAGCTTATCTCTGAGAAGAGATGTGGTGGATACAGGCCTCTGAACTGTGTTACAATGAGCCTTGAGGGCCTATTTATTATTAAGAAACAATGGAAAACCCTAAACATCCAAAAACCTAACCCTAGGAGATGAAGCACCAAAACTGTGGGCCCCGTTTGGGTAAACCTGTACATAAACTTCCCGGGGATGTAACTTTGGCATACGATCTCTTTTTGATGCACACCATACCTTGTTAGAAAGCTATATCTAAGGACTACAAATTTTGATGTGAGAAACATTGGTAGAACATTCATGTTGCTCCTAGTTTTCCCAAAATATGTCGTTTAGGGCCTCAAAAATTCTATGGAAGTTCAGGACCCAAAGAAATGCTAAAAATAGTAAATTGTGCTACAATTAAGGAAAATAAAGAACTAAAAGAAATAATGGTGGGGCCCCAAGTGGAATATGCGGGTGGCCACCAATATCCACCTCGATATTTCCTCCCCCCTTAGGAAGCAATCATCCCCATTGTGTTTAGTTTCTCCATGAGATGAAGAAATCTTTGCTGAACTTGGTCCCTCAATAATGACTTGCCTTAGTGCAGAATTTGGCCAGCTTTGATAACCCAATACAGTTGGATATTCTGCTAGAGAGTGTTCTTTATTTGCATGTCATTGATACAATCCGTAGTGGTCCGTTCCATGCAGTTTGGGTTTAACTCTATTGGTGTGATTTGTTCTGGAATGTCAAAGGTATCCAATAGAGTTGAGAAGTAGGGCTGAAGGAGGTCCACATTGAATACTAGGTGCAAACCAAGGAATGGCAGAATACAAATCTCGAAGGAATTGGTCCCTACAACCTTAATGATGGTGTACAACCCATATCTAAGTGGGTGAAACTTGCAGTGGGGTCAACTAAGGCGCTCCTTCTACAAATGTAGCCACACTTTGTTGCCCACCTATAAGTTGTGTGGCACCCGATGTTCATTATGTCATTTCTTTTATTTAGCATTGGATCTATATAATATGTCACAAAACTATTGGAGGATGTTCTTAATTCGCTCAATGAATTTTTTCACATTGTCACCTTCATAAAGGACATGAGCCGAATCAGTGTGAGTAGCCACAAATGGAATGAATAAGTCAATGGGAAATAGTGGCTGGAATCCAAAGCCCACCTGAAAAGGGCTATGGTCAGTTGAGTTGTGGAGAGCCTGATTATAACTGTGTTGTACATAGGGAAGGCTCTTATCCCAAGTGGGTGGATGCTTTGAATTGTACATGTGCATAATGTGTACAATCACCCTGTTGACGACCTCTATTTGGCCATCAGTTTGGGGGTGGGAAGCTGTGGACTTTGTGAGCTTGGTGGCCAGCATTGACCAAAAGCTAGACCAAAATGAGCTAAGGAACCTGTTGTCCTGATCTGAGATGATATACTGTGGGATCCCAAATTGCACCCACACTCATTCAAAGAAGAGTTTAGTAGTGGCTTCTGTAGTGATATTATTCTTGCAGACTGCCATAATGTCCATCTTCGATAATGTTTCATCGACCACAGAAAAATAGTCATTTCCATGCTTAGTAGAAGGAAGGTCTCACATCTAATCGATGGAGATGGATTACGAAGGTCGACTAAGGGCATGAAGTGGAGAATAGAGGCCTTGCTTCTTGATGGTCGGTTTGGAAATGGTGCAAGAAGTGCAGGATCTGATGTACTTCCCGACATCTTAATAAAGGTTTAGCCAGAAGAATTAATTCTGCAATACTGCCACTATTTTCCTGACCCCAAAATTCCCAACAACTCGACTATAGTGTGCTTACCAATTCATCTTGGCACACTCTCTTAAACGAAAAAAAAATGTGTCTCAGGTGACATAGCATTTCATCCTAGAGGTAAAAAATTGGAACTTTCATACCCTCCAAGGGTGTCTTTTATGTGTGGCTGAATTCTGGATTGATCTTGTATAGGAGCGGCTAATCAGAGGTCCCATGCCCACAAGAGTTGAGAATGGTGTTTAGTGCCATGATCGGTGGTTGGCTTAGGCAGGATGCGACATTATTGGTGCTACCGTTCTTGTACTTGATGTTCAAATGAAACTATTGCAGATATTTCGACCACTTCTGATGTTAATCATTTTGCAACTTCCCTTGTGTCTGTATGAACTGCAGGGGTTGGTGGTCTGTGTGGATGACCATTTCCTTCCCCAAAATGTAATGCTTCCTTTGTCGGAAAGCCTACACAATGGAATACATTTCTTTGTCATAAGTGGGATACTTGTAGAGTAGGTCAGACAGTGTCTCACTATGATATTCCAATGGATGCCCCCGTTGAGTAAGAACTGCCCCAATAACATAGTTAGAGGCATCTGTCTCAATCTCAAATGCTTGTTGCAAGTCTAGTAATGTGAGCACTCAGGAAGAGATGAGGTGATGTTTCAATTCTACAAATTCCTTCTATTGATATTTCGACCAAACTAATTTTTCTTTCACTCCTCCCTTGGTGACTTGACTCAAGGGCCAGTGACATGAGAGAATCCCAACATGAACTTGCGTTAGAAATTAGCAAGACCCAAGAAACTACAAAGTTCTGTTAGAGTGGTTGGGGATGGCCAATCCTGAATGACTTGGATCTTGGTTGGATCCACATGCACCCACCGTTCATGAATAATGTATCCCAGACACTGAACCTGGGTCATGCCAAAGGTTTGCTTCTCCAAATTGGAAAACAACTTATGTTGTCGCAGTGTTTGGAGGACCTGTCAGATGTGGTGGAGGTGCTCTTCCCAAGTCTGGTTGAAGATCTGAATGTCATCCAAGAACACTACTACAAATGAGTTGGTGAATGGCCACAAGATGCCTTCCATCATCCTCATGAACGTTGTGAGAGAATTCGTCAACCAGAAAGGCATGCCCAACCATTCGAAAAGGCCCTCCTTAGCTTTAAAAGAAATCTTCCACACATCAAAGGGTTCGATTGGTACCTAGTGATACCCGGACTCCAATTTGATCTTGATGAAATATTTCACCCCTTTGAGTTGGTCCAAAAGGTCACCAATCTGTGGGATCAGGTACCTATTCTGGACAGTGATCTTGTTCAGTGCCTGATAGTCAATAAAGAGTCTCCAAGTCCCATCCTTCTTCTGCATCAACATGATCGGGATCCCATAGAGCGATGAAATCGATCAGATGTGACCTTTCTATAGGAGCTACTAAATTTTCCTCTTGATTTCATCATTCTCCAGAATAGACACTGATAGATTAGTCCATTGGGAAGAAACACGCCTATGGTCAGATCGATGGGGTGCTTGAATTGAAAATGTAGAGACACCCTTGTGGGTGAGGTGAAGATGTCCCCGTACTCCTCCATGACCTTATCCATTTGTTGTTTCGTATGGAGGAGCTCTATCAGGAGGTCATGGTGAAAATATTATTCTTTCCCTAGGGGTGGATCATCATCAAAACATATTTCTTGGTTTTGGAAATGAGTTTACTGCATTGTTTTATAGTAACCAAAGAGATACCGGCATGCGATGGTATCTCTGGTATCCTGTACAAATTATTTCCAAAAGTAAGAATAACAACATGAGGCCGAGACTCATACACAACATGTCTCTTCCACAAGTGTGGCTGGCTTAATAATACATCACTAACATGAAGAGGAGAAATGTCACATAATACCTCATCTATGAAGGGCTTGATTTTGTAGGGAAGGCGACACTAATAGCTGACACAGAGATCTCGTCCTTAGTGAAGCCACCTGATTGTGTACAGTTGTGGTTGTGTTGTGGTCTACTAGCCCCATTGCTTCATGACCTTCTGTTGAAATGACATTATTTTGGCTCCCACTGTTGAAAATGAACTATAGTGGGGAACCCTTTACCTACATCTGGGAATGGAAGAGACACTACTCCTCTCGATCTTCCAGTTCCTCCTTTTGGATCTTCGCAGTCGCAACAGTGGTGTTGGGATCCGCATAAATAATCTACTTCCCTTGATCATTCCTCTTGTAGGGTTCCAATTCAGAGTTGAAGCATGCATCTAATTTAGAAGCTCTCATCTTGGCCACCAGTGACTACGTGGCATGACACTCACTTGTGTTGTGAGTGGAGCTCTTATGGAACTTACACCAATTTCATGTTACCTTCCTTGGCTTCATTGTATTGTTCTTTGCTTGTAGCTTTTACAAGATGTCTTGGTCCACCATGCCTTGGATTTTTCCTTTGTTCTATGGTTTTGGGGCACCTTTCCCTTGCTTTTGATTCGCATATCCAAATTCTCGCTTCTTCTGTTTGAACTTTTGCTTAATCTTGGCAGCATACTAGTATGGCATACCAAGCAAGGAGATGTCTAGGAACTCCATTTCCTCCTGAATGTATCTGTACAAAAAATTATGGTAATTCAACACCAAATGTTTCTCTGAATCTTCGATACAATTTTTTTTACACAAGGTATGGAATAGATTCGTCAACTCATGCACATCTTGATCCCTTTGTTTACGCATCATAGTCCATTGTATATAGTTGTCCTAATAGCTCCCCACAGAATAATATTGTTCCTTGATGGCATCTCGGAAATAATTCCAAGTGGGTATGACCAAGAATAGAGAGGGTTCCCCTCGTCCTTTTTATCATAATAGGTTTCCCACCAGTCCTTGACATGGGGTGTAGCTTTAAGGAGTGCAAAAATAATCTTATATCGGTCAGAAAAATCACTAATTGAGAAATATCCTTATAATAGATTCAACCATATATCTATGACATCTACATCTATTTGGCCCTAAAATATGCAAATGTCAAACTTTACTTTTACCTTAAAAGGATTTGCACCTCGAGAGTGGCTGCTGGATGCATATGTGCTGCTGGTGGGAAGTCTTTGAAGGATCTGGGAAAAGTTATCCATCATCACATTCATTTGTCTTTAGAGGGCCTCCTCGAGCAATATTTTGATAGGATATCCTACTCCCTCATATTTCTTTTCATCCCCCATGGGCGGTCGTTGGGGTTTTTGAGGTTGATCTTGCAAAGGTTCAACCAGATCGAGCCCTAACTCCTTATACCCCGACCTCATTGGGGACATGTAAAGAAGGATCGAGAAAGAGAAGACTACTATGATACCACTAATCTAGATTTATGTAGGAATGCAAAAGAATACACATATAGCCATAAATACAAATATGTAGTGGAAATAACACTTCATTTCATTAATATCAACGAACTAAAATTTGTTTACAGACATAATGGAAATAAACTAGCTAAGGCATTGGTAGCTTATCTCTGAGAAGAGATGTGATGGCTATAGGCCTCTCAACTATGCTACAATGAGGCTCAAGGGCCTATTTATTTTTTAGAAAAAATGTAAAACCCTAAACACCCAAAATCCTAACCGTAGGAGATGAATCACCAAAACTATGGGCCTCGTTTGGGTGAATTGGTACATCAAATTCTCGGGGATGTACCTTTGGCATATGATCTTTGTTTGATGCACACCATACCTCATTAGAAATATCTATCCAAGGACTACAACTTTTAATGTGGGAAACATCAAAGGAACTTCCATGTTTCTCCCGATTTTCCCAAAGAATGTCGTTTAGGGCCTCAAAACGACTCCAGAAGTTCATGACCTAAAAAAATGCTAAATATAGTAAATTGTGATACAGTTAAAGAAACTGAAAAACTGAAAAAAAAAAATTGTGGGGCCCTAAGTGCAATAGGCGGGTGGCCACCAATATCCACTTAGATCATCAGTTCAATAAAAAGCTAACTGTGTGGACCCCAGATGTCATTGAGAAGTTGAAAACTAATAGTGAGATTATGCGAGTTGTCTATTATTGGATATACAATATGCTTGGAGGGTTTATCACTGAGATCATGATTGATACTTCCATGTCTTATAGTGAAGCAAAGAATAAGTTATTCACAGGCCTCATAGGTAAGTACCTGAATTAACTAAAGTTCCGGATTAAAATGGTATTGTGTGAAAAGGGTGTACTATGGATGCACTCATATTGATGTGTGAAGAAAGATAACTTGGTGCTATGTGAAGTGGAGAAAGGTTTAGGATGAGTTGGGGAATTTAAGTTGAAAAATAATATAGTATGTTGTTTGGGTCTAGAGAAAGAGAAAGCAACCCCACTACCCCAAGAAGTTTGAATCTACTACGAAGATCCCCGAGCCTTCCACCCCCATCATCACTCCATTCCATTGTGTTCCTCCACCACCACCTCCCCCATTCACCATGGCCCAACCCCAAAAGATGCCTATGTTTAAGGGAACAGATGATCCTGAATAGTGCTCATTTGCACAGAATGTTACTGATTAAAACATGAAAAAAGTACAGTTGGTTACCGCAATGCAAGATAGAGAACTATCTTGGTACATGAAATATCTTATGACAAATGCAAATGCTTCTTTGGCTGAGACAAAGAACACACTGAATTTTGAATTCAAAATACCAAATTCACAGTCCCAGTGTATCATGAACATGAAGGAGATTAAGCAGCTTCCTACTGGGACCATATGGGAGGTAGATAAATGATTTAACACATTATTGAGCCAAATTATCTTTAACATCCTGGATGAGAAACATAGATAATGGTTGATTTTTGTGCTTTTGCCTCATCTTAGATTGCCATTGTCACAACATAAGGTTGCAACTTAGGCTAAAGCAATGTAGATAGCAATGAAGCTTGAAGCTTCATCGATAGTTGATACAAGCATAGGGGTACAATAGATTTAGACTCATTTGGAAAGCTTGCATATGGAGCTCTAGGATCTAAAGAAGGGAAAGTAGGTTCACTCTGATATAAGGTCGGAAGACTGGTATGTCAAGTGTAAAGAAAAGGGTCACTATAAAGAGAAGTGCCATGCCATATTTGTAGAGAATATTTAAATGTTGGGATGACGAGTCCATTGAAGCTTTGATCGAGCATAGGGCCATGTATAGGGCCCCACATATGGTGTATTTTATGTGAAGTTTAAGGCCAACATTCCATATACTATTGTCACATGTTGAAAATTTTTATCAAATTGCTGAAGAAATTGTTTTGCAATTTCTCCAGTTCGATGGTGCATGATGAGCAACATTGTAAGAGCTATGATCCGATGATGAAGAACACTCCTAGCACATAACGAATGCAAGTAGAAGGCCGCGAAGCTTTGGGTTTTTCAACTACATGAGGAGGATTTCTAGGAAGAGGGCATGGCGAAGGACAAAGCGTAGGTCATGGACAAGACTAGACGATATGTTACAACTATGGGCAAGGTGGGAAATTTTTGCTAGGGACTTTCATAATCCTACTGCAACTTCCTATAAGTATTGTCAAGAATTTGAGCATGAAATCGAAGATTTCCCCATATTTTTATCTAAAATGTAGGAGAAGTGCAACCAGAAGCTGACGTAGAATATAAAAATGATGAGGGTTGAACCACACTAAGCAGGTCCAATCATTAACATAGTAATGCGTACTGGTGTGAATACTAGAGGAGACCGCGCAGAAGGAAAAAATCTTGTGACAGAGCCCTGGGTAAGGAAAGTTGAAGATAAGAATGTTTGAGTTAATGTTAAGTTTGAGAAAGAAACATTCATGGAAGCAAGGAAGGAATTTATGATCCCTAAAGCTTCGCCACATACCACACAGAGATAGTTGTTTCCGTTAGATAACAAGCTTAAAAAGAATGGCAAAGAAAGGGAAGTTAATCAGTCTATCTTGGTGTCCTTCCTACAGATGTGTATCGAATTTCTAAGGGACTGGAAGGCTGCAGAAGGGTTGTAGGAGTTTATAGATAATTGTGCTAGTAAGGAAAGGCTGCAGCTGGACAAACACACAATAAACAAAGTATACAATAACAAGAAGAGAATTGGCTAGAAGATGCAATTGACTGCCTAGATTAGAGATTATGAGATGGATTAAATAATTTTGCATCTAGAATCATATGCCAACATTTTTCCAAAGAAGACATTGGAGCGGATTAGAAGGCCTAAGCTGCGATGGTGACCAATTCAGTTGAGGATGTAAAATCAGAAGAAGATCATTCTGATGGGGCGATTGTAGGGGATTAGCATAGATATTGATGGAGCTAGTGTGCTGGTTTACTTCGAAATGATTGTGATCGTTGATGAAAGTAATCCATATCCTGTGTTGTTGGTATTTTACTGGGCTTATGACATGGATGCTATAATCAAACTGAAGAAGAGGAAAATGATATTTGAGAAGAATGGTACCCAAGTTTTTTTTTCATTAGATCCATTCGAAGGTGTGCGTTATACATGGCCTGTCAAGAATGAGTATGGAGATGCTAAGATCGATCAGATATATAAGCTTACTGCACATGATGAGGACTAGATCAATCCCAACGCAAATGGTATAATTTGTTGGGAGTGTGATATTTTGTGCATTTCAAATTCTGATGAAGAGCTGGAGCATTGGCAGAATCATTTTCATGAAGTAAAAACTAAACAATGTAACAGGGTTACCAGATATTTGCACTATGTTAGGTAAGAAGCACACAACTTGCCTTTTTAGAATGGGACAGGGAATCTTGTCTTATTTTTTAATAAATTTGAGAAAAATGTGCATGACAACCACAAATATGAAGCTTTTGACTTTGCATTGAGGTCTACTCCATCTCGATGGTGGGGCATGAACAGGGTAGGATTCAAAGGATGGAAGGAGTTTTGCAAGATGATAAGGCTGATATTTGGTCAGGTTGATATGAAGAACACAGAGAAGTATGATGGTAAGAAGGATCCTTGTGAGAAATTTTTTTGTTGGACTGAAGCTTAGGGCACCAAACCTAAGAAAAAATGGGTGCACATGTTCTTTCATTCTTTGGCTACAATACCTCAACATGGTACCTTGAAACAGAGCTGCGACATGGAACTGTGGATTGGGATGAGATGATAGATGGTTTCTTGTTAAATTATAACTTCCCTGATGGTTGGGAATGCATTAATGAAGCTCTTCATGGAATGAAAGTAGGATTACTTCACATTACCAAGGACCCAAGGATGTTGACATAACCTGATTGGACAGACCCGACCAATAAGCTTGTGTTGGGGGAGGAGATCTATAGGTACCAAGATGAATAGACACAGAAGGATTCTGTTGGAGGATGAATTCATCACATCTACAGTACTGTGAGGCATTCTGAAGGAAGGCGTAGCTGGAGGTTACTGCACCGAGGGAGGCATGGCTTCGCTGAGGGGGTGAACATCACAGAGTTCATCCAAAATATCACTGTTGGAGCAGTAAAAGTTGATTGGAAAATCACTTGGTCGTTAAAAGGAGCAGGAGGGATGAAACTAATGGTCACATCGGGGTGGATCTACCTACAAAATAGAATTTATGAGGAGTATCTAAAGGTGATGATATGATTTGAATTTGAAATTTTCTATAAAGAAGGGATATCGCTCCCCATTCGAATGCTTTGCGCATCCAACGTTATAAGTGAGAGCTATTGTCTGCAAGATAACTTATTGACTTGTAGCATGACAGAGTAAATTTTCAAAACATTGTGAAATGAATTAATTGTGTCAGGGCTCAACCACACAATCTGGCCAGGAGTAGATCACAAAATGATGACCACACCATTATAACAGGCACAACACCGAGGTCACCCAGAAGTAAAATGACTACAAGCGCAACATCATATGAAAATCCAAAGAAACCAATCATTAGGTAGTGGCCCCAAAAGAAAAAACCGCAGGAAAAATGGAGTAAGGGAGCTCAGGATTGGTAGAAAAAGGGCATGAAGATAGATTCATATGACAACGAAGAAGAAGAAGTACCAAAAGATATTGATGATGTGGAGGTTGAGCTTACCTCTAGGCTTCCTCCATATATTTCGCCCTAGAAGCTAGAGGCTAAGAAGTCGGTGAAACATCCTGATGCAAATAAGTACATGGTGTTTACACCATTTATTCCAGATGATGTGACAGTGGAAGGAGAGTTGTTGGCCAAGGTTCCTTAGCTCAGGATGGAATATTGGGATTTTAATTATAGGAGAAAATACCCACAGTTTGAGCCCACAGATATCTGGGCCAATAGAACTACAAAAGCGGAATAACACAGTTGGAGCCAATGAAATGGGTGAAGGGTATCGAGGAGGCTAGGATACTCAATATGTTTTACATACGATACTTTAGGCACAGTAATATCAACACTATTTGTGTGCGCCAATTCCTGGCCCTAGTACTTGATGATTGTTTATGGCTAGAGAAGAATATCCCCATTACTGAGACACTCATAAGAAGAATTACGACGCTTCCTTGCCTTGGTTCGGACCCCGCAAAGCCTTTTGGGTAAAATCCAAGATAAGTAGCTCGCGGATAAGATGAAGAACGACTATGAGCTGACAAAAGGAACCTGAGGTTATCTAATTAACTCCATTTTAGATAGAACTGTGCACTTCGTTCTGCACATTATTGAGGGGAATATTACGAGGGAAAGCCACAGAGAGGATGCTTCCGTGCCTGTCATAGATTTAACTGAAAAGTGTGCGAAGCGCATAGTGTGTAACTAGGCTGGATACTTATATGTTGAATCCATCATGAATTTTAGAGCAACACAAGAAGAAGGAAATCATTTCCACTATGTGTGGCTTCTACTTCTCATTGCATTGCTAGAGTGGAGAGAACCTGAGGAGTCATAGTTCAACACCACATACCCTATTCTATGTAAAGAAAATAGATATGCTTCACTATGGCATTCAGCAGAGACATCGAGGGTTATGGATAATAAGTCTTTTTTCTGTAGGATTTGAGATGAGCTTGCAGACAATGGTTAAACAAAAGCCCCAGTTAACAAAAAGAATTGTGTATCAATATATTCAAGTAGTGTAGTTCAAAGCATACTTCCATCATATACACATTCAAGTGAAGAAGGTCCTCATGGGGGTCTTGTATGAACTACCATACCTGGTTGAGGAAGAAGATGTGGAAGCCATAATCAGTCACTAGTCAAGTGATTGGTTTATTGCACTATCCGAAGGCATGACGAAGGGAGGAACAAGTGGGGAAAAGCCCACTAAGATAACAAGATAGAAGGGCACGAAGGTCACATTCGTGACAGAGACAACACCTAATATAGAGATTCTTGACACAAGAGGGGATGATATTCTTGGGGGTGACCTCAGCACAGATCCAGCTTCCCCCTTTACTATCAAGAGAAGATAGCCACAAAGGGTGGCATGCGAAAGAAGTGGAAGTATGATATGTTTGCTGGCCCAAAAACCATGATCCTTTCTTAGTGGGACCTTGATGAAATTGGGGATACTATGAAGTAGGCCACTGACCACCTATGGGGCAGTATTGAAGAGTAATAAAGAAAGTACTGGCAAATATTCACAAGGTCTTACAAGACTTGCAAGTGCAGACGAACGTTCTTTAGGCGAGCATGAGTGGATTTCAAGTTAGTGTGGTTTAACCAAGTGGAGCACAGGCTAGAACATGAACAATTATGCACGATTTAGTGCTGACATATAATACCGGCGTGGTGCCTATCCCTACAGGAACACTAAGTTTTGACATGGCAGAGCAGTTAAGGTAGGTGGTTGTGTGGAAGGATACAAATCCATATCTCACTACGATGCCACTGCATGCCTTACATGAAATCCACCAGGGCATTGATGAGGAACTAAAGATCAGGGAGAAGTGGGCCCTCCTAATCATTCAGGATGTTATGAAAGAACGATAGAGCATAGCTGAGGAAAATAAGCGTGCAGTCCAAGAGTGCACGGCTAAAGTAGCACAACGACAGAATATGGAGGATGCTATATCTAAAGCATGCAGCGAACTACCTAGGCTCTAGATTCAGGCTAAAACGGTGCTAGAGGAGAAAGTGGCTAAGCTGGCCACTCCAATTAAGGAATCCAAGGCCAAGGTTGACGAAGTGCGCTTTGAAATGAAAATGAATGTAGTTAAGTTGTAGATGCAATTGCAGCCTTCAACCCCACTAGAAGTTGTTGAGTCCCACATGTAAGAGTGTGTGCATATCTTTGGGGAAGTTCTTGATGTATTGGCATCGCTACAAGAGGACCTCAGGTGAAAAAGTTACAGACCAAAGTGCGTGAGAAGTTGGAACAACTGGATCAGATTAAGATCACTGCCAAGACCTTAGCACCAATGCAGCAGCTTACTCATCGCAAAGAGGGTAAATTCTTATAGGAAAATTAGGGGAATTTTGAGGTCCAAAATGAGCCTCCTAAGAAAAATGTGCAGCTAAATAAAATTTATGATAACCAATAGGATTCAAGATGATGATGTCAACCATGGGGGATGATTCACAAATTTTTAGGTAAAAGGGTAAAAAGATTAAAAAATAATAAAATAATAAAACTATTTTTTCAACTCGTATTTTCAACTTATCTCTGAAAGTTTTTACTCAAATTTCGAGTGGGAGTACTTTTTGAATGCAAATTGAATTCCTCATCCAAGGAGTACCCCTGTTTCATACTTTTGATAGACCCTACTACATGAAAAATGAGAAATACCTTAAAAAACGTGATTGCAATCACGTTTTTGTATGTATTTCTCATTTTTTGTCTAGCAGTGTCCATTGAAAGTATGCAACAAGCATACTCCTTGGATGAGGAATTAAATTTTTCATCCAATGAGTACTCGAAATTTGAGTAAACACTTTGGGAGATAAGTTGAAAATATGAGTTGAAAAAGTAGTTTTGTCTTTTCTCCCTCTAAAATTTGATGGTGTAATAAAATCTTATTTTATTATTTCCACTATTATTTTATAATTTCCTTAGGAGGCCCATTTTGGACCTCAAAATTCCCCTAATTCATGTTGATGAGTTGTGTGGGAAGGAGTAGCTAATTACATATAGACTGTAATATTCCCAATTAGCCATGAGCTAGTTGGAATATTAAATTTTGTTTTTCTTTCTTGTTTAATGAATAAGAGGAAAATGGAGGTTCGTAAGTCTCCTTAAACATGAATAAAATCAATTCCAAAGTGAAAAGAAGACATCGTGGCAGCTTATTTCAGCACCCTTAGGTGTGGAAAGGGGCTAGAACACCTTGACTGGGTCAACTTTGACCAAATCAATAGTGTTGTCATGGAGTGGTGGCATTCAATGAGGGACATCGCAGTTTTAAATGGAGACACCTTGCATGGAAGTAGTGTCATAAATGAATGGGGCTTAGGGTTTGGAAGCCCATTTCTTATAAAAGGAAGAGGTTGGAAGCCATATGGATTACGTATTGGTATATGATATTATGGAGTATATGGTATGTTTAGACATATAGCTTTCTTTGGTTGTTTAGCTAAGATTGCAAGTGCTATTTAGCACAGGGTGTTCTTGATTAGGAATCCCATATATTTCCTTGAGAGGCCTCTTGGAAGAGCATTGTACTTCACTTCCACTTTTAGGCTTTATGTCAAGGTTCATCTTACATCTACAATGCAGATCATGTTGAGGGTTGAGTTGTGTTGCAAGTTGTTGTAGTGGAGAACATATTTGCGTCACTTCAGTGCTTATTTTTAGTGGAGAAGGGTTCCTTTCCATTGGGAGGATAGTAAGGAAGGCCCTTGAGCCTTATTGCAACATTTGGCATCAGGCCACATATTTATTTTCCCCTACAGCGCAGTTTTTGTCTTGGACTGCGTTATTTTGAGGGACGAGTTGCAGGGTGGTTTCAGTACACCATTTGGGGAGGAATATTTCTAGTCAAGGGATCAAACTTTCATATAGGAGATCTATTGGAGGAGGCTGCAATACTTGTTATATCATACCAGCCCCATATTTCCAGTTTATAAGCTGCAGTGAATCTTCAATCCTAGGGCTTTGATTCAGATCTTGTACATTGGTGCTTTGCTAAAAACCCTTTGGGGGTTCTTCATTGGACGTTGGATAGAGCCTAGATATGTATTTGATGTATATTTTGAGGAATATATCAGCCCATGTTCTTTTTTATGTTCATCTACTGTAGCAGTGCTTCTATGACTGCACTATAACAGTTTTCTAACATTTTGATATATAGTAGCAGCACCTATTTTGAGGGTTTTCTTATTTGGAGGCTTGTTATATCTTTTTGTACATATTATGGCCCATTTATTATGCATATTTTGTTGCTATTATAATGATTATAAGGTATCCACATTGGCCTCTTGATTTTATATGATGTTTAACACTACTGTTCCAACATTTTGTAGTATATTCCTGATTTCCCATTTGGGAATATTACAGTGGTATCATAGCATAATCTTGGCACACCTGTGCATCTTGAAAAGTCAATATGTCATCTGAATAAGGATATCCTCTCACTGATATAGATAAGAGATATATAATAATAAGATACCGAAAGTTTGATTATACAAATGAGAAATAAGACAAGGGTAAAACCCCTTTATCAGGAGAAGATGAAGAGAAGGAGTATCCCAAGCTACTTCTCAAAAATATGCAAGACATTGCTAGAGAAATAAAGGAGATGAGGATGTATAGATATAAGGAATCCCCTAAAGGATTTCAACATGGTGAAGGCTATGAAATTTCTCATCACTGGAGTGATCAACCAGTGTAGAAGCAACAAGTTTCCCAACACTCTACAATGCCTACATTCTTAGCAGTGGGAAATGAAGGGTTTCAAGAACAAGAAACTCTTGAAGACTATTTCATGGAGTATGAGTCTCAATCTCAAAGATTCAAGGACATCTTGAGTTTTCAAGAATTTTGTCAGATCAAGGACAATAGGAGACCCAGGCATCTTAATATTGGTGGAGGATTCATTCAAAATCATGATCTACACCACACTATGGGAATATTTTTCTTACCCAACATTGACGAGTCATATAAATGCACTGCCAAATCATGGGTAGAGAAGCTTCACATCTACTTCCAGTTGAACAAAGTTCCAGACATGGAGGCCATTAAGATAGCAGAACTGCACCTTGAGGGTGAAGCACATGATTGGTGGTTCCATGGCTTGTATACATTGGGTCATGCCAATTTGACTGCATATTCAGAGTTCATAAGGAGGTTGGGGGAGAGGATTGATAGAAGAGATCCTAAGGCACCATTCATGGGGCTTGAAAAGCTCAAACAATTAGGTAATACAAAAACTTATATTTCTGAGTTTTTAAAACTTTCTGTTATGGTTCCTGATTTATCTACGGTAAGAAGGGTCTATATGTTTGTTTATGGGTTAGAAGAACCTCTTCATGGGTTGATTAAGTCTACCAAGTCCACTACCCTTCAAGATGCCATTGAAAGGGCTAGAGATATACAAGAAATTAGGGGAATTTTGAGGTCTAAAATGGGCCTCCTAAGGAAATTATAAAATAATAGTGGAAATAATAAAATAATATTTGTTGACATCATCAGATTTTAGAGGGAAAAAAGAAAAAAACTACTTTTTCAACTCATATTTTAAACTTATCTCTCGAATTTTTTACTCAAATTTCAAGCAAGAGTACTCGTTGGATGCAAAATTTAATTCCTGATCCAAGGAGTATCCATGTTGCAAACTTTCGATGGACCTTGCTATACGAAAAATGAGAAATACATGAAAAACGTGATTGCAATCACGTTTTTTCATGTATTTCTCATTTTTTGCATAGCAGGGTCCATCGAAAGTATGCAACATGGGTACTCCTTGGATGAGGAATTAAATTTTGTATCCAAATAGTACTCACGCTCAAAATTTGAGTAAAAAATTTGGGAGATAAATTGAAAATATGAGTTAAAAAGTAGTTTTATTATTTTATTATTTTTTAAATTTTTTACCCTTTTACTAAAAAAATGGTGAATCATCCCCCATGGTTGACATCATCATATTGAATCCTATTGGTTCTTATATATTTTACTTTGGTTTTACATTTTTCTTAGGAGGCCCATTTTAGACCTCAAAATTCCTCTAATGTGCCTCGCCAAAAGCAAAGGTAACATTTCAAAAAAAAATCTCTTTTCCATCAAAGGGAAAAGATGAGAAGGATCCTTTCTCAAAAGAGAGACAAAATAAGAAACCTCTTAGTGATGATGTCCAAAGCGACTTGAGGATGAGGAAGCTTTGCTTCACATGCCAAGAATCTTGGGCACCTAGACATAAATGTGCAGCAGGAAAGGCACAATACATAGAGGTCTTCTCAGATGATGAGGAGGAAGAAGAATCAAAACAAGAGAGGTGTCACAGTGCTGGAATAGAAAGAGATGATCCACCACCACCAAGAGGTGATGATGGAGAAATTGATCCAATTAGAGGGAATTTTTCATCATTAAGAGTGGTAACCAAATATTATGAAACTTACACACAAAAAAATAGAGTTGGATTTACTCAGTGGAAGAAGGGACATCATAGTCCCATTTTTTATGCATATGAGATTGGCCCAAGAGACATCACTGTCTTTTGGAAAACCACATGGGAGACCACCTGATCCATATTTGGTGAGACATGTCTCACATCATGATGCACCATTCATCGATCCTGGAGGAATGGGAATCAAGAGCACTAGAAGGCCATGACACACTGCTGAGAGTCTTGGGTAGTCTGAAGGAGGAGGGAGACATTCTCCCAACATCATCATTACCCACTCTCATTTCAGATTCTGCATTGTGGGAGGAGCATCATGGGAAGGATAGAATCCTCCCAAAATATACCTTTGGCATGGGAGATGTCAAAGAGAAGGAAAACAATATGATAGATGTTATTTTGTGATAGATCATGAACACTGTCACTATGGAGGATAGATCCATATTGGAAATCCTAGTTGTTGGTCGATTATTCCAAGGATGTTTTTACATGCATGATAATTGATGACCAGGTTCAAGAGGAGGTCTATTCAGTCCAATATGAAGTAATCTACTATCATTGTAGGATATTCTTATCTAGAGCTTCCAAGGTCAAGGAGAAGTTACTACAAAGAGCACATCAAGATTTTCTCTTTAGCCATACTTATTCTATTAGAGCCTACAACACTATCATAGAGGGATACATTTGGGAAGGCTTTGAGGAGGAGATATATCAGCATTTGAAAAAATGCATGGACCATGTGGAGATGGGAGAGGTACAAAACTCAATGAGGGAGCTATCATAGCTACCTCCTTCCTCTTTTGGAATGAGAGCAGATCTGTCTATGGACCACTCCATTTGTATGAGAAATTTTTTTGGTAAGGAACATGCTTATGTACATAATGTTTCATTTGATGATTATTTTCATTCCTTTACCATTATATGCAGGCGATTGCTCCAAGGAGGAGCATTCCTCCATATAAACTTCATGGCAAACTTTGGGCCATAAATATTTCTGAACATGGCCACTCCCTTGGAGGATATAGGAGATGTTTTATCACTCTAGGTGCACTCTAAAGGCACCAAACATTTCTCACCTTTCCAGCATTTGTGAGAAAACTTGGATAACAAGTAAGTGGTGGGGAAACCACTTACCACATCATTATTTGATGTAGTTAGGAGATGTACTATACTAGTTCCACATGTGGGACTATGACCCACTTCCATTTTTGCATATTTCTATTTGTATGTACTTGGTTTTGATCCCATACATTGATGATGTACTTATTATTTTTATGGGAATGATTAGAGGAAGGATGGAAGGATTGGAAGTGCCCTTTGGGAGAGAGATTCTCCATGTTCATTATGCTACATGTGTCAGGGAGGACATTGGGAAAACCATGTTTGTTTCATTGGATGTATTTCTTCCTTGTGGGATGAATCATCTGCATCTCATGAGAAATTTTGAGGAACATTTCATCGAGGAATGGATTGGGAGACACTTAGCTTATGATGGAAGCTTATCACATGATGGTGTCACCAATGATGGAGGAGATGAGTTGTAGCACTTACCTTGTCAGTTGCTTGAGGACAAGCAACATTTGGTAAGGGTGGACTATAATATTCCCAATTAGCCATGAGCTAGTTGGAATATTAATTTTTTTTTGCTTTCTTTTTTAATGAATAAGAGAAAAATGGAGTTCCATAAGTCTCCTTAAACATGAATAAAATGAATTCCAATGTGAAAATAAGACATCTTGGCAGCTTATTCGAGCACCCTTAGGTGTGAAAAGGGGTTGGAACACCTTGACTAGGTAAACTTTGACCAAATCAACAGCTCTGTCATGGAGTAATGACATTCAATGAGCGACGACTCAGTTTTATATGGAGACACATTGCATGGAAGTAGTCTCATAAATGAATGGGGCTTAGGGTTTGGAATTTAATTTCTTATAAAAGGAAGAGGATGGAATCCATATGGATTATGTATTGTTACATGATATTTCTGAGTATATGGTCTGTTTAGACATATAACTTTCTTTGGCTGTTTAACTAAGATTGAAAGTGCTATTTAGCATAGGGTGTTCCTGATCGGGAATCCCACCTCTTTCCTTGAGAGACCTCTTGGAAGAGAAATGTACTCCACTTCCACTTTCAGGCTATAGGCCAAGCTTCATCTTACATCTACAATGTAGATCCTGTTGAGGGTTGAGTTGTGTTGCAGGTTGCGGCAATGGAGAACATCTTTGGGTCAGTTCACTGGTTATTTTTAGTGGAGAAGGGTTACTTTTTGATTGGGAGGACAGTAAGGAAGGCCCTTGAGCCTTATAATAACATTTGGCATCAGGCCACATATTTATTTTCCCCTACAACGCAGTTTCTGTCTTGGACTATGTTATTTTGAGGGAGGAGTGCAGGGTGGTTTTAGTACATCATTTGGGGAGGATGATTTCTAGTGAAGGGATCAACCTTTCATCTAGGAGATCTATTGGAGGAGGCTGAAATACTTGTTATATCAGATCAACCCCATATTTCCAGTTTATATGTTGCAGTGAATATTTCATCCCTAGGGCTTTGATTCATATCTTGTACATTGGTGCTTTGCTGAAAACCCTTTGGGGGTTATTCATTGGAGGTTGTATAGAGCCTAGATCTATATTTAATGTATCTTTTGAGGCATGTATCAGCCCATGTTAATTTTTATGTTCATTTCATATAAAAATGCTTCTATGACTGTGTTGTAGCAGTCTTCCAACATTTTGATATATAGTAGCAACACCTCTTTTGATGGTTTTCTTATTTGGAGGCTTCTTATATCTTGTCGTACATCTTATGGCCCATTTATTATGCATATTTTGTTGCTGTTATAATGATTAGAAGGTCTCCATATTGTCATGTTGTTTTTATATGATGTTTAACACTGTTATTCCAACATTTTACAGTATATTCCTGCTTTTCCCATTTAGGAATATTACATATATTGAAACGATGGGAAATTTTGGGCAGCCAACTCTCCCAAATCCTGGAAAATAATTTGAAGACACTGTGAAAAACATAGTGAGGATTCGAGCAGAAGGTAGTTAAGAAGGCTTTAGTGACACTACTTGGAGAGATTAAGGATTTTGAAAAGCAGTGCGCCGAAGCAGTGTCGTAATTGAAGGATGCCTTGAGCAACATCAAAGTTAAGATAGATGGTGCACCATCTTTGTGACTAAGAATTAGTCACAATTTTGTGTTTGGGGCCTATTGGAGATGGGATCCCCTCGAAGAAAAGTAGCAAGGAAAGAATCTGTAGATCGAGGAGCATAATGCACAATGTAGAGTCTATTTGGAGAAATAGGGTCTTTGGGGTGGGTCAAAGGCTCTTATTATGTAATGGGATGGGATATTTTTTGAACGTTGGAATTCACCCATGGTTTTGGACCATGGTATTATAAATTTCAAATCTATATAAGGAGTCTAGATAGAATTCATACACAGTCAAGTAGAAGTTTATGAAATGCATTTGGATGTAAGACTTTTTTGAGTCATATTTTGTGGTTTGTGTTAGAGAAAATGCTCCTAAAGCTATGTGTATGGAGACCTTAGGAAGTCTGCAGCTATGTGCATAGACCCCTATAGCTGTGTGCATAGGGTGAAACTGAATGTATGAGAAATATCTCACTATTAATGAAATAATTATTGCAAAGATATGAGTTACATTGATGTGTTTGATTTTCATTTACCTTTTATAATTGTTTATGTTTAAAAATGGTTTTCGATCTGTAGTTGAATAAGGAAGCCGCTTTTACGGTTATTTACTTTGTTTAATGCATGACCAAGTAAAATCATGTAGTTTTTTCAACAGATGTGTTGAAAATTTCCTATATTATTGATAGATCTAATCTGTGAAGAGGTGATAAGAAGGAAAAGCCCTAAATCCACTATCTTGTATCCCTATGGATACAGAAGCCTGGTTCTAGCATCCCCATATATTGCCTCGGGTGAGACTTTGTTCTTCATAAGAAGATCGTTTCCAAAAGGGTCAATAATAGTGGTTTTTTTTGGACCGCACAGTCACTTTGAACTTTGGTCTAGGCCCCATCAAGCCAACACTTACGAAAATTTTAACAAAATACACACCTTTTTCTTCCTTCATAGGAGCTTGATATTGGATATGTTGTATCTCTGTAATTTTGAATCTCCAAAAATTTCATCTTGTGTTAGACCTTTTATTCTTATTTCCAACCCCACAAGTCATACTGAGAATGGAGTCTTCCAAATAGAGTTATGCCCCATCTCCCATGATTACTTGATTATAGACTCGTTTCATAGAGAGAAATTGTATGGAGTGCCAAATGTCACTGTTTCAACCTCTAGCCCTAAAATTGCTACATTAATCATTACATTCCATATAATTTCAACCACGTTTTACATCATTCAAATACGATTCCCGAAACAAAAGTTATGACTATTTTCCCTAGGTCACCTATTTGAGACTAAATTTTGGAGCAAGAAAAAACCCTAACTTCCATAGATTATATCTACGAAAATATCGAGAACCAAGATCTAACATTTTTAAATGAATTTCACCAAGGCATTGGTTCTACATGGTCGAAATTTCAGCTTCTGTAGCCTCGTATAAAACACTATAGCGAAAAATTACAAGTTGACCTGTTTGAAGAAGCGAAATCCTAGAATCCAAAGCTCTCGTACCAAACATTATGGAACAAACTCATAAAATAGAAGAAAATATAGATCAACAACTTAAAAAATTATCCTCTTCAAAGGGGGAGCCTCATTTATATTATATAAATTAATAATTCTTGGATGATTCAAATGAAAACACATCCTTTCTATATATAGGAGTTTAAGTGGTCACAGTATAATCAGAGGCTACATAAAAATAACAATAGGGTTTTACACTAGTGTTATAGGGACCTAGCATTATCTTAGATTCACTAATAAGGATATAACAACCATAAATTCTAGATGGATCTTGTACATTTACAAAAAATACCAAGGAGTAAAAACTCTTATTAATGAATACACAATCTAACATGGTATGGGACTACCATGTTCCACCTAACCATAGATTGGCTAAGCCAAATCTCTCTTCAACCATTACCCCCCTATTACACCAATTTTTGGTCATCTAAACTGTTACTATTAGATGGAATAAAGTACACCATGTAAGACCAATATTACCATAGTAAAATTTCTTTCACTATGAGAAATAACTTAATAATCCATAATTTATTAAGTTGTTTATGGTCTAAATAGGAAAACCATAAGGAATAATTGAATAAATACTTTTTTTAAAAATTTTCCTCAAAGGATAATTAATTAGACCATTTTTTAATTAATGTTCCTACTCATATTTAACCCAAAACAGGAAAATTAATTAGATAAATCATTATTTATCATGTTATTTTATAGGAATAATTATTTAAAACATCATTTAAATAATATTCCTTGTTAAATTTGACTAAATCATTTATAAATAATTGAATAAATCACTATTTGTTTAATTATTAGTTAGCCACATTCTTAAAATAATAAATAAATCATTTATTTATTTATTATCTCTAAATAAAGGGATTTGACCAAATTCAAATTATATTTCCCTCCAAAAAAAATAATAAAATATTCCATGAAAGTTGGATCTAGATTTGGTTAATAATATTTTAATTATGCACCAATATCTAGACTAGCTCAATATTTTGTTATAAATAAAACGGTTTTTCCATTCATTCACTACCTTTTGTTTCCTAGACATCACTCTTGATCTATACTTTCGGTCTCACTTTGATCCTCCATCATTTTCATATTTTTCTACTTTTTTCTTATGAGCTCCCTTTGAGTTCCATTTTTGTCTGGGTTTTTTGCACCATCAAGAGATGGAGATCTTATATTTGAAGCACCGAGGACATAAAAGAGGCCATCCCATTGAGGGCGACTGGTAAAATATTTCTATGTTCCGTTCCCAGGCATCATATTACAAAAGATTGTTTAAAAAATATTGTTTTGCTCATTGGATGCATGGAAAAAATCTTGCTTATTATTTGCTATTTAATTTCTTTTACTGCATAGATCTAGATTTCTATAGCATTTGTTTTGATCACTAACAACAGATCTAAGGAGATTAACAGAGATCTTTGATATTAAGGCTGTTTTTTATGCACAACTAAAGTGATTTTTTTTGTACACTTGCGATTAGAATTCGCACTAACAACTGTTGACTCCACAAGGGTTTATAATTACAACAGCTGTCGTTTTTCAGATCCCTTCATGACCAACAACTTGAAACCCTAGGTTTTTTCTTCAGCTTCTTATTTTACATTTCTTGATGTTGTTTTTAACCTTTAAAACCCAAAAACAGTAAAAATTATAACTTCCATGTGTTTATGGGCCCTTTGCGCAGGTAACAGTTATCAACCATAGTAGAGACGACACTTTTTTCTAAAACCTACTCCCGAGACAATCGTAAGTGTAGGTCACACCTTTTGGGTGAAGAAATGTGACCTTAAATCTCAGGTTACAGAAAACAACCTGACAACTGCAACTTCAGTGGAAAACAGGTTAGAAACTGCGACCTATACTTTTTGCGGGATTTTATCTATGATTTTTCTAGGTTTTTCTGGGGCACTGTTAAGGGTTTTTTGACCTCCCTCTTCACCCTTCTTTGACCTATACTTGCTTATTTTTACTCTTTGCAGTAGGAACTAAGCCCCTGAGGGCTTTAGTACACTTCCACATTTTTAGGAGGAGTTTAGCTGAAGCAGGTTCTCTGAGATTTCAATGTTTTTTAGCCATTTTTTAGATCTGAACTTGTACTTTCAGATCCATTTCAAATCATTTATTTATCCATCCAAAACAACTCTTTTCAATTTTTATTGGTCCTCCTTTAATTTCGCCTCTGTTTCCCTTCAGGTTGTAGCCTTTCGCCACCTATTTTGCGTCATTTTTCCCTCTGATTTTTTGTTATTTTCTACCCCTCTTTCTAGAATATCTGACCTTTAGATCCATTTCCCTCTCAAATTTAGATCCATTGGCCATTTTGTGTGTTTTGACAAGATTTCACCCACCCATAGACTAGTTTTTGGGAAGCCCTCCTCTTTGGGTTTAAATTGATGCATCTTTAGATGTTTATTTTACTGTCACATTCAGTTTCTTTTACTGTCATTTTCAGTTGTTATTTAAAGTTATACAAAATATTTTTTCTTTCTTCTCTATACACGTATGGGCTTCATTAAAATTACAAAACTTATCACATACACGCACACCCTGAGCAAAGAGTGCCTAGCTTACATCACTAGGCCAAGGCTTAAACATTCTAATCAAGTAACCATGCACCTCCCTGCCCGTGTTTACCTCTCTTCCTTATTGTGCTCCATGTCTCTTTACCATAATTGCACCCCCAAGGCATTTATCTCAAAGACTCCAAGGCTTTCATCCTTAGTTTCCGCTAGGAAGACTTACCCCACCGCTGTAATATCCCAAAGGGAAAATGCAGTAATACTGAAACAAAATATAAGAATTGAAACTAAGTAAACAATAAATCTAAAGAAAATATAGGAATATACAGAGAAGTTGATACTTTTTATTATATGGAGAGGATTCGGTTACACAATGTACAAAAGATGAGAGAATCTAGCCAAAGAGATGGCCTAGAATCACCTTGCAAACATGATACAATTAGCACTGCATAACTGGTGAGCTTACAGAAAGCAATACTATGGTGTACCTTTTACTGTTGATGTACATGAAGCTGCTACAAAAGGAAATGAATATCTGTGAAGCTTTGGAGCTCTGATGATGCCAAGATTCAAGATCTGGACAATGTGATGGGAACCCAACATATCCCAGAAAGGATTTTCCAGATCCACAACTTTGGAAAATCACCCTCCTAGGTTTTGATCGTTTGACTGCTAGTTTATACAAATATAAAGCTATATCTGATCCAAATATGGCTGAAATATGTTCTACAAATAGATCTAAGCTTTGAGCGTTGATCCCTCCTTCAGATCTACAGGCTATGATCTTGAGATCTTGTCTCCTCTTCTCCCTCCTTCAGGTTGCAGCACCTGAATATGCAGATGCTATAGAAACTACGCTATACAAGAGGGAGAGGCTCTATGACTATTGAATTTTTCTACAATAACCTTCAAGCTGATGGTAATGGTGATGGAAAGGTGAGTGGATGATCCCTTACAGGATTACTAGCTGAAATAGTAGTAATTTCCTTCCTCCCTTGGATCTGCAATGATGGACTGCGCAATCCTTGATGGGAATTCTACTGATAGGAGGTAAATAATATTTGTCCTGGTGCCAGATCTGAAATGAAGCCCTGGGAATGCTGATATTTAAGCCAAAGGTGATAGGAATAAACCTACACCGGTTCTCCAGCTGAAACACTGAAGACAACCTCCACCTCCAAACTGATTTTTAGAAATTGCGTAATTTCTAAAGGTAGATGTTATGCAGAGAATGGAAATGATATGTGGCACCAATGCCTGATGAAGAATGAAGTACAACCCTCTTCCAAGAGCTACTCAATGAAAGGGGTGGGATTCCCAACCAGGAACACCCAGTGCTAAACGACACTTGAAATCTTAGCTAAACAACCAAAGAAAGCATGGAATGTCAACTGAAAATTATAGATCTAAATAAACCCTTACATGAATAATAAAAATCATGCCTCCATTGTTGTCTTCATCTCCTTTATATAGCTTATGAGCCTTCCCAGGCCTTGGCCCACCTCTAAACTACACTATGCATGTGGACATAATCCTCCATGTTTGACTACGTTGTCTCTCCAAGTTATCCATCATTTATACATACAATGTAAAAACTCTCCATCATGTGTGCATTAATTGCACTACTTTCTTCATCACTTCATCATTAATGCTCTATTAGCTTTCATTATATGCCTTCCATGATCTCAATTGACTACTTCAACCTCCATGATCTATCTCATTATGAGACATGATCTCCAATCCATTCACATCAGTAGTTTCTCCACTACCCAATTATGTAGATATAGGCTTAATTAATCCACATTCACACATAAAAAGTGGATATTTATTCATCTTGAGGGTTATGGGTCCCTCCACCCTTTTATTTACTTAATCCATTAAGAAAATGAAGAATTCTAATATTCCAAATGTCATGTGAAAAATTGGGAATATTACAGTCCTCCTTGGCAAAATGTTGCTTGTCCTCAAGCAACTACAAAAGTAGATGCAAAAAGTCATCTATACCCTCCAAATGGCATCCACATAATTAAGGCCTCCTCCATTTTTTGCAATGTGCCATACATGTTTGGTTCCAAAGTTGTCTCTCAGAAATGCATAAAATGACCTCCAACTGTACAGTTAGATGTCCTCATTCCACCATGAAGTAACAAGTGACAACCATATGATGTCCAACATCATCATCAATACATGAGATACATAAAATAAAGTGGTTGTCTCTACAGAGGAAAAGCTTCATCTCACAATACATCTTTTCATCCCATGCTTTATGAATTAGATTGAGTATTGCCATGCTCTCATCCTTAGCCCTGTTGGCCTTGTTGGATCCAAGCAACATTAAAACATAACGCAAAAGAATAAATAGAGATATATGGGTAGACCAAAGTTTCAAACCATATTCTCCCAATAGTACCCACCAGTGTAAGGCCCTTTATTTCCATCCTCCATCTCCCCCATGCAAGATGGATAAGCCAAACTCCCTGAAAAGTAACCAAAGAAAAAAGAGATCTTGCTACCTCTTCACATCATCATGTGAATCATGGAGTAACAAAAACATACTGAAGGAATTATGGAATGTCATATCAGCCCAATACAAAAAAACTCCATTATCACACATCATGCGAGTATTATGCCATATTACAAACAATACAAAAAACATAAACATTTGAGATGTGATGTGATGGAAATAATCTCTTAAGGACAACCAAAATGAACACGAATTCTTTTGCTGCATTCCATCATTGGTACACAAGGCATGAATATAAAAATTATAAGCTATTGGGTGGTAACAATAGTCACCCAAGAGCAGCCAACGCAACCATGCCTGCTTCATTACATGAGTGCTTTTCAAGGCATGGATCAAAAAGATATGAGCCTTTTGGTAGTAACCAAACTCACCCAAGAGCAACCAGCGTAACCAAGCTTCTTGCTGGCCCATTTCATATATTTGAAAGGGGTCATGCAACCCCTTTCTTATCATCCTCACCCACTCATCCCAATGTGGATGATGAATGATGTATTGCATAAACATGGTATCCTCCCTTTGTAGAATACCATCCTCCCCAAACTGTTGAAGAACTTTGCACTTCATGAAATGTTGAAGTGCACCTCCAATAAGATCTCTTAATTATACCTTCTTCTCATCAATGGCCTCCCAAAACCAATGGGGTTATGGATCTGTTGCAGGTAGAAGTCTCTATTTGAGCTGTGAGATGCTCATTGAGAAGGTGTCATCAAGAAAGGAGAAAATATTCCTCATCTCAAGATGTCTACCATTTATCATCTTAACCTCCATTACTTCATGAGTGAAGCTACCTTTAGAATGTTCCAAGAATAATGGGGCTCCTTCTTTAACATTGCTACTAAGTGACAGCACTATAGATCTGCATGGTAATACATGTGCTGTCTCAAAGAAAAGCACAATGCTGATGTCATAACCAGTCGTTTTACATAGGATCATGTTCATCCCATCTTCTGAAACTATACACTTCAACTCAAAGGGTTGAATGTAGCTCAAAAATGATGAACTAGGATAGCTCTTCATCTCCTCCTTGATTAGATCAAGGGTTCTTTGTGCTCTGATAGTTTGCTGCTATAAATCAACATTTTTTTCTAACCCTTGGTTATGAATTGACCCTGATGGCATGCTGTCATAAGTTTCAATAAGATCTAGTGAAACAATATGTGATGGATATGTATGCATACCTTGGATCAAATGATATGTCAGAACCTCTTGCAAGAACTCAAGATCTCCTCCATCGGGGAAAATATTGTCTCCAACTACTGGTAAGAGTGATGGTTGCTCTTCTATCAATGTACCAGCTCTATAATCTTCCTCCTCCTCCTCATGCATCTCCTAAATCATGCATGGGAGTCTATGTGTCAAGAGCTCAATACTATCTTGCAAAAGTGGAAGTGTCTCTTCTCCGGATGTAAGTACTTCTGCAGGTGGTGGTGAATGCAGTGACTCCTTGTCCAGAGTGACAAGATTGACATCCACCTTTCTTTCCTTGGGAAATGTCTCTTTGTGACATACCTCTGGTTTTCTCACATAAAAATTCTTCCGCAACTTGTGAAATAAATCTAAATATTGAGCCACCTTTGCATGCTCCATATGACTAAACCACTAATCATTATCTTCGCCTAAAAGATGAAGTGGTGCAATTTGGACATCCTCTTTTTCAGCCACAGGATGTAGCATGAAAAATGTATCTAACACTTTCCTCCAATCCTAGAAAATGCTTGAGGAATATCCATAAAATGTAGGCAAACAAAATCTATTGTGCCTCTTTCTTCTATTGCTGCTATAGGATCTTCTTTCCTCTTTGAGTTCAAAGAATTCTTGGAGAGTTAGACATTCTTTGAATTCTCTAGATTATGCTTTGTACTCTTCAAGATATAGACTGATAGTCTCATGAGTCTCAGGTTTTCTTCTTTCTTCATTTATATACCATTCACTTTCTCCAAAGAAAGTGGGCATAATAGATCTATGAGGAGATCTATGATTCTCCGGTCTTCTTTTCTGCTGATAGGAAGTGCTTGGAACTTCCTCATCAAATATTCTTCTTGGATCCTCCTTTTTCCTTTCTCTCTTCATTTGATTGACTTCCTTGGAGAGATATTGCATGGATCTAAAGAGAGGAGTGGAAAAAATACAATCCTCCTTCATGATAGATCTCATCTATCTGCTTCTTTTGATGCAAAAGATGAAGTGTCCACAATCTGAGACAAAGATCATGCTTTGATACCACTGTAATATCTGAAAAGGGAAAATACAGTAACACTAAAACACAATATAAGAACTACAACTAAGTAAACAATAAATCCAAAGACAACATTAGAATATACAGATAAGATGAGCCTTTTTATTATATGGAGAGGATTCAGTTACACAATGTATAAAAGATGAGAGAATCTAGCCAAAGAGATGGCCTAGAATTACCCTCCAAACATGCTACAGCTAGCATTGCGTAACTGGTGAGCTTACAGGAAGCAATACTATGTTGCCCCTTTTACTACTGATGTACATGAAGCTTCTGCAAAAGGAAATGCAGCTCTATGGAGATCAGGAGCTCTGATGATGCCAAGATTCAAGATATGGCTAATGTGAGGGGAACCCAAGATATCCGAGAAAGGTTTTTCTAGATCTATAAATTTGGAAAATCACCATCATAGGTTTTGATCCTTTGACTGCTAGGTTATACAAATATGAAGCTAGATCTGATCCAAATATGGCTGCAATATGTTCTTCAAACAAATCTGAGCTTTGAGGGCCGATCCCTCCTTCAGATCTACAAGCTAGGAGCTTGAGATCTTGTCTCCTGTTCTTCCTCCTTCAAGTTGCAGCAATTGAATATTCAGCTGCTACAAAAAATTTTCCATACAAGAGGGGGAGGCTCTATGCCGGATGAAATGTGCTACAATAAGCACCAGGTTGATGGTAATGGTGATGGAAAGGTGAGGGGATGATCCCTCACAGGATTACTAGCTGAAATACTAGTAACTTCCTTCATCCTTTGGATCTACAATGATGGACTACGCAATCCTTGATGGGACTGCTATTGATAGGAGGTAAATAAAGTTTGGCCTGATGCTATATCTAAAATGAAGCCCTGGGAATGCTGATATTTAAGCCCAAGGTGATAGGAATAATCCTACACCGATTCTGCAGCTGAAATACTGAAGACAACCTCCACCTCCAAATTGATCTTCAAAAATTGCGTAATTTATGAAGTAGATGTTTTGTGGAGAATGGAAATGATATGTGGCATAAATGCTTGATGAAGAAAGAAGTACAACCCTATTCCTAGAGCTACTCAATGAAAGAGGTGGGATTCCCAACCAGGAACATCCAGTGCTAAACAACACTTGCAATCTTAGCTAAACAACCAAAGAAAGCATGGAATGTCAATTGACAATTCTAGATCTAAAAAAACCCTTACATGAATAATCAAAAGAATGCCTCCATTGTTTCCTTCATCTCCTTTATATAGTTTATGAGCCTTTCCATGCCTTGGCCCACCTCTAAACTGCACTGTGCATGTGGACATAATCCTCCATGTTTGACTGCACTGTCTCTCCAAGTCATCCATCATGTCTACATACAATGTACACCCTCTCCATCATGTGTGCATTAATTGCACTACGTCCTTCATCAATTCATCATGAATGCTCTATGATATTTCATTAGATGCCTTCCATGATCTCAGTTGACTGCTTCAACCTCCATGATCTATCTCATTAATGACACATGATCTTAATTCCATTGACATTAGTAGTTGCTCCACTACCCCATTATGTAGATCTCGTCTTAATTAATCCACATTCACAGATAAAAAGTGGATATTTATTTATCTTGAGGATTATGGGTCCCTCCACCATTTTATTTACTTAATCCATTAAGAAAATGAAGAACTCTAATATTCCAAATGTCATGTGAAATTTTGGGAATATTACAACCACGCAAGGTTCATGTTCACCCTCCATGGAGTTTAGATTCTGACACTGCTTCTGGTTTATTGGGTTCCCCTTCTGGTTCTATCCCTAGATCTCCTCCACCTTTCACCTTCTTCATGTCTGGTTCAGGACCTAATGCTGATGGCAACATCGACCATAATGCTAGAAATGCTACTAGTGGTGCCGCAACTGGAACTATTTCGGTTGCTCCCTTTCTTCCTTATATGGTAGGCCTAAGCCTTCCTGATTTTAGCTAGTTGATTAATGACCCCATACACCATGATCCTTGTTGGCCTACTATGCCAATCAAAATTCCCTCAGACATCCCCAAGTTTGAAGTAAATGCTGGAGAGGATTCTACCAACCTTGTTCGTTCTTTTCACATGTGGTGTTCATTTAAGTCCATCAGTGATGACTCTTTTTTTCTCTGGTTATTCCATTGTACGCTTACTAGAGAAGGTTCCAAGTGGTATGTTGACCAGGCCTCCTCCTCTCATACTACTTTTGCAACCCTTTCCAAGGGTATTTTGTCTTACTTCTAGATTCCCCTTCTCTATGACACCAGTACCGAACTCTTAACCTCTTTCCTTCAAAATTATGCTACCCTCCTATCTGATCACATTCAATAATGGCACAGAAGGAAGAACCTATGTCAATCCCTTGCTTTCGAAGACCGTTTCTACATGGTCTGGTTTCTCAGATCCCCTTTTCCTGCTATTGGAAAATATGTCACATCTCCCTTCCCTCAGACTGAGGAAGCTTCCATCGAGATTGCGTTGAAATATGACCTAATCTATGCACAATTTGGTTATGTTTATATCATCTTACCTGATCTCCCTAGACCGAGTGGTGCTAATGCACCAGGGCCATACCATGCCACCAATGGTATCGTTGGATCAATTTCACCTCCATACACTCATCCTCCCATGGGTTATGGTTTCCCTCAGGGAGGAGCCAACTCCTCCAGCCCCTCCCTATAGCATGTATCTAGGATAAAACATGCATCCTCCTTTTTCCCAACTTTTTTACCCCAATGTTGCCCAACCTCCTTATTATCCGTATCTGCAGCCTGGTGCTCCAACTCCTTCAGCACAAGCACCTTAGCCTCCATCACCTTTTCAAGCTCTGTAACATTAGTCACCCCACCAAAAAACCAAAACCAAAACCAATCTGCCCCAGGTAATCTACGAAACAATCCCCGAGGGAATACATCTAACACTGCAACCCAACAACAGGGCACTCAGCTAATGTAAGACAGGCCTATTTGCATTAATAGAACTTGTTCTTGTTGCGGTGTCTATGGTCACTATACCCATGATTTTCCTCTTTTACCTTAGATGCATCAGATGTGGGAAGCTCAAGCAAAATCTCGAGGACAGCAAGCCTCCCCTTCGGTTCCTCGTAATGTTGCCCCTACTCAAATGACTGTTTTTACTAATCCTTTTCCCAGCAAGGATTTGTGGCTGCCCAACCCACTGAAAGTCAGGCGGCCACACAACCTTCCCCATCTAGTACCTTTAATTACCAGACCCTGATGATGAACTCTGAAAAACCCAATACCGTTGACCTCAACCTTCAGACTTGGTCCTGCAGTACACTCAGCTCCCCACTGCGTCTGCTACCGTGCCCCAATCTTCTGGTCCCACAGAGCCTATTTTGACACCCACTGGTCCTTTACTGATCCCTTAGCCTAAGGGAGAGATTTATAGCAAGATCCATAAGGTACCATTATGATGAAACATTGCTTCCAGTAAAGCTTCCCACTCCTACAGTATAGTAGATGACTTGGCGCATCCCCTGCCGCCATGTCAATGCTGGAAGTCCTCCAGTCATGCCCTTCACAACGAAAATATATAATAACTACTATGGGAACTGTGGATCCTTTAGATCATCATTTGATTGTATTCGACATTGACAAGTCATAGCATCCCCCCCTCCCTATGTCCGTTGCCTTCCAAATCCCTGTCAAGATCCGGAATGACAATGTCTCCCATTGTATCATTGATGAGGGGGTATCCACCTATGTGGTGTTCACTTCTGTTTGGAAGCAACTCAGATCCCCTGATTCATCCCCTTCTACTATCACCCTTCATGCATAGGATGGCCACTCTTCTCAGCCCCTTGGCATGTTCCGCAATTGTACTATTACTCTTGCGGGCAAGACTTTTTATGTCGATGTTGAAGTCATTGATGCCCCCTTATACTACAACATTCTATTGGTTTGTAGCGACACTTATACGATGCCTGCTTTCCCATATTTAGTTCACTATAAGATGTGCTTTCTTCATAATGGAAATATGATCACCATTGATCAGTTTACATATTACGAACTAAAGTCCCAAACCTCTCCAGTGTCCATTATCTCTTCGGTGGCCAATAAACAAGCAGTTGAACCTCCGACCAGTGTCTCACCCGACGTATATAAACATTCCTCTTTGATTGGTTCATTCCCTAGTCTCCCCCATCCTATATATGACCCTAGCTCATTAAATGTTTGCATGATCCAATCGTCTCGGTCCAACCTAAAACAGACTGGTTCAACCAGCCAACAACCCTGCCCTCCGCAACCTGCTCCTAGTACTTCAAATCAGCCTTTAGGACCTCCTCCTCAAGGCCCCTCACCTGTATCTGGTGTCCATGATCCTATCTATCATCCTAGAATGGTTCCCCCTGGCATTAACCATCTTCGAGCTTTCCTGTTTGGACACTACCCCTCCAGTCAGATATTGTTTCTCGCTCCCCCTCCTCGAGTATTTTCAGTACCTATTATGGCTGCCTTATGTCTTCCCAACATGACCTTGAGGATGCTAGTCTGGTATATTGATCCCCTAGCCAATATCCCACCTATTTAGATGAAACCTTACACTGCTTTCACCTCAGTCCAACGAGTCAACATATCCCCTCCCTTTTCTTTTGTGCCTTAGCCACCACAATAGGACCCTACTCCTATTGCAAAAGCCTCAGGTGAGGGAGGAAAAGATCGTAAGAAGGCACCGAAGGACAAGGTTGCCCAGACAACCCCTACTCCTCCTCAGCCTTGAAATCATACCCCCTCATGTGCTTCCTGTGATGTTTCTAGTCATGCCACCCATACTTGTCCTGAATTGCCTTGTCTTAAGCCCATGGTAAATGAAGCATTTCTTGAGTTTGATATCCTAGATGGCTATGTCACTTTACCCGATTCAGCACTGAAACTCAAGTTGTTTCCCACAAATCATCCTTGTGCTTTGTGTGATTTTCATGGCCAATATACTAACCTCTGTCCCCTCCGCAAAGACTACTGCACCTCTTTGGAAGCAGTCTGCCAATTTTATGCCAAGCGCAACGAGTCCACCTCTCCCTTATTTGTGATTTTTTCTTCTGCAGAACTAGAGGATACATCTGCTCACACTGAAATTCCCCCTCTTGATGTCAAAATGATGGAGCCTTCGACCACCATTCTATACCTATCATCATCTATGAGACCCATGGTGGAAGACCCCTCTGGGATTTCCCCTTCTCTTTCGCTTGACCTCCCTTCAGTGATCACCCTGGGCTCAACATCAGTGGATCCTTCATCTACTTTTTTTTCGGTCACCCTCCGTGACGATGCGAATGTGAGCCTCTCTTATCATGATGACGAGTCAGGTAGCTTTGTTGTGTTAGGTGATATTTCTTCCACCAGCCCCCCGATATTCTATTGCGATGACAACATTATGGAAAAATTTACCACCCTTGACTTTATTTATCCCCCTTACATCGAAACCATGCTTTCGATCCACATACACCTTGTGTTCATTACATTGACACCCAATGTTTTGGTAAGGGGGCAACCATATTTGAGACACCAGGAGAAGCAATTCTCCAAAACCCTCCTAGCGCATATGGTAGTGTTGACTCTATTACCATTATTCTTCCCCATTTAGAAGAACCTCGAGAGTTCCATATCACTTTAGATCACTCTAGGGATGATCCACTTCATCCTTTCTTCATATTAAATAAAAAAACCAGTCCCTTAGACATTTTTGCTGAACAAACTATGGGTTTTCTAGGTGAGCACCAGTTCATTAGATCCAAATCTACTCTTTGGGATAGTGACACCATGTATGCGAACCGAGAAATTTAGTCCATTTGCTTCATATATGCAATACCAAAAAAGATTGGTAATCCTCCATTTGGTTCACCATAATGTAAACAAATGGTAAATCACATCATAAAAATGTTTTTAGATTCCACTTTTCTAAATACATCTGGCATGACCATAATATGCTCGGGGGAACCTATGCCCCACAACCAAAAAAATCCCATATTTTAGCAAAAAACAACACTGAAACCCCCTTTCTCTAATAGATTGCACTTTTCATGTCATTTCCTAGGATAGGTCGTAGTTTTCTTCCAAGTACCTACTACCCAGGTCGTAGAACAGACCCCAAAAATTGCATCATGGCTTGTTCCTGGGCTCTGGGTGCCTAATCTGAAAGTCTAATCCACTGAATTGAACGAGTATGGTTAGGCCTCTTACCTGTAACTGATGGATCTCAATTCTAACAGTCAGTTTTTCCTCTACGATCACCACAAGATTTAGGGCCTTTTGTCCTCTCTACATTCACCACAGATACACTTGCAAATGAATTAAATTGGAGGGAAAATGGGTTATTAAAGGAGAAAGCCCAGATTTTTCTTTTGCCCACTGCGACCCAACCGTAGCTTCGTTTGCAAAAGCATTAGAACCGTTGAAAAGCTCTCACTGAGTTCTCAAATGGGTATCATTTTTTTTTTAGTGATTTGATACTTCACCTAGACACATTTTTTCCAAGAAGGGTCATTTCACCACTCCTCAAAATCGAATTTCATCACTTGCAACACTTGTACTTGGGGCACCACCTTGCCTTCATACTTGTCCATGCTTGTGTCGATTTTCATCATGAGTAACCATATTGTACTCATTTTTTCATGGTCCCAATAGGGTCTGTTCTGTGTGGAAGTATCACTAAGTCACCCTTGTTTAAAGTATCTTAGTTGAGTCATCATTACATCCATGGAGGTTGTCCCGAGTCCCTTTGTATCCCACAATAGTCCTCCATCCTTCATTTCTTTTTTCCTCTCTCCTATCACACATTTTGGCCTTCAGCCATACTATCCCCTATCCCCTCCAGAGTCAATGTTGGAAATACTAGGGGGGGGGGGTGTGAATCAGTATTCCTTTCAATTAGAGCATTAGTTAATATTCAATTATTATCAATTTTTGTATAATGATAGTAGTAAAAAAAGGAACAAAAACGCACACAATTTTTAAGGTGGAAACCCTCTCCGGGAAAAAAACCACATGAATGATTTTCTAATAATTCTTTAATATTCAACTCCAACTGAAAATAAAACTCCAACTTCCTAGAATCTAGAAAAACATTCTTCTCCAGCTCCCACTGGATGGACGCTCCAATGCCTAAGATTCTTCAGTAGTAAACTGAATGGATGCCCCAACACCTAATGAGCTATAACTCACCCTAGCACCACCCTACCACCATAAATTTTTCACAGGCTTGAACCTATTGGTGACTTCATGCACCAGCCTAGCACCACCCTACCACCATATAGAAGAATAAAACAAGAATGGAATCCCCTACCAGGGAAAATGGTCCACTTTAAAATGATATAGAATGATGTAGAAGAAGAAGACACACTAGACCATAACCCCAACTATGACACAACCACCTAATGATGATCCTAGACCTCCCAACATCACCTTTTTAACTCTTGAAAGATAGACAGTTGTACAATTTTTACAATGATGCATTTACAATGACTTAGTACAATGATACCTTTACAATGACTGTATGCAGTGCTGCCCACTTGAAGACTTCATGTGCTAAAATTCTTGCTTCTATTCGGCACCTTGATTTCTGCTCTTCTCATGCTACCCTATGTTGCACCTTGCTTTTATTTTTTTCCCTAGAAATTTTGGTCCTTTGCAGCCCTTGACAACACATGATCTAGCTTTTTCTTTCCTTATAGGAACTTGATATTGAATCTGGTGTATCTCTGTAATTTCAGCTCCCTAATATGTGATTTTTTAGTTTTTTAGTAGTACTATGAGTCTTCTTTCCAATTCCATAGGTCTGATCTAATATGGATTCTTTAAGAGAGAGTTATGCCCAATCTCTCACAAGGACCTAATTATGGATTGTTTCAGTAGAGCGAACTTGTACAATGTACCACATGTCGCTGTTTCTTCATTAGGCTTTAAAATTGATACAACATAAACTGAATTCTGTGACATATCTTCCACTTTTTATAGAATTACAATCTGATCCTCAAAGACAACATTGTGACAATTTTCCCAAGGTCATTTCTTTGAGATGAAGTTCAGGAGCCTGCAAAAACACAAAATTCCACAGATCATATCTCCGAAAATATTGTGCACCCTGATCTAAAATTTTTATAGGAGTTTCCTCAAGATTTCGGCTTCACCTCATAAAAATTTCAGCTTATTAACCTTCATAGAAAAATTTTTAGAGAACAAATTCCATGATGACCTGTTTTAGGTAGCGAAATCCCTACATAAGGAGGATATGAGGAACACAATTTATATAAATGCTTAGGTTGAGAGGGGATTCAACAAGTGAATGTGGGAGGGATTTTAGGAGGCTAAAAATTATTAATTATTGACTTTTCAATGACCCATGCCACAACCCCATGGGGTTTTAGCCCAATAACTGGGGTTACAAACTTGAAACATGAATATCTCTCAAATCGTGAAGAATTATGTGGCATGCCATATATCAACGGAAACATCTCGACAACTAGAAACCATATAAAGCATTATTTACCCAGACTATATTAATTTGATATGTCAAAAATCCCATGCAATATATTGGGGTTAGTCCCTAGTGCTACTTGGGTTGACTTCAATGACAACCACTGATCAATAATATCCCCCTTTGGCATTGATGGAAACACAAGTATTTCCCTTGCGATCATGACACTTCTTCCTACAACATTCTCTCCCCCATTGACATCAATGAAAAAGGGGAACTATGCCTGACACACAACCATATTGCAGACCTTTACACACTTCCACTCCCCCTGACACACAACCATCCTGCAAACCTGTACACACTTCCACTCCCCCTTTATATTCTAAATAAGGAAAATCTAATGAGAACTTGGGAGAATCCCAAGCTTCTGGCGAAGATATTCAAATGCTTCACAAGGTAAATGTTTACTGAATATATTAGCGATTTGTTCTTTTGTACCAGCATACTCAAGTTTGATATTCTTTTCAGCAACTTGTTCTCTAACAAAATGATATTTGATCAGAATGTGTTTTGTTTTTTAATGCATGACAGGACTCTTGGACATGCTGATGGCACTGGTGTTGTCACAGAATATGGGAATAGGCTCACTGAATTTTACTTGAAGATATTTTAAAGTTTGTTTCTTCCAAAGGACTTGAGTACAACATGCTGCTGTTGTAATGTATTTTTCTTCCACTGTAGATAACGAGATTGATGTTTTCTTTTTGCTCAACCATGATACAAGACAACCACCTAGATAGAATGTTGCTCCACTTGTACTCTTACAATCATCAATGATTCCTGCCCAATCTGCATCTATAAAGGCTTGAATAATGAGATTGTTACCCTTAGGATACCACAAGACATATTCTGTTGTGCCCTTTAGATATCGAAGAATTATTTTGACAACAATAATATGTGATTCTTTTGGTGCTACTTGGAATCTTGCTACTTGTCCAACTGCTTTCATAACATCTGGTTGGGAGGCTGTTACATATAGAATACTACCAATCATAGATCTGTATAACCTCTGATCCAAATCCTTAGATGAGTCATCTATGCTCAATTTGCAACCTGTTAACATCGGAGTAAGGACAAGTTTGCAATCTTCCATTTTGAATTTCTTGAGAATTTCCTTGATGTAATTGGCTTGACATATAGATATTCCTTTCTCTTGCCGAGATATTTAAAGCCCTAAGAAGTATGTCAGCTCACCAAGTAAATACTTCTCGAACTCACTTTGCATATTTGTAGAAAATTTCTTACTTAGTTGATCATCATTGCTATGAAATATTATATCATCCACATATACCTCAACGATTGTTAAATTATCTTGATCTATTTGTACATAAATATTGCTATCAACAGTACCATTCTTGAACCCTTGTTGAACTAGATATCCATCAAAACAAGCTTACCATGCTCTGGAAGCCTGCTTGAGACCATATAGAGCCTTCTTTAACCTGCAAACATAATCTTCTTCTTCTGGTAGTAGAACACCTTCAGGTTGTTCGATATAAACTTATTCTTCTAATTCACCATTCAGAAATGCTGACTTAACATCCATTTGGTATAATTTGATTTTTCTTGAACATGCATAGGTGAGAAACATTCAGATGGCTTCCATTCTCGCAACTGGTGAAAATGTTTCGTCGAAATCAATTCCTTCCACTTGTGCATAGCCTTTGCAAACCAATATTTCTTTGTTTCTGGTAACCTGTCCATCTTCATTCAATTTGTTCTCGAACAACCATTTAGTCCCAATGACATTGTTATATTTTGGTCATGGAACTAATTCCCAGGTGTTATTCTTCTCAATTTGATCCAATTCTTCATTCATATCTGCTACCCAATGTTCATTCTGGCTGGCTTCCTTAAAACTACTAGGCTCAAAGGTTGATAGAAAAGAAATGTGAGCTTGTTGTGATGAACGAAGTTGTCGACTTTCATTTATGTCACCAATGGTTTGATTTGATGGATGGTTCTTTTGAATCCATTATTTGGTTCTCTTTGGAGGAGCTTCTTGTTGTTGTTCTGGTTTATCTTGATGATCATTATTTAATTCTTCCTGGTTGATAGTTTCTTCTTGTTCTAGAATTTTCTCCATGTCCTTTTCAACCTCTCTCTCAAGTTTCAAAGATTCTAGATCCTCATCATTATTCGTTAGAACACAATCTTCATCAAATGTAACATTTACGCTCTCCATGATCTGTTTTCATCTTATATTATAGAATTTATAGGCCTTTATTTTGCGTGAGTAACCAAAAAAGATACCTTCATCAACACATGATTCAAAATTACCCAAATTTTGATCTTCTCTTTTCATATAACATTTGCTTCCGAAAATTCTGAAATATTTTACATTAGCAGGTTTTCCTTTCCATAATTCATATGGGGTCTTGTTGCAATTATTTCTGAGAAGACTTCGATTGATAATAAAGAATGCCATATCAATTTCTTGAATCCAGAATTTCTCATCCAATTTTGAGTCCTTCAACATTGTTCTACCCATTTCCTGTATGATTCTATTCTTTATTTCAACAACTCCATTTTGCTGAGGTGTTCGTGCCGTTGAAAATTGTCTTTTTCATTCCATTTTCGTCACAGTATTGCTGAAATAATTTGGAAGTGAATTCTCCACCATTATCTTATCTTAGACACTTTATTTTCAAATTAGTTTCATTTTCAACCAACTCCTTGTAGATCTTAAAGCACTCAAATGCTTCATATTTTTTCTTTAGGAAACTGACAGTTGTCATCCTGGTATAGTCATCAATTATTAACATGAAATATAATTCTCCATCTAAGCCTTTTTTTCTCATAGGACCACATAAATCAGTATGTATCAATTCCAATGGATGTGATGCAAAGTGTTATTTTGCTTTAAATTGGACTTTTTTCCGCTTGCCACGCTGATAGGCCTCACATAGTGTGTTGGAAGGTTTTGAGATTTTTGGCATTTCGCGTACTACTTCCTTGTTGCTTATTCTGACAAGATTGTCAAAGTTTATGTGACCCATTTGTTTATGCCATAACCATCTTTCATCTTCTTTAGCTAGTAGACATGCTTTAGTTGCTTCATCTAGAACATATATGTCATTTGGAGCTCGACTTGCTTTAGCCACAATTTTACCATACCTACCTTTCCTGATTTCACATTTTGTGGAGTTGAATAGCATTGTGAGTCCTTGATCACACATTTGTCCAACACTGAGTAGATTTTGATTCATGTTTTCAACAAATAAAACATTATTGGCTATAACATCTTTTCTTCTGAGAGTGACGGTACTTGATCCTATAACATTTGAAGATCCATCATTTCCAAAGGATACACTTCCATCCTTCTTCTCTTTCAGAGAAATAAATTTCCTTCTATCTCCAGTCATATGCATTGAGAAATTGCTATCAACATACCACACATCTATGTTGTTTTGAGCCTTGAGAGTGAGAGCACAATTATCAGTCTTCTTCTTCTTCTATGTTCATTCGTTATGTGGTTTCGAATATTCTTCTGGAGGATTTTTAGGTATGCAGTCTCTAGCTATGTGTCCAAAGTTCTGATGTTTGTAGCATTCCATATTATTTCTTAAATGTTCAAATCTATTGATGTTTCGCTGAGCCTTGGGAGGTTAATATTTGAAGGATATCCTGGAATTGTATTGGTTCCTAGGTATGTGCGACATTCTACAGCTTTATGACCAAATTTTCCACATGAATAATAATAGCCATGAAAAATATGCCGGTACCTGGATGGAAATTTTCGTTGAGGAATCGTCTTCCAAGGATGTTCTTGCGAATCTTGTTTAATGAATTCTACATGCATGTCAGATCTCATTGGCTCATTGTATTTTGTTGTGGAAGGTCATGCTTCTTCTTCTTTGTAACAAAGTCTAGTTCTATCGTTGTAAGATTGTTGATTGTTGATGAGTTCTTCCAATGCGCTTGAGCTGTTGGCATAGTTTTGGAAAGTTTTTCCCTTCTTCACTTCCTTACGTAGCGAGACTACCTCAGATTCTAATGCTTCCCTTTATTGGTTTCTTTCTTCCAACTTATTTTGAAGTGACTCTTCAATACATTTATGTTCTTCAAATTCAATTTTGAGACCTTGAACTTGTTCTTTAAGAGTATTGGAATGGATCGTCTCAGCCTTGAGCTCTTTTATAAGCCTAATTTCCTCCTTAGAAAATTATTGTATGATCAACCCTTCTTCTTCATTGTTTGATAGCTATTTTTATTGTGCTTGGCCATAAATAATACTCTCTCATTGGCTTCTTCCTTGTTATCACTGTTTTCATTAGATGATGAGGTATCTTCTTTAGAGAGAAAGTTCCTTTTTGGATCCTTTCCTTTTTTCTTGCTTGTTTAATTTCTTAAAGCCTTTCTTTACTTTTGAGTGGCCATCACTTTTGTTCGGAAATTTTTCTCCGAAATTCCCAACCTCACCACAGCTGAAACATATCAATGGAAGTATACTTTTGAATTTTCCCTGACCAATTTTTAGTTTTCTCCTAAAGTAAGCATATTCTTCATCTAAAAGACCTTCATCATCTCCCTTTTCTTCACACTTGTAGGTTCTTGTCTTTTCAATTGAATATTGTTTGTCCTTATTGGTTTTCTTAGATGCAACGAACATAGTTTATAGATGCGAAGTACCCTCTTCTTCATCAAGTCTCATTTCATATGCTATGAGAACTCCATGTAATTCCTCTTTGCTGAGTTTGTCAAGATTTGCACTGTATTCTAAGACCAATAAATTTGGGTCAAATCTCCCTATTAACATTCTAAGAATATTTCGTATAATAGTATTCTCATCAACTGGCTCTGCCAATCCTTCCAAAGTATTGGTTATTTCATCAACGTATTGGATGTATGCAACAATGTTGCCATCTTCTTTCATTTTGAGTTGCTGAAATTTTGATCTATAGATTTGAAGCTTTCCTTCTTTGACATTTGAGTCACCTGCATATATATTATGAAGCCTGTCCCATACATTTTTGGCAGTTTTACAACCCAACACCTTATGATAAGCAGATTCAATAAGTCCACTGATAATAATATTCTTTTATTTTGCATCATTTACCAAATTATTCCTACCTTGTTCATCCGCGGTTGACGTAATCCATTTTGAACAGTGTCCCATACTTCGTAACCTTGCACCAAGAGATAGACCTCCATTCTTCCTTTCCAGAGTGCATAATTATTTTCATTGAAGAGAGGCACACCATTATTGGTATGCTCCATGACCTCCTTGCAACTATTAAACTGCTATTGAATGAACCAAGCTCTGATTCCAATTGTTGGAAATACTGAGAGGGGGGGTGAATCAGTATTCCTTTCAATTAAAGCATTAGTTAATATTTAATTATTATCAGTGTTTCTACAATGATAGCAGTAAACAAAAGGAACACAAATGCACACATTTTTTAAGGGGGAAACTCTCTTCAGGACAAAAACAACCTGAATGATTTTATAATAGTTCTTTAATATTCAACTTCAATTTAAAATAAAGCTCCAACTTCATAGAATCTAGAAAATCATTCTTCTCTAGCTCCCACTGGATGGACGTGCCAATGCCTGAGATTCTTCTGTAGTCAACTGAACATATGCCTCAACACCCAATGAGATACAACTCACCCTAGTGCCACCCTACCACCCTAAATTTATCACAGGCTTGAACCTGTTAGTGACTTCATGCACCAACCTAGCGCCACCGTACCACCCTATAGAAGAATAAAACAAGAATGGACTCCCGTACTAGGGAAAATGGTCCACTTTATAATGATATATAATGATGTAGAAGAAGAAGACATAGTAGACCATAACCCCAACTATGAAACAACCACCTAATGATGCTCCTAGACCTCCCGACACCACCTCTTCAACTCTTGGTAGATAGACACTTGTATAATTTTTACAATGATGCATTTACAATGACTTAGTACAATGATACCTTTACAATGACTGTATGCAGTGCTGCCCACTTGAAGACTTCATGTGCTGAACTTATTGGTGTTTTTCTCCACCTTGATTGTTGCTCTTATCATGCTAGCCTCTACTGCACCTTGATTTGCTTTGCTTCCCTAAAAATTTTGGTCCTTTGCAGCCCTTGACAACACATGATCTAGCTTTTTCTTGCCTTCTAGGATCTAGATATTGAATCTGGTGTATCTTTGTTATTTCAGCTCCCCAATATGTGATTTTCGATTCTTTAGTAGTACTCTAAGTCTTCTTTCCAATGCCATAGTTCTGATCCAATTTGGATTCTTCAAGAGAGATTTATGCCCAATCTCTCATAATGACGTAATTATGGACTGTTTTAGTAGAGATAACTTGTATGACGTACCTAGTGTCATTGTTTCTTCATTCATCTATGAAATTGATGTAGTTAATACTACAGTCCGTGAAATATCTTCCACTTTTTACAGAATTCCAATCTGATACTCAGAGAGATAGTTATGAAAATTTTCCTAAGGTCACTTCTTTGAGATGAAGTTTAGGAGCCTGCAAAAACACTGACTTCTAGAGATCATATCTCTGAAAATATTGTGTACCCTTATTTAAAATTTTTATAGGAAGTTACTCAAGATTTCAAATTCGCCTCATAAAAATTTCAGTTTCTTAACCTTTGAAGAAAAAAATTTAGAGCGCAAATTCCACGATGACTTGTTTCAAGTAGTGAAATCCCTACATAAGGAGGATATGAGGAACACAATTTATATAAATGCTTAGGTTGAGAGGGGCTTCAAAAATTGAACACAGGAGGGATTTTAGGAGGCTAAAAATTATTAATTATTTACTTTTCAATGACCCATGCCACAACCCCATGGGGTTTTATCCCACTAACTGGGGATACAAACTTCAAACATGAATATCTCTCAAACCGTGAAGAATTACGTGGCGTGACATATATCATAGGAAACATCTAGACAAGTAGAAACCATCAAAAGCATTATTGGCCTAGAATATAGTAATTTGGTAGGTCAAAAATCCCATGCAATATTTGGGTAGTCCTTGGTGCTGCTTGGGTTGACATCAATGACAACTAGTGAGCAACAGTTGAGTTAGTAGCTGCCAAGTCATCCATGCCCTTTATGCTCTAACAAGGGAAGTCGTTAGCCTGCTACTCAGTACCCCCCATTCCACCATCATTCTCGGTGTTATTCTATCAGTCGCTTTACTGTTATCCCTCATGTCTTAGTTGAGGATCCCTTATTGCCTCACGTATGGAAAAACCCCTTCTGTCGACATCAGCTTATTCATTTGAGGAGACAGGTCTAGAGGGCAGTGTAACGTGGTTCCAACTTCCACTTTTTTTTGGTTCCTTAGATCAAGAAAAGGGACCCTTTATTTCCCTTTTACTTGATTGTTTCTTAGTTCCAGCTCATCATGGGATGATCAAGGTCCGTATACTTGATGGTTCATTGATGCAATGGGTTGTACCAATGATTCCCAGGTATGTGTGAGATGTTTCATACCTCATGAGGGTTTGGCCCTTGAGGTAGCCCCCCACATGCGCAGATTACCTCTCTACTACACCCTTGGATGTAGCTCCATATATTTCATGGTTATGGCCTCAATCGCTTGAAAAAACTTTTTATTTGGCATGTATCAGTTAGATTTTCAGAGCCCTTTCTTGTTTTACATGACCTCTATGGTTATACTTATATCTCATGTACTCAGATATTATTGTATAAGTCCTGGCTTTTGTCCTAGGAACAATATGTATGTGGGGTTCATTATTATATTTTTTGTCTGGCCCATATTTATGCCAGCATGTATTATATAGTTCAGTCCCATGTTTTCTAGACACATCGTTATTCTTTGTACTTTGTTATCTCAACAGGCATAGTTATGCCTCCCTCGCCTCACTCATAAAAGACACTCGTCACACCTGTAATTCTTGCCTCCTCAGGGTCTTGTCCTATCGCACTTCATTCCACCTCATATTTATCTCTCTTACTCCCCTTTTATGTCTAGTGACTGGGCTCTTACAACGTACTTCAATCATATGATTAGCTCCTAACGCTCACACGTTGGGGGGAAATTTGTTACACCAATTTTTGGTCATCTAACATGTTGCTATTAGATGGACTAAAGTACACTATATAAGACAAATTTTACCATATTTAAATTGCTTTCACTATGAAAAATAACTTAATAATCCATAATTTATTAACTTGTTTATGGTCTAAATAGGAAATCCCAAGAGGAATAATTGAATAAATCCTTATTCATTTGATTTTCCTAAAAGGATAATTGATTAAACTACTGTTTAATTAAAATTCCTGGTCATATTTAACCAAAAACAGGAAAATTAATTAGACAAATAATTATTTATCTTGTTATTTTATAGGAATAAATGGATTTGACCAAATTCAAATTATTTTTCCCTCCAACAAAAAATAATAAAATATTACATAAAAGTTGGATCTAGATTTGGTTAATAATATTTTAATTATCCACCAATATCTAGACTAACTCAATATTTTTTTTATAAATAGAAGTGTTTTTCCATTCATTCACTACCTTTTGTTGCCTAGAGATCACTCTTGATCTATACTTTTGTTCTGACTTTGATCCTCCATCGTTGTCATATTTTTCTACTTTTTTCTTGTCAGCTCCCTTTGAGTTCCATTTTTGTCTGGGTTTTTTGCACCATCAAGGGAGAGAGATCTTAGATCTAAAGCACCGATGACATACAAGAACCCATCCCATTGAGGGGGACTGGTAACATCTTTATCTGTTCCCTTCCCAGGTGTCACAATACAAAAAATTCTTTAAAATTTCTTGTCTTGTTCATTGGATGCATGGATAAAATCTTGCTTATTATTTGTTGTTTAATGTCTTTTAATGCATAGATCTAGATTTATGTAACATTTGTTCTAATCACTAACTGCAGATCTAAGGATATTTACAACCATCTTTGATGTTAGGATTATTTTTTATGCACAAGCAAAGTGATTCCAATCATGAATGCGGGAATCAAACTAAAATAACAAACCAGGGCTTCTGAGGCTAAACCACCTCGCCCTTCTCAATAGAAACAGGATTTACCACAATCCTCACTAGATTAGTAATCAATAAAAAATCATGGATGCCACCGGATTTATCCAAATACACCGTGAGGAATTTTTCTACCTGCTAGTGTCTAGGCTTTAGCACAAAACAAAGCCTGATCCAGGGATCACTAGGCCATAACCGAGACACCACCCTCTAGGATTTTCCGTATATCCTGCCATTCACTGAAAAGGATTACAAGGCATGATCAAGTGAAAAAAGACATATATTCTTTACCGTAAATCCCTTCATTCACTGTTCGAGGATTCCTAGGCCCACTGAGGCATACAATACTTGTATTTACCACAACACACAGTCTGGTTCATGGGTCAGTAAGCCAGTGGATTTACCACAATCCACAGTATGGTTCAGGGTTTGCTAGGCCATATGTTAACTTATTCAAAGATCCACCTCAATCAGTTTCAAATCTGTCTGGAACTCCAGATTAACCAAAATATGAGAACCCCATCACACCATGGCGATCTAGAAATGGAAATAAATGGTGAATAACACTGTCACACCTATAAAAACCCATGCCAATGAAAACAAGAGAACCAATAACACAAATGCAACCATGCATGCCCAATATAGCAAGGAAATGACACATGAAAATTGATACCTACAAGTCAACTCATTGTATAAAATTTATCCTTCTCCTCCTTGCTTGATATTCTCTTCCTCTTTTCCTTCATTTCTTTTCTTCATCCAATGCTAAAGTGTTCCAAAAAAAATCTAAATTTCCAAGAGTGTGTGAGAGAGAGAGGGATCTCCAAAACTGAACTGAAAAAAGGTACCAACTGATCCTAAGAAGCCTTTTTTTATCAATTAGGCCTTTATTTTCTTCATTTTTCCATTATTTTCATTCATTTTCTTCCCTGTGACCTTTCACCTTCATTTTCTCCTAATTTCCATTATTTTCATAAATAAAATTCCAAATAATCCCACTTTTTCCTTTCTAAAGCTTTAGCCATTTCCTTTGCCAATTTCCTTAGCCATAGTAAACCAAATGAACACCCACATTAGGATGTTTTTATAAACATTCAACTTGGAATAAGTGTCCCATATACATGGTTACATTTTCCAAAAGGGACCACATTTGAGACTCGGGTCGAGTGTTTGACCTAAAATAATGTACGCATCTAGCATCTTCTTCAAATTCTTCTAAATAAGGGGTTCCAAATTTGGGTGCATTTTCCTTAAATTTTGTTGGAAGGTTTTGACCCTGTATTTTATGGGGATGACAGGTTGAATGATCCGGATATCATATGTCTTGAGCTCATCATATGTCTAGGAAAACACATCCCGATATTTTCTGAACAGGTTGATGAATGTTTTTATTTCATTTGGTGAGCAACCAACACCAAAATTGATGAACTTAGGGTTAACTTGGGTCCCAACATAGTTAATGATCAAATAGGAAAATTACCTGGTACATATTTTTTTAAGGTAGAAAAAAAAAGAACTCGATTTTGAAAAGTGGTGATGCATAATCAAATTTTTTTTTAGAGCATATTTTTGGCACTTAATTTTTTTTTTTTAATGTCATGATTTTCCTTTTGATTTTGAAGTGGTAGTGCATAATCACCCACTTTTTTTTGGAGGGTTGATTTTAACACTATACATTTTCTAATGTCTTCTTCTTCGTTGAGATTTTTATTCTTAGGTGCATTTATGTACTTATTTTATTTTTTTATTTTTTTATTATTGAAATCTTCCTTTTTTTCACATAATAAAAAAATTAAAAAAAGGGTCAATATTTTAAAGTTTGGATTTTCTATATGTTTATGTGCTGTTAATTAATATTTCATTGCACATCAAATAATTCGCTAAAAAAGAAATAGTTTTCACCATATGAAAAAATAAATACATATTTTCAATATAAATACAATGAAAAAATACACATTTTGAGACTTTTGTTAAAAATAACATGTTAAATAAACTATTTTTTTTGGGAAAATCTTAACAAAAAAACTTAAGAAGAGAACATTTTTTATAAATTTTATGTCAAAAATTAATAGTAATCCCAGTTTTTTTTGCAAAAAATAAGTATTCTTCTCATAACATATCAAAGTATAAATATTACAAATAAAACTGATTAATAGCTCTTAAAATTGAGCTTTATTTGAAAGAATAATTTAAAGCTAATCAATAATATCAACTAATCCATGTTCAACATATTCTAGAACACCATTAATGTCTTCTTCCACAACATTTTCTACTTCATTTTGGTCATTGGCAGCTTCTAATGGATCTTTCATGTTTGCAAATCGTCCAAAGTGTCCTTTTCCAATCATTCCATATAATGGTGGTTTAGGTTCCTTTTCAATTTTTTCCACATGTGATTCATTAAAATCCCCTTTCCTCAAACGAACTTCTTGGATTGCATCTGGAAGAAATTGAAGAGCATTAATTATTTGTTGAATAAATTTGCATTGCACTGGGCCTTTATCAATGGCAATGCAATTTTTTCCTTTTTTAGGCAATATGCTAGTGTTGTACCTAATCATCAAGCACAAAATAAATAATTAATAAAATTAGTATAAACACATAAAAACTAAAAACTAAAATATTTAAATTCAATTTTATATAATAAAACTTACCTAAACCTGAGAATAATTCCAAAACCCAAACTCCTTCATTTGAACATAGATCTATAAGATAGTTAATCAATTCTTGCGGTTTTCTATAAATGTTAGCTATATCTCCTTTTGCATATTTATCCTCATATGTTAGTTTTATTACAAAAACATCATGAACCAATACTTGACTATGACTCTTCCCATCTACTCGATTCAGAAGAATAGGCTTATAACTATCCCCTTTTGTCCACCATTCAACATGGATAAACTCACAATCATTTATAATAGACTGATGTTCACAAGAAACAAGATTTGACTTCTCCCTGTAACATAACATAGTAAAATTTCAATTAAATTGTACATAAATAATTTTTTTTAACATTAATCAAACATACAATATCAATGTCTTACCATGTTAGTTGCAACCTTGAGTTTGTTTTTCCCTTGAAGCTTGTTAATAGCATAGCAAATTATGTGTTTGAATGAAATGCCACAAATCTCCAAAGTGGTAATGTTGTGACTTCTTGAAAACTAGAGACCAATTTACTAAAAGCTTGATAAGTATATGGTTCACTATCATATGCAATGTCTGAGAAATTGAAACCATGAAGAATATCTACAATAACTAGGGCATATTCCCTTTTAGGTATGAGTTTTTCAATGTCTTCACAATCACCTGGTATTACTTGATATTGAATACTGTCAAGTCCATTCCAAATGAAATTATTAAGAGTAGGATCAAGTTCAGTGTTCATAAGGCAATGCTTTCTCATCTATCCCAGTTTAAGTTTTTTCAATAAATCTTTTGAAAGTATCTGGTACTCCATTTCAATCCTTCTTCAACATCTTTATTAACATTATATATATATACAAATATATATATATATATATATATATCTATATATATATATATATATATATATATATTTGTGTGTGTGTGTGTGTGCGTAGTAAAATAAAAATAGTTTACATATGAATAAAATGAATTTATAAATAAACATACCTTATTGAATGCAATATAAAAATCTTTAAGTGTTGTAGAACTTGATTCTAGGTAGTGGTGCACAACATCATCCAAACTGCATTCATTCAACATTTTGAGCATATGTTCTTGTATTTTGATATAAATCTTTTGACTGAACAAATACAGCTAAAAATTTTAATATAGTGATATATATAACAAATTCTACCAACAAAATTATGTTTTATTTAAAAGAATATTATAATCAAAGGAAAAGTAAAATAGTTCAATAAACTTACTTTTGAAATTCTATGCACATTTCATCCATTGATAATTCACCTGACTTCACAAGGGATAGTATTGATTGACTAGTTTCTCATCCTTCACTCTTTGGTTCTCCAAGGTATTATTGTCATATCCTCTAGGAATTTCTTCATTTCAGGACTTATCTTACCATTGGTACATCTTATGGGTTTACTCTTTTTAACTTTCGGATTTTTTACGGAAATATTCTCCTACCTCTCAAAAATCTCATAAATCAATTCTCATACCTCCCCTGTTCTAAATGCCAACTAAAAAAAATTATCCATCTAAATATATTTGAATGCATTTTTAGATCTTTTGATTTGATTTTGTCATAAATTTGGTAACTTGTTCCCATTAAACATTCATTCCGAAAGGTTAGACTAACTTTTTCCTTATCCCCACCACATTTTGCTATGAATTCATTATGAATAAATCTGACCCTTTGGATTTAAGTCATTTTCATTTTGTACTCATTATCTGCATTATGATCGAATGCCAATAGATTTGATTCTGTTTCTGTTAAACCAATGTAAATGACGCATTTCATTTTTTGAAAAAAGATAGTTCTTGGGATATTCCTCAGTCAATTGTCTTTTAGCCTCTACCGAATGGTTCCCTCCAATTACATAATATTTATAGTAAAAAAATTGTGCCTTGTCAAATGCCTATTTTTTGGGAACCTGACATGGATCAACAAGAACCACATAATCCACCACATGCGTATATGGATTGAACCTGGACAATGTTTTGATATTATGCACATGTAGGTGAGGTGCCTTTGTAATTTGATATTGAGATTGTACTTCATTTGGCCTATATAATTGGTTGAAATTAAGGTCAAATGATGGCCACCACAAATTAATTTATTCTTCCTCAAATCAAATCGAATGGCATTTTGTTTGTTTTAATAATTCCATCCTCTAACTCAGCACCCCGTGTTATGTTTTCTCTTCTTCCTTTAGAGCTTTCAATATTTTCTTCACTGCTACTCATGAATTTTACAGGATGACCAAAATTTGATTTCTTCTTCTTATCAGTTAACATATCCTTTTTTGGATAGACAAGCTCTCCATCATTAGGTAGAAGAGAGACATCTTTGTCCATTTTTCTTTTTTGGTTTTGTATTGATTTTCTCCTTTTGCACAATAGTTATAATCTTCTCCTCACTAATTCTATCATAATTTTCAGCTTCATCTTCCAAATTTTCAAAAGAAACATGTTTAGGTTTACTAAACTAAACCACCTTAGTGAGTCTTGGTGGATTCCCTCTTTGTACTATTGCAATGTCATGAGCTATTGATCTTTGCTTCATTCTCCTTTCTTCTTCTATGTTTGTGTGGAAAGTCTTGATCATAGTAATAAGATTTGGCTCCATATAATAAATACCCTCAAACATGTTTGAAAGAGGCTGAACAAAATCCTATGAAACAAAATAATATATGTCAATGATCAATAATTTATAAAAAATTCAATAATCCTTACAATAATGCATAGAAAAAAGATAAATAAGCATACTTACAATGTTATTTGCAATGTTGCTTACGATTATGCACACAACTTTGTAGATGTTTCATCTGTGTCATACTTGACCTTTGATAGATGATATCTAACTTTTTCACTTTTATTAGCCATTCTCGCAAGAACATAAATAGTGTTTGTATTTGGCACCAAACATATGTTTCATACTCTGTCCATCACCTCATATGATTCACTTAAGTGATTCATACCAGAAAACAGATAGATATGTATATCATCATCTATTTCATTGTCTTCAAGATACCATGAAAAATATGTTTTATTTATTTCCTTTGCGTTCATTCATTGAAAAAAAAAGCTTTAATGAACTTGATGGGCCACTTGCTTGACTTTTATTACGTTTTTCAATTTTTGTGTGTTCAACAGTAGTGATAGCGTTTCCATAAATATCCTTATTGTGTCTAGCAATATCCATAGTGTGTCAAGCTGCAACTCTATATTTGGCAGTTACTACCCTTTGTTGAGAAACGTTAATGGAAATATTTTTTGATTCCATCCTCATGATAAAAATAAGTATATTTATTATTTAATCAGAAAACACATATATAAATTAATCATTTTTTTAAAGTTTTCCAATACAAGTTTAAAATTAATCGAAAATTTATGTCTATAAAATAAAAAATAAAAATAAAATATTTGTAATACTATATAAATTTAAATTAAAAAATAAAGTTAACTATATAAGTTTTCGAAATATAACTATATATTATTTTAAAATTATAAACACACACACACACACACACACACACACACACACACACACACACACATATATATATATATATTTTAATATAAAGCTTTTTTTAAAACAATTTAAAAAAGAAAATAATTTGAAACATGTTCTCATGTTAAGTTTTTTTTTTTTTTTTAAATTAGAAAAGGAAAAGAAAAAAAAAAATTTAGATTGAAAAAAGTTTTAATATTAAGTTTTTTTTTTCTTTTCTCTTTTTGTAAGTTAAAAATAAATAAAATAAAATAAATTAATTTAAAAAAAAAAAATTTAATATTATTTTTTCTTTTAAATTATAAAAATATATATTTTAAAGTTTTAAATTTAATTTCAAAATTTTTATTTTTGAAATGTTTAAAAAAAAAATTAAAAATTTATTTTTTTGATGTCGCTAGGGGTGGGAGGCCAGCCGAGCGGCATCATGGAGCTCTTATTGGGTAGCCTCCAGCCCTTTGCTGGGCAGAGATCGATTCTGGGGCGCCGCTAGGCCATCGTCCGACCCCCACCTCGACGAAGGTTCTTGGCATTATGATGCATGTGTTGTCCTTCATGGCAACCCACTTGTAAAATACCAAGTATATGGTTTCTCGATAAGCTTAGAGGTGAAAAAGTGATGGAACACAATGGCAGAATGATAGGAGAAAGGTTTTGGACATGAGAATCAGAAGATGGCTAAAGTACGTAATTGAAGAACCATACACTAGTTAGTAAAGGAAAAGTCACGTATACATGTGGGTATGAAGAAGAAAAGTCACGTATGTGCTAGCGCAATAATATTATAATACCAAGGGAATTTACCGTGACATTAGCCCACAATATTGAGAGCAATAATACTTATTTGATCCCTTCCAAGAATACCATTGACACTTGTGTGGTTTTGGCTCATGGTATTGGTTAAGGCTTAGACTATATAAGGAGGTGAAGACCATAGTGTTATGGGTGCATGGGTATGTGAATTGAATGAATACTTCAATCTAAAGTATATCAGCATGGAATGGGCTATAATCAATAGATAGATCTGATATAATGATGCACTCGTGAAAATATCATGGATCAAGATCTGTAGACCTGAAATGACTATATATTTGCATGATCTGTTTATGAGTTGTTCAGATATGTGGTCTTCCGTATGTTTGGTATAGTGAAGGGTATGATTTGAGTAAGTTTTTAGTTTATAAGTGTTGTGCAGTCCTAAAATATTTATAGATCTATACACAGGTTCGACTCATGGAAGGTGAGTATAAACATGGGTTTGGTTTTGCATAGACACATATATATTCAGTGACATATTGAGATCTATACACGAGTTGGTTACATGATAAGTGTGTATATACGTAGATATTCCTTCTGGAAGGGGCATATGCAAGCGAGGGTTTTGCTGAAGAATAATGAAGAAAATGTCTGATCAGTTTTGTTGTGTTTATGTTGTCTATCAATGATGTCTTCATATAGATCTGGGTTGTTTTAGTACTAATTATGCTGCTAGTTGATTGTGATTAAAGATCAGTGATTGGTTGACTAAAAAATGATTGATGCTACTAACTGTATGAGGGCTCTCAAAAAATGAAAAAATATGTCAGAATATCTCTGATAAATTCTAAGTCTGAGTCAAAATTCTAAACATAATATATTAAGATCTATACGCAGGTTTATCTACAGAAAAGTGTGTATACACACGGGTTACCATAAGTAAAGTAGTGTATACATTTTGTCTTGCGAATGATCAAGGTTGCAGTTGATTTAGTGTGTTGATGTAGAAGTCTGGCTTGATTTCTATGTTCTGGTTACAATGATCTCACTGTTCTGTTGAATTGGGTTGATGTTTACTTTAGCTGATCTACAAGTTGTGGCGTGTTAAAGTTGTTGGATCCTGTGTGAAAATTTATGAAACGTGGTCCACAGTGGTGTTGAGGGTTGGAGACAGTTATTAGATCAGGGGGTTGTAGCTCCCTTCTAGTCATGGCTGGTAAATGAGAACAGGGGGTTGGAGCTCCCTTCTAGTAGCAGTTGGAGAACGAGTGAAAGTTGCAACCTTCTATAAGTGGGTTCCCGCATGCTGGTATGAGTCTCCGCTCGTAAAATATTGTAAGAATTTTTCTATATAATAAACATTGAAGATAGAGATGACATAAACGATGGTTTTCTCCGACATTGGGATTTCACCTTAAATCCTGGTGTTCATGTGTGTTGCTTATGTGTGATTATTAATTTTGTTCTTACTTCACATGTTTAATTCTTACTAAATGTCTCACTACGAGACAAAAGGACATTGGTGAGGGGCAAAAAATGTCACCATAAGCTCATTGGTGACGGTCAAAGGAGCTTTCGTCACGAAAAAATGAACATCACCAAAGACAGCATCACCAAAAGTATAGGTATTGTGGTTACATTCAAGTTTCGTCACTAATAATGATTTATAATGATGGATAGTGACGATCACCATCTCATATGACCAATGGTGATAGTCCTGGTCACGAAAAAATTGAACGTCACCAAAGGTGGCGTCACCAAATGTATGGGTTGTGGTTACATTCAAGGTCCATCAGGAATATTAATTATAATGATGGGTAGTGACCATCACCATTTCATATAAAAAAATGATTTATTGTAATGGACCTTTCACGATCGTCACTATTGGTGCATATATATGGCGACGTTTGTTGACCATTACCATTTAATATTTGGTGAGAGTAAAAAATGTCATGATAAGCTCATTGGTGACTTCAAGTTCTATCATGAATAATGACTATTATGACAAACAATGGACCTCACCATTTCATATCAACAACAATGATTTATGGTGATGGACCTTCCATGGTCTTCACCATTGATGCGTATATATGTTGGCATTAGTTGACCATCACCATTTCATATTTTGGTGAGGGTTGAAAAATCTCACCACATGCTCATTGGTGATGGTCAAAAGAATCTCTGTCACAAAAAACTTATCGCCGCCATTCCATATGAATATTAAGGCATGATGGAATTGAACCACCAACCTCCTTCTAAGGTGTTCTTCCAATGAGCTAGCACCATTCAAAGAATTAGAATTTTAAAAATTATATCTTGAAACTAGATTGTAAATTCTACAACTTTCAATAAATTAAACCCTTGACAATATTTTACTAAACAAGCAAAACATCATTGAAGCTGCAGGTCCCTACCTAATTCTTATGAAAGTTATGAAAAGTAGGTGGAGGGAAAAATAGTTATGTATAAGAGACTCGATATGTTCAGTTGAATACTTAATTAGAATTGAAATTTTGAAGAGATTTGTATCCTACAAATGACCTATAACTCGCAAATGCACCTAATATTGTAAAGGAAATGTCATAAGTGGATAGCATATGGAAGAAGAGCATGATGAATATAGACGTGATATGTTACAAGTTGAATGAAAGAAAAATCTCAATGTCATTGTTGTTGGGTGAATTTTTATAATTGGGACCTTTTTATTTCCTTTATCACGTAAATATTCAAATTACAAATTATAAATTTTAGATATCTAAACGATATCTAAACTTATGTGAAAATGTAACATGGACCTCTAGGGAACCACACAGAAAAATAAAAAATAATATATATTAATATATATATATATATATATATATCCCATTTACATAAAGCAACAACAATTTGGAATTTCACAAGTCCATACTCAAAACATGACAACAACCAAAAAATAAAAAATTTTGAAACTTATCACAGTAAGAGTATCTCTTTTTAGCAGAGGACACCAAACAATAACATAGTAATTAGTTCACTTTAAGACTACAAAACATTCAAAAAAAAGAATGTGTTCAATTATCTGCTAGTACAAAATGAACTTATTCTAATGAAGCAAAAGAGTTGATGTGAAGTCACAAATAGTTATGTATAGGATATTAAATATTTTCAGTTGAATACTAAATTAAAAGTTAAAATTTGAAGACAATTACGTCCTATAAATAACCTATAATTATAAAAACCTAAAAATGAAATGATACTAAAGATTGATTTCTCACCTTGTGAATCATGTAAATATGTTGTGACAGCATAAAAATCTCCCTTTAAAAGACTGATTTTCATGCCAAAAAGTAAAAAAAAATGAGTATATATGACACAGTGATGAATAATGGAAAATACGATGATCCCATTCATAGGATTCATAAAGAAGAATACACCTTATACTATTTGGATTTAAAATATCAGCAACATGTCTTCCAACTTGCCCATCACTAATTATGGCCTCTTGCAACAAAACCTGTCTGAATTTGACAAATTGCATTAGAAGAATGAATTACTCTATGAATAAATTATTTCCAACTAAGAAATTTCTATAAACAAATATGGAAATGCTCATTAAGTATAAATAATATTCTAGCGTAATATCGTGTTATACAACCTAAAATATACTAAACATCCTTTATATACATGTATAATAGCACGTCGAATTCAACCATATCCTTATGCAACATTCCTTCAAGCTATGCAGTTTTCCTCATTGATTTAGTAACCTTAATACCAGAACCAAATGATCCAGATGTGGCGATTTTATGTCCTATCTGACAGAGAAAATGAAAAACCTCTCTAAACAACATTTCCCATTTATCTGCAACCTATACATTTGCATCTAAGAGGTCCTATGCCATAGGTATGATAGGAATAAAAATTAATTAACAAACATCTACCCATATGTATAATATATATTATAAAGTACCTCTGCAGCTTCCTTTGTGAACCAATCTTGTTGATGTGGATCATGGAAATTTAATTTTGAAGGTGGGAAATGCAGAGACAACATTTATGGAGGAATATCACAAACATGCAATCATATTGCCAAACCTCTCACATTGAATTTGGGAAGAACGTAGGTCCAATATATTAGTATAGAATAGAAATTAATTGTCATACAAAATTATGGGCACTCCAGAAAAATCATGATTTGCATAAATTATGTAAGATATCACAATGTCAAAATAAAAAAATAATATGAAAATTGATTTGAAAATATAAAACAACCGAATTTAGTGGCATAAGAAGAAATGACACTGTGGAAATTCTTTTAAGTGTAGCTTTAAAGTTTACTTCATGGTTTAGTATATTTCTTAAAGCATGGTGTTTGAAAGGGCTGGTAGAGGGTAAGTGGAGAGAGGAGTCAACACTGCATGGTACATTTGACGAAAGAAAAAGAAAAAGAAAATTCTTACAAGCTCATAGAGGAAGATTTGAGGCCATAATGTGAAGAAGTTGTTGATATATTAGATAGAGAAGGAAACATATAATTGGAAAGAGACAAAACTGTCAGTACATTTGGAGAGGGTACTACAGATCTAGAGGGAAGATACCATGGCAACCATGATGTAGAATGAGATCTAGACGCTTTTCTCAAGAAAAACAAACTAAAATAATATGTGGTGTTTTTCAGTGGTTCTCCCATTCATAACAGCTACAACTATTATGATAAAGAAGTTCATGGAAAAATAAAGTAGGCTCAAAATGAGGGTCGAGAATTATGGTGAATGGTCCTTTCCTCGACATATTTTGGTAGATATTCAGTTTGATAATTGAAAAATGTATCACTTCCTTGTCTCCAAATCCACATTCAGACACCACTACAACTTGCGGTTACTCTTGTAAAGTTAAATAGTGAACTCAACAGTGAACAAATGAATGTTAGAAAAAACGTAGAATGGTCAGATAGAAACAATATAGTTGAATTTTCTAGCAGGACTGAAGCAAAGTCTTGTGGTTAAATCATCTCAGCATCTCTGATGGAGTAGTAGACAATAAATCCATTTTGAATTTCAATAAGAGTGGGTAGCTAAAAAATACACCCAATAATTTCAATAGTTTATGTAACACATGATTTTCTAGAGTACCCATAATTAGTTTTCATACACAATTACGGGTACTCCAGAAAAATCATGAGTTACGTAAATTATGTAAGACATCAAAGGTCAAAATAAAAAAATAATATGAAAATTTCTTCCAAAATATAAAGTGATTGAATTTAATGGCATAAAAAGAGAGCAAATTGTGGCAATGCTTTAGGTGTAGCTTTAAAGTTTACTTCATGGTTTAGCCTATTTATTAAAGCATGGTGGTTGAAAGGGCTAGTAAAGGCTAAGTGGAGAGAGGAGTCAACACTGCATGGTACCTTTGATGAAAGAAAGAAAAAAATCGATTTTTTTTGCAAGCTCACAGAGGAAGCTTTAAAGGCATAATTTGAAGAATTTGTTTCTATCTTAGATGGAGAAGGTAACATATAATTGGAAAGAGACAACAGTGTTTGTACATTTGGAAAGGGTGCTACAAATCCAGAGGGAAGATACCATGACAACCCTGATTTAGAATGAGATCTAGATGCTTTTCTCAAGAAAAATAGTCTCAGATCATATGCGGTGTGTTTAAGTGGTTCTACCATTTATAACACCTACAACTATTACGATAAATATGTTCACGGAAAAATAAATCAGGCTAAAAATGAGGGTCAAGAATTATGTTGAATGGCTCTATCCTGGACATCTTTTGGTAGAATTTAGTTTGATCATTGAAAAATGAGTCACTGCCTTATGTCCAGGTCCACATTCAGACACCCATTAGGGGAATTTTGAGGTCTAAAATGGGCCTCCTAAGAAAAATGTACAACCAAAATAAACTTTATAAGAACCATTAGGATTCAATATGATGATGTCAACCATGGGGGATGATTCACCATTTTTTAAGTAAAAGGGTAAAAATATTAAAAAATAATAAAATAATAAAACTGTTTTTTCAACTCATATTTTCAACTTAGCTCCCAAATTTTTTACTCAAATTTTGAGCAGGAGTACTCATTGGATGAAAAATTTAATTCCTCATCCAAGGAGTACCCATGTTGCATACTTTCGATCGACCTTGCTATACGAAAAATGAAAATTACATGAAAAAACATGATTGCAAACACATTTTTCATGTATTTTTTATTTTTCGTGTAGCAGGGTCCATCGAAACTATTCAACATGGGTACTTCTTGGATCAGGAATTAAATTTTAATCTAATGAGTACTCGCACTTGAAATTTGAGTAAAAAATTTGGGATATAGGTTGAAAATATGAGTTGAAAAAGTAGTTTTTTATTTTTTCCCTATAAAATTTGATGATGTAATCAAATATTATTTTATTATTTCCATTATTGTTTTATAATTTACTTAGGAGGCGCATTTTAGACCTTAAAATTCCCCTAATGACTCCAGCTTCAGGTCACCATTGTAAAGTTAAATAGTGAAATCAACATTGAAAAAGTGAATGTTAGAAAAACGGGAGAATGGTTAGATAGAAACAATATAGTTGAATTTTATAATAGGACTAAATAAAACTCTTGTGGTTAGATCATCTCAACATCTCTGAGAGAGTAGTAGACAAGAAAGCCATTTTTAGTTTCAATAAGGGCGGGGAACTAAAAACGATCATCAATAATTTCAATATTTATGTAACTCATGATTTTTATGGACTACCCATAATTAGTTTTCATACACAATTATGGGTACTCTAGAAAAATCGTGAGTTATTGTTGTGCTATACAACACCCCCCATTTATTTTAATAAATGGAGACCCTTTAGAAATAATTAGGAAATTCATTTTCATTTATTTTTTGCTATTAGTCAAAAAACTTTAGGAAATAAAGTTTCTTCATGCTTTTCCGCTTTATTCCTTAGTGCACATCGCAAACCACATAACTTACAAACTTAAAAGACTTTAAATCCACTAATTCACATGGGCTACGAAATGCACTAAGCTTTTTCCGAAGTTATATTAAAATCTTATTGCAAAAGCTGTAATCATCGTTATAAACTAAAATCGCATCGCACCTCATTTAACCGATGAAACTTATAAAGAAATTCAGTATAAGTTGTGATTATGTGGACCCAAAAAGCCAATAAAGTAATAAACATAAAGCTTTGAAGTCCCATAAAGCGCATCCGCTTGAATTCTTGAATTCACACTTCACAATTCATAGGATTTAACTGAAAGATAAAAATTGTGATGTGCGATTTGCACAGATTGTATTTCACAAAATTTATGGGCAACATCATAAATAAAAAATTTATAAGATGCGATATGCGAAAAATGGAATTTAATTAATCAAGCATACAAAATAACTTATGTCATATCAAACTGAAAAATGAGATACACGTCTTTAAGTTGATCGATAGACATTTCACGTGAAGGTGTAAGAAATTTAATTATTGGTGATTAATAACATTTAATAGAAGTAAAGTTTTGATAGATTCATATCTATTTCAAGCATGTGTTGAAGCGATTTAATGCCACAATTTTTTCAATTCAGTTTTTTCTCCCTGTTCTCTATACTTTTAATGTTCACTCGATTTTCTTGAAATCCAGAGATCAATTAATGGAGTGAGGAAAATTGAAATGAACAAGGAAAATAAATCACTCAAACGTGGTTTACTGAAAACTCAGATATGTCTCCCTAGTTTTCAAAAACCACCTGCAACAAGGAATGCGACAGTTTGTTATGGGAAGTAATGTATAAGTTTTTCAGAAACGAAAAGCCAAGGGTAATAAACAAAGTTTCTTCAACAAGAGAATCTATTTCTTCAGACCTAACTGATTTTGACATCTTATGTTCATTCATCCACAAGGTAGCCGCAAGGCCAAAAAGTTCCCCCTTACACATACATAATTAACTGGGTAATTGACCACTTAAACATAGAAGATAGAAATTTTAAGGATTAGAAGGGAGAAAATATTGGGTCATTCAGGGAAGGAGACTTAAAAGAAATTTACCACTTACCAGGCCCACAACAAAATTATGACAAAGCTTTTATTCAAAGCTTTAGAACAAAATATGTAGATCTAAAAAAAGTCATAAAGGACTCGAAGGAATACCAAGGCAAACTTAAGCGAGATAAACTCTCTACGTACCCAATTGCCCAAATTCCATACCCTTACTGTTATGTTTCCGATATGTTGTGTAGATTGTTTTCAAAACTTGATGCCACTAGGTTTTCTGTATATTGGGTTCCATTAATTGACGCAATCGTCAATTCTTTAATTTTGAATTGGGAAAATATCCTATCTGATAATTTAGCTAAATACACCATGCAGTATAGGAATAAAAGGAGTGTTTCATCTAGAGAAATACGTCCCTTTTATATGAGTGCCTATGCCATGGACACAATTTCGTTTCTTCTAGTTTTCCTAGCATGGGATGGAAATGGACTACCCAAGACCCTACTCCAATCCATATTTATCACAGAGCCCTTTGGGATTTAGTATTTCAATTGCATTTAAAAAAAAAATTCCATAGAGTCATGTTGCCTATGCACCAGATGATATTCAATGAGAAAGCCCCTAGGGTTTCCAAAGAGGCTAGTTCAAATATTATTTCTATCGCTAGATGGTTTGTAGAGGAGAGTTTCACATAAGTCAGAGTATTTGGGAGTTATGCTTCTCCCCACGTCCTACCATATTATGTTCTTGATAAGTTACTTGCAAGAGAGATAGCCTACTAGCTTGTTAATGGTATTTCTAAACAACTTAAAGCTGATAAGAAGGTCGTTTGGCCTAATTTTCCTTTACAGTACGGTAATTTTGCACTTTTTGATATTGGTCATTCCTACAAGGAATTTTCAAAGACTAATCTATTGAATTTGGTAGTAATTCCAAAACTTCCATATGATCCAATTGATGTAATTAAAAACTACATGACTGAGATCAAAATGAAGCCTTTTGTAAAAGAAATAGACATATTTGATGATCTCTTTCAAGGCATGGAAAATTTTCATATGTAATTAATTTTTCATCTAGTCAACTCAACCAAGATAATTTGGGAGCCTTCCAAAAATGAAGAAATAAGAGACTAGAAAGAATTCCTCTTTAGTTGTTAATTATTGAAGATTTCAACAGACCTACTCCAAGTATTAGCTTGGAAAATGAAGCAAAAGACATGTCTGAGGATGAGTCAGCACAATCAAAGCATCAATCACACTATTCAGTTCATTTTGAAAATGAATATGAAAACATAAAGGAAAGCCCAGAAAAGAAAATTGATCATGTAATCCAAGAAATTGAGATGCAGGAGAAAAAAGGAAGTAATGGAATAGAGTCAACTTCTCAAGAAGTTCAGCACAGTCATGATACACTTGAGAAGTCAAGAAATTCCCAACCAAAGAATTTGAATAGTGAATGGGATGAGTTCTCTGAAGCAATAAAAACTCATAAAACCAATCCTGATACTGATCAAGGCTCTAGTTTTCAGATACTTGAACATTCCAAGAAGATAGTGGAAACTGTTAATCCACCACAACAAGTTCCAGAAACTCATGATCGAGAGATCATTATAGGTTACCCTACAGAAAAGATAGTGTTACAAGTTGAGCAAATCCCTTTGATGGATATCTTCTACAGTCCTAGAAATAATGTTGTAGTCAAGAGAAATTAAAGGAGAAAAATTGATGAAACTATCTCAGATATTACAAAATGAATCTTTTGAAGTTTTATGAAAAGATCCTCTAGCTGATCATACTGAAAATTTGACCAAACTATCACAGTTTGCAGGGGCATATGCTACTGCCACTGTTGATAAAGCTACTAAGGTTAAAATTTTACTAAGGTAAAAGGAAGACAATACAAGAACTAGAGAGGTTGTTACACCAAGAAAAATCTAACTCCAGCAAGAAAATGAAATCAAAGATGGCCCAATTTCGAAAAGATTTCGAGAGTCTTAAATTACAACATCGAGTAGAAATCACTGAGAAAAAGAACAACTGGAAGAAACAATGACCAGATTACAAATCCAACCACATTTAGAGAAATTCATAAATGAAGAATTGGATGTAAATTCTAAGTTAAATAAACAACAAGAAATATTTTTCCAACAAGATTCTATTACTGACTCTTATTGTGACTCAAGTAAAATATTTATCCAACAAGTAGCTATCCAAAAACTTGAATGTGAGAATATCGACAATAGAATCAATGAATACATTCAATGTCAAGCATAAAACTCAGGCAAGGAAGCTGATCTACCCCAGGTAGATAAGTTTCAAACATAAATCTTATTCAAAGATTGGGAAGCACAGATAAAGCAGGCAAATAAAGCGGTAGAAAAATCTTTCAAGTTGGCAAAGGAAATTATTGAATGTGTGTGTGAACAACTTGTGAAAGCAGAACTTATCAAAGAGTGCACGTTTGAAGTGCTCTCAGAAGTCAAACAGCTGGAAACACAATGGAAACAAAAGGCAGAAATGCAAGATGAAACAATTAAAAAAGTAAATAATTTTGATCAAGAAAATTATTGGAATTTTCTAATAAAACCTTATCATCAATACTAGATCCTATAGTCTTTGACAGATTCAACAAGAATATCACAGCCAACACTCTCAAATGTGATATTCAAAGGACATGTTAGATCATAGATTATGCAACTAGCTCATCTAAAGCCCATGCTAGATATTTTTCAACTTCAGAGGAAATCCAAAAGAAAGATCGAAACTCTTAAGTCATATTGTTACTTTATTGTCCTAGATTGTAGTAAAAGTTAGTCTTATGAGGATGGTTATTTGAAACCTCCTCTATTTTTTATGTAATAATATATTTTAGAGCATAGTTAGTTTAGTATTTAAACCCATCTCATGCATTTAGATAAGGGTCCATAAATTTGTCAAAAACATTTGCAAAGAATGCACTATTGTAAGTTTGTGAATTCTTTGATGAATGGATGGAACATAGTCTTTTGTATTTTGACAATTAAAGATGTTTAACTGATGTTGCACTACTGTACTCTTTAAATTTCTTGAAAGTGAAAAGGATCAAATCAATTAATATTAGTTTACATGAGTTGAACTTCGTACACGTGGCACTTCTATTCACTTGTATTAAGTCTTGCTTTCTATATTGACAATCATCTTTTTATTGCATTATATAATTGAAATGTTACTATAGATGAATGTTACATGCACTTTTTGTTGATCAACGAATGTCATTGATGTCAACCCAAGCAGCACCAGGGGCTAACCCAATATTGCATGGGAATTTTGACCTACCAAATTAATATATTCTGGGTCAATAATTCTTTTGATAGTTTCTCCTTGTCGAGATGTTTTCGTTGATATATGGCATGCCATGTAATTCTTCAAGGTTTGAGCGATATTCATGTTTGAATTTTGTACCCCCGGTTAGTGGGCTAAAACCCCATGGGGTTGGTGCATGGGTCATTGAAAATTTATAATTAACATTTTTTAAGCTCTTAAAATCCCTCCCACGTTCACTTGTTGAAGCCCCTCTCAACCAAAGCATTTATATAAATTGTGATCCTCATTTCCTCCTTATGTAAGGGATTTCGCCATCTGAAACAAGTCATCATGGAATTTGCGCTCTAAATTTTTTTCTACGAAGGTTCAGAAGCTGTAATTTTTATGAGGTGAAGCCAAAATTTTCAGGAAGCTACTGTAAAAATTTCAGATCAAGGTGCGCAACATTTTTGGAGATATGATCTGTGGAAGTCAGGGTTTTTGTAGGCTCCTGAAATTCATCTCAAAGAAGTGACCTTGGTAAATTCGTCATAACTCTTTCTCTGAGTATCAGATTGGAATTTCGTAAAAATTGGCAGATACTAAACAGTCTGCAATTTTCTCTCTATCAATTTTAGAGACAAATGAAGAAACAATGACACTTGGCACTTAGTACAAGTGCACTCTACTGAAACAGTCCATAATTAGGGCATTGTGAGAGATTGGGTATAACTCTCTCTTGAAGAATCCAAATTTTTTTAGACCTGTGGAATTGGAAAGACAACTCAGAGGACTACTACAAGACCAAAAATTAGATATTGAGGATCTGAAATAACAAAGATACACCAGATTCAATATCGAGCTCCTAGAAAGCAAGAAAAAGCTAGATCATGTGTTGTCAAGGGTTGCAAAGGACCAGACTTTCTATGGTAGAAAAGCAAAGCAAGGTGTAGCAAAGGGTAGAATTATAAGAGCAGTAACTAAGTTGCATAACAGTAGCAAGAAGTTCATCATATGAAGTCTTCAAGTGGGTAGCACTGCTACAGTCATTGTAAAGGTATCATTGTACTTAGTCATTGTAAATACATTAGTGTACAAATTGTACTACTATCTATCTTCCAAGGGTTGAAGAGGCAGTGTTGGGAGGTCTAGGATCATCATTAGGTGGTTGTGTCAAAGTTGGGGTTATGGTCTAGTATATATTCTTCTTCTACATCATTCTATATCATTGTAAAGTGGACCATTTTCCTTGGTACAGGAGTCCATTCTTATTTTATTCTTCTATAGGGTGGTAGGGTGGTTGTAGGGTGAGTTGTAGCTCATTGGGTGTTGGGGCATCCATTCAGTTGACTACTAAAGAATCTCAGGCATTGGAGCATCCATCCAATGGGAGCTGGAGAAGAATGCTTTTCTAAGATTCTAGGAAATTGGAGCTTTATTTTCAATTGGAGTTGAATATTAAAGAATTATTAGAAAAACATTAGGTGGTTTTTTCTCGGAGTGGGTTTCCACCTTAAAAACTATGTGCATTTATGTTCCTCTTGTTTGCTGCTATCATTGTACAAACAATGATAATAATTGAAGATTAACTAATGCTCTAATTGAAAGGAATACTAATTCGCCCCCCCCAGTAGTTCCAACAATTGGTATCAGAGCTTGGTTCCTTCAATAGCGGTTTAACAGCTGGAAGGAGGTCATGGAGCCTACCAAGAATGGTGTACCTCTATTCAATGAAAATAATTATGCACTCTGGAAAGGAAGAATGGAGGTATATCTCTTGGTGCAAGGTTACGAAGTATGGGACACTGTTCAAAATGGATTTACATCAACCACGGATGAAGAAGGTAAGAAGAATTTGGTAAATGATGCAAAAGAAAAGAATATTATTATCAGTGGACTTATTGAATCTGCTTATCATAAGGTGTTGGGTTGTAAAACTGCCAAAAATGTATGGGACAGGCTTGATATATATATTCAGGTGACTCAAATGTCAGAGAAGCAAAGCTTGAAATCTATAGAGAAAAATTTACGCAACTCAGAATGAAAGAAGATTACAACGTTGCTACATACTTCCAATACATTGATGAAATAACCAATACTCTGGAAGGATTGGGAGAGCCAGTTGATGAGAATACTATTATATGGAATATCCTTAGAACGTTACCAGGGAGATTCAACCCAAAGGTATCGATCTTAGTATACAGTGAAAATTTGGACAAACTCAGTAAAGAGGAATTACATGGAGTTCTCATAGCATATGAAATGAGACTTGATGAAGAAGAGGGTACTTCACATCTAGAAACTACGTTCATTGCATCTAAGAAAACCAATAAGGATAAACAACCTTCAATTGAAAAGACATGCACCTGCAAGTGTGAAGAAAAGGGAGATGATGAAGAAGCTATTTCAGATGAAGAATATTCTTACTTCACGAGAAAACTAAAAATTGGTAAGGGAAAATTCAAAGGTAAACTTCCATTGATATGTTTCAGCTATAAGAAGGTTGGTCATTTTGTAGCAAAATGTCCAAATAGAAGTGATGGAAACTCAAAAGGAAAGAAAGGCTTTAAGAAATTCAACAAGCAAGGATCGAAAAGGAACTTTCTCTCTAAAGAAGATAGCTCATCATCCGATGAATAAAGTGACAGCAAAGAAGAAGCCAATGAGAGAGTATTGTTTATGGCCAAGAACAATAAACAAAAGGTATCAAACAATGAAGAAGAAGGATGGACCATAGAAGAATTTTATGAGGAAGCAATCAAGCTTATAAAAGATCTCAAGGCGGAGAAGATTCGTTCCAATACTCTTGAAGAACAAGTTCAAGGTCTCAAAATTGAAGTTGAAGAACACAAATGCATTGAATATTCACTTCAAAAGAAGTTGGAAGAAAGCAACCAAGAAAGGGAAGAATTAGAAGCTAAAGTAGTCTCGCTGTGTGAGGAAGTGAAGAAAGGAAAAACTATCCAAAACTATGCACACAACTCAAGGGCATTGGAAGAACTCATCAACAATCAATGATCTTACAATGACAGAACTGGCATCGGTTACAAAGAAGAAGAAGCAGGATGTTCTACATCAAAATACAATGAACCTATGAGATCTGACATGCATGTAGACTTCACTAGATAAGATTCACAAGAACAACCTTGGAAGACAATTCCTCGACGAAAATTTCCATCCAGGTACCAACATATTTTTTATGGCTACTGTTATTCATGTGGAAAATTTGGTCATAAAGCTATAGAATGTCGCATGTACCCTAGGAATGAATACAATTCCAGGAGATCTGTCAGATATGAACCTCCTAGGGCTCAGCGAAATATCAATATATTTGAATATTTAAGAAATAATATTGAATGTTACAAATGTCGAAACATTGGACCATAGCCAAAAACTACAGACTTGAAAATCCTCCAGAAGAATCTTCGAAGCCACAGAATGAACACACATGGAAGAAGAAGAAGAATGATAATTGTGCTCTCGCTTTCAAGGCTCAAAAGAACAAATATGTGTGGTATGTTGATAGCAGTTGCTCAATGCATATGATTGGATATAGAAATAAATTTGAATCTTTGAAATAGAAGAAGGATGGAACCATGCCCTTAGGAAATGATGGATCTTCAAATGTTATAGGATCAGGTACTGTCACTCTTGGAAGCAAATATGCTCTAGCCAAGAATGTTCTATTGGTTGAAAACATGAATCACAATTTGCTCAGTGTTGGACAAATGTTGATCAAGGACACACAATACTATTCAACTCCACAAAATGTGAAATCAGGAAAGGCGTGTTTGGTGAAATTGTGGCTACAGCAAGTCAAGCTCCAAACGACATATATGTTCTGGATGAAGCAACTAAAGCATGTTTAATAGCTAAAGATGATGATACAATAATTGGTAGCAATGATGATCGACTAAGTAAGAAGTTTGCTACAAAGGTGTAAAGTGATTTCGAGATGTCTTTACTTGGTGAGTTGACATACTTCTTAGGGCTTCAAATATCTTAGCAAGAGAAAGGAATATTTATATGTAAAGCCAAGTACATCAAGGAAATGCTCAAGAAATTTAAAATGGAATATTGCAAACCCATCCTTACTCCAATGGTAACAGGTTGCAAATTGAGCATAGATGAATCATCTAAGGATGTGGATCAAAGGTTGTACAGATCTATGATTAGTAGTCTTCTATATGTAATAGCCTCCCGACCAGATGTTATGCAAGCAGTTGAATAAGTAGAAAGATTCCAAGTAGCACCAAAAGAATCACATATTAAATATTAGCCAGCATTGGAATATCTTCACCAGAAGCTTGGGATTCTCCCAAGTTCTCATTAGATTTTCCTTTTTCAGAATATAAAGGGTGAGTGGAAGTAGATTATAGGTCTGCAGGATGGTTGTGAGTTATGGGGAGTGGAAGTGTGTACAGGTCCACACGATGGTTGTGTTTCAGGGGGAGTTACCCTTTGCCATTGATTTAAAAGGGGGAGAGAATGTTGTAGGAAGAGGTGTCATGATCGTAGGGGGAGTACTTGTGTTGCCATAAATGCCAAAGGGGAAGATTGTTGATCAACGGTTGTCATTGATGTCAATCCAAGTAGCACCATGGGCTAACCCAATATTTCATGGGAATTTTGACCTACCAAATTAATATATTCTAGGTCAATAATTCTTCTGATGGTTTCTACTTGTCGAGATGTTTCCGTTGATATATGGCACGCCATGTAATTCTTCACAGTTTGAGAGATATTCATGTTCGAAGTTCGTACCCCTAGTTAGTGGGCTAAAACCCCATGGGGCTAGGGCATGGGTCATTGAAAAGTCATAATTAATATTTTTTAAGCTCCTAAAAGTCCTCCCATGTTCACTTGTTGAAGCCCCTCTCAACCTAAGAATTTATATAAATTGTGATCCTCATTTTCTCCTTATGCAAGGGATTTCACCATCTGAAACAGATCATCGTGGAATTTGCGCTCTAACTTTCTTTCTATGAAGGTTCAGAAGCTGAAATGTTTATGAGGTGAAGCTAAAATCCTGAGGAAGCTACTGTAAAAATTTCAGATCAAGGTGTGCAATATTTTTTAAAAATGGAGATATGATCAGTGGAAGTAAGGGTTTTTGCAGGCTCCTGAAATTCATCTCAAAGAAGTGACCTTGGTAAATCCATCATAACTCTCTCTTTGAGTATCAGATTGGAATTCTATAAAAAGTGGCAGATAGTACACATTATGAACTTTTATCTCTATCAATTTCAAATCCAAATGAAGAAACAATGACACGTGTCATGCCATACAATTTTACTCTTCTGAAACAATCCATAATTAGGGCATTGTGAGAGATTGGGTATAAATCTCTCTTGAAGAATCCATATTTTGTCAAACCTATGGCATTGGAAATATGACTTAGAGGACTAATACAAGGCCAAAAATAAGATATTGAGGATCTGAAATAATAGAGATACACCAGATTCAATATCGAGCTCCTAGAAGGAAAGAAAAAGCTAGATCATGTGTTGTCAAGGGTTGCAAAGGAACAGAATTTCTACAACAGCAAAGAAAAGCAAGGTGCGACAGAGGGTAGCATGACAAGAGAAACAACCAAGGTGAATAATAGCAGCAATAAGTTCATCATATGAAGTCTTCAAGTGGGCAGCACTGCTACAATCATTGTAAAGGTATCATTCTACTTAGTCATTGTAAATACATTGTTGTACAAATTGTAATAGTGTCTATCTGCCAAGGGTTGAAGAGGCAGTGTTGGGAGGTCTAGGATCATCATTAGGTGGTTGTTTCAAAGTTGGGGTTATGTTCTAGTATATATTCTTCATCTACATCATTCTATATCATTGTAAAGTGGACCATTTTCCCTGGTACGGGGTCCATTCTTATTTTATTCTTATATAGGGTGGAAGGGTGGTGGTAGGGTGAGTTGTAGCTCATTGGGTGTTGGGGCATCCATTTAGTTGACTACTGAAGAATCTCAGGCATTGGAGCATCCATCCAGTGGGAGCTGGAGAAGAATTATTTTCTATATTCTAGGAAGTTGGAGCTTTATTTTCAATTGGAGTTGAATATTAAATAATTATTAGAAAAACATTAGGTGGTTTTTTCCCAGAGTGGGTTTCCACCTTAAAAACTGTGTGCATTTGTGTTCCTCTTGTTTGCTGCTATCATTGTACAAACATTGATAATAATTTAAGATTAACTAATGCTCTAATTGAAAGGAATACTAATTCACCTCCCCCTCTCAGTATTTCCAACACTTTTGTTCTAATATTTTTGTGATTTCTTATTAAATAAATAATCACACATATGAATGCGATATATTTTTCACAATTCTTCTAATCAAACTATTTTATTATAAGAATCATCTTACATAATTTTCATCTCTTTCAACTGTTAAATGATCTATATTACTAATAGTTGAAGAATATCTCTTTAGATCTTATAAAAGAAGTAACGGCCCAAGTATATAGTATAATAAATAGTTTAGATAGATGCATGTGATATATTAGAATCATTTTCCATTGCATGTTGTATAATAAAAAACACACCCAAAAATCATCCTTATTGGGAAACTGGTCCCATTATCCCTAGTCAGAGCCACTACACCAAACGAAAAATGAGTTTCTTTAAGGTCCCGACAGGGTGGTTTTCCCCCATGTTTTGGCAAAGGAATTCTAAGGCCTAAAAATTATGGCTCTAGAAGGAGGGCCATGTGAATGGAAAAAAGGTCTGATCAATATAAAGGTCAATATAAGAGTCTCTATCCCCCTAGATCCCCATCAACTTATAGAAAATTTTCTAGATCCTCATCTTTAAAATCTGAAGTTAATCATCCTTATCCTAAGTATCCTAGTGATACTAAACCCATACTATCTCTTGATTCCCATCAGAATTCCCCAAAAGTTCAGTCTTTGATAGAAAAGTTAGAAAGATTATCCATTTCTACTGAAAATCCTAAATCTTCTCAAAAATCAGATATCAATATTTTGTCTTACTTACAACCTCGAAGAATATTAATCGATCAGAAAGTCAAAAGGCATGAATTCTTATTTTTTAATTTCCCATTGATAGTACTCGAAAGAGAATAAAAATCACTCAATCAGAGTTAATATCCAGCAAGATCTTATCCCATTCATCATCATTACCTCTGCTCACTTCCACAACTTCCATTCCAAAAATCAATGTTACTTTGACTAGTTCCAGTACTCAAACTACTATCCCTTCAACTAGTCCTAGCACTCAGCCTGCCTCTTCTTCAACTCAAAATCAATCCATCACATCCATCCAAATTATAATGGTAGGCCATCCATGTAACAATCGAGGGGCTGTAAATATGCCCTCTCCTCTTCATGCTCTTCCAAAATATCTCAAAAGGTGGTTACCTAATTCTAATCCTGATGATTGTCTTCTGTCGAAAGAACAAATTCACAATTTTATGTTAGCCATCAACTTAAAATAAGTAGTTGAAGAGGATTTTTTTGTAAGATTATTTCTATATACTCTAATAGGATCCACAAGATCCTGGTATTTTTCACTGCATGTCTGCCTTATAACTAGCTGGAATATGTTCAAAGAACAATTTCGAGCTAAGTTTGGTGATGACGAGACACTGCTAGGCTCATCGATGATTTATCAAATCTAAAATATAAAATAGGTGAGAAGATAAACAATTTTAATTCAACATTTAATGAATTACTCAATAAAATTCCCGCTACAGCAGTTCCTGGTGCAGAAGTTCAAATTGAGTGGTATATGTCATCTCTTCCATCCAATATAGCTATTTTTGTTGATACAGAGAAACTGCTGACACTTGTAGAAAACATGAAGGAATCTTTATCTATAGAGAAATGAATAACCTCTCTTGAGAAAAAGAATTCTAAAGAAGATCAAAAATCAAAGAATGTATCTTTCAAAGATGATTCTAAAAAGAAGCTTCCAAAAGACTCTTTTGATGTAGAAGGTCTTCAAACATTTTTGAAGACTATGACAAACGAGATCGTTGATATCAAGAAACAAGTCATTGAAAATTCAAGCTCAAAAAAGACGTTCAAAAACTTCAAGAGAGGTTATTCCTCTAATACTCAACCTCCAAATATCATATCTAACGTTGAATCTGATCAAGATACAAAGGAAGAGAAAACAGAGGAAGAAGAAGACGATGAGAAAGAATAATTTGAACTAAATGGAATGTGGGATTTCATCCTACAAAATTGAGAACAACATGAAGCTTTAATTTAGAGTACAAGGAGAAAAAATATTATTGAAGCAACGTAGCCAAATCAATAACAAAATATTTCAAATCTTGCTAAGGATAAATCGGTAAGAAAAAATTAGACTTCAAAGGCTACAGAAACAAGTCCCATTACTTCAGATAATCCACCTACATATAAGACAATGGTAGTCTCAGACACTATTGAGTATAATGTAGTTGAAGATATGAATAAAACCAAGGCCAACATTTCAATTCAGGAGCTTACTAAATTAAAGCAGAAACAAAAAATCTTACTTAGAGACTTAAATTTGGTTCGTGCTTCAACCTAACCTGCTCTAGTAATAGTACAAGCTACTAGTGAAATGGGTAAGCCACCTTCCCCTTCAACTAAAGTAGATGTTAGAAACTTCATTATGATAGGTGATCGATCCATCTCTCATACTCCTTTATTTCTATTAACCTACGAGATCTATAATAAAAACGTTCATAATTTTTTAATAGACTCTGAGGATTCCTCTAATATAATGCCAAAATAAGTCTGTGCTAATTTGAACATAAATCCTCAGATTTCCCTTGTTCATATAGTACAAATTGATAGAACCAGAGTAGAAGTGGTAGGAGAAATAAACTTTGTTTCCATCAGATTGTCATCAAATCGCAAGGTTACTCAAATAATTAATATACTGGTGGCTGATATTCCTGAGTTTTATGGCTTATTTTTAAGCTGAGACTAGTCTGAAAAAATTCATGGGTGTTTTGCAACAGACTGGTCGCATATGTGGCTACAATATAATGGAAAGCCAAATAAAATTTGGCTAGACCGCGAAAAGTTCATGAAGCATACAATCACTGATATTGAAGGAGTAAATGAGCCAGTGGAATTTAATAATAAAATTATTGGAAACTACTCAGTAGAGTCATTTTTGGGAAATTTCAATGCTAAACCATCACCTTACTTTTATAATGCAGTTGTTTTTGAGATTGAGAAATTTTTCGAGACATATAGTTCCAAAAGTACAAATTTTGTAGATAAAGCAGTAGTTACTTCTTTATTTTGGAGACTTTATTTTGACGGTTCTAAATTTGAGAATGGTGTAGGCACTGGTTGTATTTTAATAAACCCAGAAGGAGAAAAAACCATGTTAGCCTACAGACTAGAATTCAATTGTACAAACAATATAGCTGAATATGAAGCATTAGTCCAAGGTTTGTACAAAGTCATTGATCTTAATATCAAATAGTTGAAAGTCCCAGGAGATTTAGAAATCACTATTAGACAGGTAAGAGATACCATTCATTGTAATTCTAGACATTTAAATCATTACCAATAATTAGTGCAACAATTAACCATTCATTTGTTAGCCTTTAACATTTCTTCCGTGCCTATAATGCAGAATGTTAGTGCAGATCTACTGGATAATATAGCATCAAATTTAATTCCATCCCAAGAGTTTAGTCCTCATAGATTTTCCATTGAATTAATTTTTATAACATCTGTTCTTGATAATATTACCAATTGGAGAGTATTCAATGATGATTAAGATATCATAGATTTCTTAACATCTGAAGGATCTTATGATAGTCAAATTTTGGATGAAAATGAACATGACATTCATATTAAAGAAGAAAAAGATGAAAATCCTATTCCTAAGTCTGTTGTCAAGTTGGAAGACCTTTATGATCTGAAAGATAGGTTTAAAAGAGTTACCAACTTAAAAACTCAAAGCTCTACCTTAAAATTTGAGTTAGTAAATCAAGGAACTGACGAAAAACCTCAAAATGTCAATCTAGGTCTTGGTCTATCTTTCGAAGAATGATTATCATTTATCAGGTTATTTAGAACGTACACGAGTTTCTTTGCTCGGGATTATACTGATCTTAAAACATATGATACTTCTGTTATTCAACATACCATTCCTATGATCTCAAAAGAAAAACCTATATAGCAGAAATTGAGGAAGATTCATCCAAATCTGTAAAATCAAATTAAAATAGAATTGAACAAACTCCTTAAGGAAAAAATAATCTTTCCAGCCATGCATTCTAAATGGGTATCAAATTTGGTACATGTCAAGAAGAAGAATGGCGATATTAGAATTTGTATTGGTTTTAAGAATTTAAACAAAGCATGTCAAAAGGACAACTTTCCATTACCAACCATGGAACAAGTACTACAGACAATAGCTGGTTCTGAACTTATGTCCTTTCTAGTTGGATTTCTAGGATATAACCAAATCCTTGTACATCCAAATGACAAATTAAACATTGCATTCAGGACTAAGTGGGTAACTTACGCCTATCAAAATATGCCATTTGGATTAATTAATGTAGGTGCCACTTTTCAGAGAGCTATGGACACAGGTTTTAGGGGGCTGATAAATAGATAAATGGTTATTTATTTAGATGACAATACAATATTTTCTAAACATGTAACCAATCATGTGAATGACCTAAATCAAGTATTTGAGTGATGTAAAAGGTATGGCATCTCATTATACCCAAAGAAATCAGTTTTTGCATTAGATGAAGGAAAATTTTTAGGATTCATTGTAAAAAAGAGCTATTTATATTGATCCTGAAATAATTGAAGAGATTAAAATAATTCCTTTCCCTCATAACAAGAAAGCTATGCAATCGTTTCTTGGGCAAATTAATTTTCTTAAAAGGTTTGTCCCTGATTTTTCACAAAGAGTTTTACCATTAGAAAACATAATTAAGAGAAATTCAGTCTTTAAATGGGGACATAATGAAAGAGAAGCATTTGATTTGATTAAACAATCCATTGTCAATGATCCATTCCTGACTACCCCCAATTTTCTTAATCCTTTTAATTTATATACTTTTTCATTAGATACATCATACACTATTGTTTTAACATAGCTTCATGACCAAAAAAATGAAGCACCAGTATCATTTTTTAGTTCCAATTTGCAAGGTATAGAACCAAATTATTCATCTTTCAAAAAGAAAGAATTTTCTGTCTTTAAGGCTATAAAGAATTTCAGGCCATTTCTCCTAAAAACTCAAACCAAAATCATAGTTCCATTCTCTGCAGCGAGACAACTATTAATGCAAAGAGAATTAGGAGAGAAAATGGCTAACTGGGTTACTACTTTACAATAATATGATGTAGAAATTAGGCCCTCTAAAATTGTTAAAGGTCAAGGTTTTTGCAGAATGCTTACAGGAGCATCCCATCTATCATCATAAGAAGATTCAGGTAACAATGAGAAAATATCAGAGGTAAGCCTCAATGATGCATAATCTCAATACACTGATCTCACATTATATTTGAAGAATGGATATGCTCTGACCCAACTCAGTTACAAAATGAAACAAGCTTTGAGATTAAAGGCCAAACAATATGAATTAATCAATGATGTATTGTTTAGGAGAAATTTTGATTCTATACTCCTAAGATGCTTGGAAAAATTAGAAGCAGAGAAAGTCTTACAGGAACTCCATGATAGACCAACTGGAGGAAATTTTGGAGGAAATACGACAGCTCACAAAATCATGCATGTAAGTTACTATTGGCCTACACTTTTCAAATATGCTCATGAATATGCAAGAAAATTCAAAGTGTGTCAAAGTGCATCTGGAAGACAAAAGAAGCTATCCTTCCCATTATAGCCAGTCAATATCGAACAACCATTTGAACAGTGGGGATTAGATATAATCATTTATATTGTTCCTAACTCCTCCAAACAACATAGATATATTCTCACAGCTACATATTGCTTTACTAAATGGGTGGGAGAAAATCCACTAAAGGTAGCCAACTCTGAGAATATCATTGATTTCATCGACCAATATATCATACCTAGGTTTGGTTTATCTATTGATTTAATGTTTGATAACACATCTTACTTCTCAGGAATTGCTATGATGGAATTTGCAAACAAAAGAGGTTTTAAACTTAAGTATTTTGCGAATTATTACCCACAAGTAAATGGTTTAGCAGAGTCCACGAACAAAAATTTTATTAGAATAATCAAAAGAACTGTTAATCAAAACCAACGAAATCGGCATAAGTCATTAATATTTTCTCTTTTGGCAAACCGAATAATTTAGAAAGCTTCTATTGGCACTTCTCCATTCAATCTTGTCTATGGAAAAGAAGCTATACTTCCTACCAATGTAGTTACTCCCTCTCCTTCCTTAGTACAATTTATTGATGAATCTCCTTCTTATTCTTTATAACTTAGACAATGTCAAATTCTTAAGTTAGAAGAAGAAAAAGAAAAAGCTAAGCATACTCATGCACATCATCAACAGATAGTAAAAGCCTCATTTGATCTAACTTTTGTTACTCCAAAAAAATTTCAAATTGGTGATCTGGTACTGAAATGGGACAAAGCACATGAGGAAAAGGGTAAACACATGAAGTTTCAAAAACTCTATCTAGGTCCATTTCAAATAATTGAAGAAATAGGCCCATCGACATTCTTATTGCAAGATCTATCAGGTAAAAGAGATTCTTTGCCTGTTAATGGGAAGGTTTTGAAAAAATACTTTTCATAGGAGGTAACCCCTTCTATTCCTTGTATACTAGTGTCTTTTTCTTTTTGTTAGAAAAATAAAAGTTACTTAGTATAATTTTTTTGTTTCTCAAATAAATATCTCAAATGATCGCTTTTAATTTATCGCTTATAGAAATAAGAAGTGTTAAGGAAATAATCAAAAGATTTGAAAGACAAATAGATTTGTTTTTCATTGAAAGATGCAATTTCACTGAAGTTATTTATTCTCTGATGAACTCTCATCCTTATATAGCATGATTATTCTGTTATCGGTCAAGAAAAGAATCCTTAACATAGTAAAGACTCTTTTACAAAAAAGAAATATAAAACTCAACATTATCATCTAGAATCCTCAAAAGGACCAATGATTCACCCCATCTAGGAAAACTTATTAATTTTTTAAAGAAATTAAAAAATATTATAACTATAAAAGCTTAAAAGATAATAACTCTCATCACGAGCTTGATTACCATGTTCATAGGGAAATAGTTGAACTGACATTACCAATACTGCTTACCAAAACAAGGTAATGACTTGATATTATATCAAGAGGACAAGGGGTCTCATCAAGAACTATCTTGATCAATTTAATTACAACTAGTGAATAGAATTGTCATCATTTGGTTACCAAACCAAGGCAATGACTTTTACGTAAAAAAAAGTACGATACAAAAAGAAACTTTTCAAAAAAGATCAATTGTATAAAGTTAGAATTTATTTTTGGAAATTATAAGAAACACTGGATGGGACAATTAATCATTGCTGGGTAAAGGGTAACCTTGCCAAAAGCTTAAGTTTCCTATTGGAATAGAGGCTCTACCTATGATAAAAGAGTAAATATTTATAAAGTTGATCTATAAGAGCCACCTACTTTACCTTTTTGAACTGAGTAAAGACTGATATAGATTATCATACTTATATCTTTAAAAGAGAGATTATTATGAATTGTAATCAAGAGAAATTTCATTACTTAGTAAGATATTATTTGTTTGAAATTCATTCCTGCAACTATTTTTATTTCAATTTTTTTTTTAGAAATTTCAAAAAGTTAGTCAGAGTTAAATATTTGTCCCAAGTGAATCGCCAATTGTTGTGCTATACAACACTCACCATTTTTTTTAATAAATGGGGACCCTTTAGAAATAATTAGGAAATTCATTTTCATTTATTTTTTTCTTTAAGTCAAAAAGCATTAGGAAATAAAGTTTCTTTATGCTTTTTCTCTTTATTCTTTAGTGCACATCGTAAACCGCATAACATACAAACTTAAAAGACTTGAAATTCACTAAGTCACACGGGCCATGAAATGCGCTAAGATTTTTCTGAAGTTATATTAAAATCTTATTGCAAAAGCTGTAATCGTTGTTATAAACTAAAATCGCATCGCACCTTATTTAACCGATCAAAATTATAAAGAAATTCAGTATAAGTTGCGATTATACAGACTCGAAAAGCCAATAAAGTAATTAACATAAAGCTCCGAAGTCACATAAATCGCATCTGCTTGACTTCTTGAATGCACACTTCACAATTCACAGGATTTAACTGAAAGAAAATTCATTTACCACATAAAAATTGCAATGTGTGATTTTCACACATATCATTCCGCAGAATTTATGGGTAACATCATAAATGTAAAATTTATAAGTTGCAATATGCGAAGAATGGCATTTAATTACTCAAGCATGCAAAATAACTTGTCATATCAAACCGAAATACAAGATACACATCTTTAAGTTGATCGATAGACATTTCATGTGAAGATGTAAGAAATTTGATTATTGGTGATTAATAAAATTTAATAGAAGTAAGGTTTTGATAGATTCATATATATTTTGAGCATGTGTTGAAGCGATTGAATGCCGTAATTGTTTCAATTCTATTTTTTCTCCATGTTCTCTATACTTTTAATGTTCGTTCTATTTTCTTGAAATCAGGAGACCACTTAATGGAGTGTGGAAAATTGAAATGAACAAGAAAGGAAAAGAAATCACTCAAACGCCATCTACTGAAAGCTCAGATATGTCTCCCCTATTTTTAGACACCATCAGCAACAAGGAATGCATCAGTTTGTCATGGGAAGCAATGTATCAGTGTTTCGAAAACGAAAAGCCAAGGGTAATAGATAAAGTTTCTTTAGGAGGCGAATCTATTTCTTTAGGCCCAACTGATTGTGATGTTGCATGTTCATTCATCCACAAGGTAGTTGCAAGGCCAAAAAATTCTCCGTTACACAACCATGGTTAAGTGGGTAATTGACCACTTAAACATAGAAGATAGAAATTTTAAGGATTCGAAGGGAGAAATATTCAGTCATTCAGGGCAGAAGACTTAAAAGCAATGTACCACCTACCAGGCCCACAAAAAAATTATGACAAAGCTTTTATTCACATCTTTAGAACAAAAAATCCAAATCTAACAAAAGTCATAATGGAATGGAAGGAGTACCAAGGAAAACTTAAGAGAGATAAACTCGGTACGTACCCAATTGCCCAAATTCCTTACCCTTACTATTATGTTGCTTGTGTCTTGTGAATATTGTTTTCAAAACGTGATGCCACTAGGTTTTCTGTACATTGGGTCCCATTAATTGATGAAATTGTTAATTATTTAATTCTGAATTGGGAAAATATCCTATCTAATAATTTAGCTAAAAAAATCATGGATTATAGGAATAAAAGGAGTGTGTCATCTAGAGAAATAACTCCCTTTTATATGAGTGCATATGTCATGAACAAAATTTTCTTTTCTTCTAGTTTTCCTACCATGGGATGGAAATGCACTACCCAAGACCCTACTCCAATCAATATTTATCACAGAGCCCTTTGGGATTTAGACTTCCATTTTCATTTTTGCAAAATTTTCCATAGATTCATGTTCCCTATGCACCAGATGATATTTAATGATAAATCCCCTAGGGTTTCCAAATATAGTAGTACATATATTTTTTCTATCTCTAGATGGTTTGCAAAGGAGAGTTTAACATATGTCAGAGTATTTGGGAGTTATGCTTCTCCCCACATCGTACCATATTATGTTCCTAAGAAGTTACTTTCAAGAGAGATAGCCCATCAGCTTGTTAATGGTATTTCTAAATACCTTAAAGATGTTAAGAAGGCCGTTTGGCCTAATTTTCTTTTACAATGTGGTACTTTTTCACTTTTGGATATTGGTCATGCCTACAAGGAAGTTTTAAAGACTAATCTGTTGTATTTGGCAGTAATTCCAGAATGACCATATGATCCAAATGATGTAATTAAAAAATACATCACTGAGCTCAAGATGAAGCCTTCTGTAAAAGAAATAGACAAATTTGATGATCTCTTTCAAGGCATGGAAAATTTTTCAGATGTAATTAAGTTTTCATCCAGACAACTCAACCAAGATGATTTGGAAGCCTTCCAAACATACATAAATAAGATACTGGAAATAATTCCTCTTAACTTGTTAACTATTGAAGGTGTCAACAGACCTACTCCAAGTATTAGCTTGGATAATGAAGCAAAAGACATGTATGAGGATGAGTCAGCACAATAAGTGCATCAATCTCATAAATCAGATCATTTTGAAAATGAATCAAAAAATAGAAAGGAAAGCCCATAAAAGAAAATTGATCAAGTAATCAAAGAGATTGAGATGCAGGAGAAAAAAGGAAGTAATGGAAGAAAGTCAACTTCTCAAGAAATTCAACATAGCCATGATAAACTTGAGTAGTCAAGAAAGACAACCAAATAATTTTAATAGTGAATGGGATGAGTTTCCTGAAGAAATAAAAACTCCTAAAACTAATCCCAATAATGATCAAGCTACTAGTTTTCAGACACTTGAATATTCCCGGAAGATAGTGGAAACTGTTAATCCACTACAACAAGTTCTAGAAACTCATGATCGAGAGATCATTCTGGCTTACCCTATATAACAGATAGTGTTACAAGTTGAGGAAATCCCTTCACTAGATATCTTCTACAGTCCTAGTCATAAGGTTGTAGTGAAGAGAAATAAAAGGAGAAGAATTGATGAAACAATATCAGATCTTACAAATTAATCTGTTGAATTTTTATTGAAGGATCCCCTACCTGATCCTACTAAACATTTGACCAAACTATCAAAATTTGCAGGGGCATATGCTACTTCCACTTTTCATAAAGCTACTAAGGTTAAAATGTTGCTAAAGAAAAATTGATAAAGAATACAAGAACTAGAGAGGGAGTTACACTAAGAAAAATCTAACTTCGGTGAGCAAATGAAATCAAAGATGGCCCAATTTCAAAAAGGTTTTGAGATTCTTAAATTACAGCATCAAGCAGAAACCACAGAGAAGCAAACACAACTGGAAGAAACAATGACCATATTACAAAGCCAATTAGAGTTATAGAAATTCATAAAGTAAGCATTGGATGTAAATTCTAAGTTAAAGCAACAACAAGAAATATTTTTCCATCAAGCTTCTTATTACTCGCTCTTATTGTGACTCAAGTAAAATATTGATCCAATAAGTAGCTATCCAGAAAATTGAAAGTGGGAATATGAAGAAGAAAATCAATGAACACATTCTATGGCAAGCATTAGACTCATGCAAGGAAGATGATCTACCCCAAGTAGATAAGTTTCACAAGGAAATCTTGTTCAAATATTGGGAAGCATAGATAAATCATGCAGATAAAGCATTCAAGTTGGCAAAAGGAATTTATTGAATCTATGTGTGAACAACTTGTGAAAGTAGAACTTATCAAAGAGTGCACGTATGAAGTGCTATAAGAAGTCAAACAATTGGAAACACAATGGAAATGAAAGGAAAAAACACATGATGAAACAATTAAAAAATTAAATAAGTTTTATCAAGAAAATTATTGGAATTTTCTGATCAAACCTTATCATCAATACCAGATCCTGCAGTCTTTGACATATTAAACAAGAAGATCGCAACTAGCACTCTCAAATGTGATATTCAAAAGACATGTCAGATCATGGATTTAGCAGCGAGATCAACTCAAGCCCATGGTTGATATTTTTCAACTTTGGAAGGAAATCCAAAAGAAAGATCGAAACTCTGAAGTCATATTGTTACTTTGTTTTCCTATATTGTAGTTAAAGTTAGTTTTATGATGATGGTTTTTTGAAACCTCCTCTATTTTTTATGTAATAATCTATTTTAGAACATAGTTATTTTAGTATTTAAACCCTTCTCATGAATTTAGAGAAGGGTCCATAAATTTGTCAAAAACATTTGCAAAGAATGCACTATTGTAAGTTTTTGAATGCTTTGATGAATGGATGGATCACAGTCTGTTATCTTTTGACAATTAAAGCTGTTTAATTGATGTTGCACTATTGTACTCGTTAAATTGCTTGAAAGTGATGAGGAGCAGATCAATTACTATCAGTTTACATGAGTATAACTTCATACATATGGTACTTCTATTCACTTGTATTAAGTCTTTCCTTCTAGATTGACAGTCATCTTTTTATTGCATTATATATTTGAAACGTTATTATAGATGAATTTTACATGCACTTCTATTCTAATATTTGTTTGTGATTTCTTATTAAATATATAATCACACATATGAATGCGATATATTTTTAACAATTCTTCCAACCAAACTATTTTGTTGTAAGAATCATTTTACATAATTTTCATCTCTTTGAACCATTAAATTATCTATATTACTAATAGTTGAAGGATATATCGTTAGATCGCATAAAGGAAGAAACAACCCAGGTATATAGTAGAATAAATAGTTTATATAGATGCATGTGATATATTAGAATAATTTTTTATTGCATGGTGTATAATAAAAAACACACCCCAAAATAATCCTTATTGGTAAATTCGTCCCATTATCCCCAATCAGAGCCGCTACACCAAACGGAAAAGGAGTTACTTTAAGGTCCAAACGGGGCGTTTTTCCCCCATGTTTTGGAAGGGGAATTCTGAGGCCTCAACTATCACATAAAATATGTAAGATTTCAGAAGGTCAAAATTAAAAAATAATATGAAAACTACTTCCAAAATATAAAGCAACTAAATTCAGTGGCATAAGAAGAGAGAACATTGTGGCAATAATTTGGGTGTAGCTTTAAAGTTAACTTCATGGTTTAGCATATTTCTTAAAGCATGGTGGTTGAAAGGGTTGGAAAAGGCTATGTGGAGAGAGGAATAAACATTGCATGGTAGGTTTGATTAAAGAAAGAAAAAAATCATTTTTTTACAAGCTCACAAAGGAAGCTTTGAGGCCATATTTTGAAGAACTTGTTGCTATATTAGATGGAGAAGGCATCATATAATTGGGAAGAGAAATCATTTCTGGTACATTTGGAGAGGGTATTGCAGATCTAGAGGGAAGATACCATGACACACTAGTACATTTTGTCAAAATTTCGACACTTTAGTTCCGACACTTCTGACCTAATGTCGGAAATTTCCCCATTTTTTATCAATTTTTTAAATCCCGCCCAAAACCATCGCTATACCAACGTTTAGGGACATCGTCAATATTTCAACGTTTAGGGTCATCGTCGGTCTTCTAACATTAAGGGATGCAACATCAGATTTGTGATGTTTCTATGCGGAGCGTCGGACTTGTGACGGTGGTTTGGAGAAATCGTTGCTATTGTGACGTTTAAAGAAAGTGTCGATATTGCGACGAATGTGGGCTTAACCATTAGTATTGCGACGCAACATCAGACTTGCAACGTTTTTATGCCGGTCATTGATATTGGGATAGTGGTTTGGCGAAATTGTCACTATTGTAATTTTTAAAGAAATTTTCGGTATTGCAACACAACGTTGGACTTGCGACGTTTTTATGTCGTTCGTCGGTATTGCGATGGTGGTTTGGCGAAATCGTCACTATTTCAACGTTTAAAGAAATTTTCGATAGTGTGATGAATTTGGGCTTGTATTGCTAAGAAATGTTAATCATCAAAATTTTTAAGAAATGTTAACCATCAAAATTTGCTAAGTTGTGATCGCATGGGTGCCCTGTGCACATTCGTGCAACCCGTTTTCCGTTGCTCCATTGTACCTTCATTTGGTCGGGCACACCGTGTCGTGCCATGTGAGGGCACCTGCCCAAACATGTTTGGGTCAGGTCGTTTCGTTTGAGGGCAGTTGTATCAAATTTTCTAGGTTGTGACCGCACGGGTACCTTGTGCACGTTCGTGTGGCCCATTTGCCGTTTTCTCCCTTCTGCCTTTGTTCGGTAGCCTACCATGTTGTTTCATTTGAGGGCGCCTGCCCAAACCCGTTCGGGTAGGGTCATTTCATTTGAGGGTGCGTGCCCAAACCCATTTGGGTAGGGTCATTTTGGTTGAGGGCGCCTGCCCAAATGCGTTCAGGTCATGTCGTTTCGGTTGAGGGCACCCGCCTAGATGCATTTGGGTCGGGTTGGTTCGGTTGAGGGTGGCTATATCAAATTTTATAAGTACTTGTAACCACATGGGTTCCATGTGCATGTTCTTGCAGCCCATTTTCTGGTTGCCCACTTGTGCCTTCGTTTGGTCGTGCGCGCCGTGTCGCGTCGTGTGAGGGTGCCCACCCAAATGCGTTCGGGTCGGGTCGTTTCGTTTGATGGCATCCATATCAAATTTGCTAAGTTGTGACTGCACGGGTGCCTTATGCACATTCGTGTGACCTGTTTTCCTTTTTCTCCCTTGTGCCTTCGTTCGGTCAGGCACGCCATGTCGTTTCACTTGAGGGCACTCGCCAAAACTTGTTCGTGTAGGGTGATTGTTTCGGTTGAGGGCACCCACCCAAATGCGTTCGATTCGAGTCATTTTGGTTGAGGGCGCTTGCCCAAATGTGTTTAGGTCGGGTCGTTTCAGTTGAGGGTGGTTGTATCAAATTTTCTAAGTACTTGTATTGACCGCACAGGTGCCCTATGCACGTTCGTGCGGCCTGTTTTCAGGTTTGTCTCTTGTGCCCTCATTCAGTCATGCACACCATGTGAGGGCGCCTGCCCAAATGCATTCGGGTCGGGTCATCTCGTTTTATGGCGGCCGTATCAAATTTTCTAAGTTGTGATTGCACGACTGCCTTATGCACATTCGTGCAGCCCATTTGTCATTTTCTCCCTTGTGCCTTTGTTCGTTCGGGCACCCCGTGTCATTTCATTTAAGGGAACCCACCCAAACTCGTTCAGGTAGGGTCATTTTGTTTGAGGGCACCCACCCAAACCTGTTAGGGTAGGGTCGTTTCGGTTGAGGGTGCCCGCCCAAACGCATTCAGGTCAGGTCGTTTCAGTTGAGAGTGCCCGCCCAAACGCGTTTGGGTGAGGTTGTGTGAGGGAACCTAAGGAAATGCATTTGGGAGGGTCAGGTCGGGTTGTGCTGTGTGAGGTTTCCCAAGGAAACGTGTTCGGGTAGGTCGGGTCATGTGAGGGCGCCTAGGGAAATCTCAAGTCAAATTTAAACTAGCTAAACAAAAACTGTAATAGTTTCATGAAAATCATCTAAAAAATTATTGAAATATCAAACTTCACAGTAGATCAATATGGGTTTAGTTAGTTTTATGAGGATCATGTTGGAAGTTATGTTGTTAATTTACATAGAACACCACTTTTTTTGTATAATATTTTTAGTTTCTATTTTTTTATCTTTATCTTCACGATTCTAATATGTTAAGTTTTTTTATATACCACATACATTTAAATTATATAAATTTATACATTTATAAAGAGTTATAATAGAAGCATAACAGTTCAATAAAATATAAAAGTTAAATAGTTGGGGTGGCGGGAGGGGGAGGGGGAGAGATTCTCCTAAGTCCTGATGGAATATGAAAAATAAAGTACTTATGGGGGCTAGTCCAAAGAATGAAAAATCTCACATAAATGTATGGGCTTCTTCGAGGTCTCCAATTGGCTAATGATCAAGATGTCTCTAAATTAGTGATCTTGGGGGATTCCCTTATCACTATTTGACACCTTCAAAAAGGTTTTCTCTTGAAGCACAACAATTTATTCCTCCTCCTTATAAAAATCAATAGTACCCTAAAATTATTCTCTCAAAAGGCTTATTACCACATTTTAAGAAGCCAAAACAAAGAGGCGGATACACAATGAATCAAGCCTTCCTTCTTGAAGGAAGTGGGTTAGTATGAGATCAATGACATGTCAAGTTGGAAAGATATTCCATGAATAATTCCACTCAATATAATTTTCCCTCTCTCTTGTTTTTCTAGTTGGATATATGCACCATGAGAATTATTTTTTGATGATTTACAAAGCCCTCCTTTCTATGCCCCCCTGTCTCCTCCTATAGATGCACATATTCACATCATGCATAACATTTGGTGTTAGGATCTTGTCATTAAGGTTGAGGTGGTGGTTTGTGGGGGTGTTGGCCATGCACCCATTTACCCCTAACATGTAGATTCTTAAGAAATTAGACAACCCTTAATTGATCCCTCCTTTACCTTCGTACCAATTTCATTGATGGACATAGGGTGGGGAGAGTTAATGAATTTTGCAGTTGATTCGATCCCTCGGGCATGGGATTTCACTATTCTAAAGGTGGAATTCATGGTTGGTGTTAATATGATAAGGGAGAAAGTATCAGTTCAAGGGTGTGTCCTTGAGAGTCAAGACAACCCTTCTACTAGTCGGTGGGCTCTCCACACCTTTGTAAACTTCATTGATGCTAAGAATTCCTTCAATATTATGTGTCTCTTTCTCGGTGTTGTGAAAATTGTCTCACTCGTCTCATTCAAAGAGAAAACATGGGGAATTCTCTTGTCTTTTCTTGGCTCAGTTTCCTCCTATGCAGTAAGAAGTTGGGAATATTTCCCCTCGAGGTTGTCAATGGATTTTCGTAAATCTCAAGAAGTCAAGTTGGAATTTTTTCCAGTGGATGTTGAATTTCTCATCTTTGAATTTAAAGCTTCTTCACCACCCTGTGCGCATCCTGCAACCTTTTCCATGGAAATAGGTGTTACTTTGTTGAGGGCACCATCACTGGTGTAGCTTCATGCATCCCTGCAAGTCTTGCACAATTTTCATACGTACAATTTCCCCTAAATAAATACTAAATTCTTTGGTACCCTTAGTTCTATTCTAATTTTTTTCTTAGTTGGAAAGCTCCCTCCCTTTATTCCAGCTTGTCTCTTTCGATGTTCTGATAAATTTTGGGTCTCCTGCTTGTGTAGGTAGCTCCCTTAGCTCAAACCTCTCCCCCTCTATTTCCAAGCTCTTTTGGCTCCCTAGTATTCGTGGTATCAAATCACACTTTGTATCTAATTTTGTGTTCCAACACTCAATTTCTATCCCTTATGGGGAACAAGTTGCACAAGAAAGTACAATTTTATTTCCACATCCCCATTATTTCCATTTAGACCAATATAAATGCATAAGTTTTCAATCACAATCTAATATTAAATTCCGTTATTACTTTTCAAACACTCCTTGAGTACCTCTTGTCCACATCAAAATGGAATAGGTAAGAAAAAGGTCTAAAATAAATTAGGCTTGACATAATAAAAACAATATGCAAAAACTATAGTTATATCTTACATACCCTTACCCGGGCCAACATTATATAACTCTACTTCACTAGGATGAACATTAACTAAGGCTTCACGTATGCATCCACCAAATACATCACATCAATGTAGTCCCTAATACATGTACCTTCAAGAGTATTGTGACCACACGGATGCCCTGTGCACGTTCGTGCGGCCCATTTGTTGGTTTCTCCCTTGTGACTTCATTCGGTCGTGTGTGTCGTGTCGTGCCGTGTGAGGACGCCCGCCCAAATGCGTTCGGGTTAGGTTGTTTTGTTTGAGGGTGACTGTATCAAATTTACTAAGTTGTGACCACAAGGGTGCCTTGTGCACGTTCATGAGGCTCATTTTTCATTTTCTCCCTAGCGCCTTCATTCGGTCGGGCGCGCCATGTGAGGGTGCCCACCCAAACGTGTTCGGGTCGGGTCAGGTCATTTCGTTTGAGGGTGACCGTATCAAATTTGCTAAGTATTGACCGCACGGGTTCCTTTTGCACATTCGTCTGACCCATTTTCAATTTTCTCCCTTGTTAATTCATTCGGTCATGCACACCGTGTCGCGTCGTGTGATGGCGCCTACCCAAACGCGTTCGGGTTGGGTCATTTCGCTTGAGGGCAGCCATATCAAATTTGTTAATTTGTGATTGCACAGGTGCCTTGTACTGCACGTTCATGCGGCCCATTTGTCATTTTATCCCTTGTTATTTCGTTTGGTCAGGTGTGCTGCGTCATTTCATTTGAGGGTGCCGGTCCAAACCCATTCGAGTCAGGTCATTTCGGTTGAGGGCGCCCACCCAAACGCGTTCGGGCTAGGTCGTTTCGGTTGAGGGCACCCACCCAAAAGCGTTTGGGTCAAGTCGTCGCAGTTAAGGGTTCCCATATAAAATTTGCTAAGTTGTGACTGCACGAGTGCCTTATGCATGTTCGTGTGGCCTGCTTACCTGTTGCTCCCTTTTTCCCTCGTTCGGTCATGCTCGCTGTGTTGCGCCATGTGAGGGTGCTCGCCCAAACGTGTTTGAGTCGAGTCGTTTAGTTTGGGGGTGACCATATCAAATTTTCTAAGTTGTGACCGCAGGGGTGCCCTGTGCACGTTCGTGTGGATCGTTTGTCGTTTTCCCCCTTGTACCTTCATTCGGTCAGGCATGCCATGTGAGGGCGCCCACTCAAATGCATTCGGGTCGGGTCAAGTCGTTTTGTTTGAGGGCGACCGTATCAAATTTTCTAAGTTGTGACTGCACGGGTGCCTTTTGCACGTTCGTCCGGCCCGTTTTCTATTTTCTCCTTTGTGCCTTCATTCGGTTGTGTACGTTGTGTCACACCAGGTGAGGGCACCCGCCCAAACATGTTTGAGTTGGGTTGTTTCATTTGAGGGTGGTCGTATCAAATTTTCTAAGTTGTGACCACACAGGTGCCTTGTACTGCATGTTCGTGCGACCCGTTTGCCATTTTCTCCCTTGTGCTTTCGTTCGGTCGGGTGCATTGCGTCATTTCATTTGAGGGTGCCCATCCAAGCCCATTTGGGTCAGGTTGTTTCGATTGAGGGCGCCCACCCAAACGTGTTCGGGTCGGGTCATTTCGGTTGAGGGCACCCGCCCAAATGCGTTTGGGTTAGGTCATTGTGGTTGAGGGTGCCCATATCAAATTTTCTAAGTTGTGACCGCACGAGTGCCCTATGGTGCACGTTCATGTGGTTTGTTTTCCTATTTCTCCCTTGTGCCCTCATTCGGTCGTGTGCGCTGTGTCACGTCTTGTGAGGGCGCCCGCCCAAACGCGTTCGGGTCGTGTCGTTTCGTTTGAAGGCGACCGTATCAAATCTTCTAAGTTGTGACCACAGCGGTGCCTTATGCATGTTCATGTGGCTCGTTTGGCATTTTCCCCCTTGTGCCTTCGTTCGGTCGGGCACGTCGTGTTAGGGCGCCACCCAAATGCGTTCGAGTCGGGTTGTTTCGTTTGAGGGTGGTCGTATCAAATTTTCTAAGTTGTGACCGCATGGGTGCCTTGTGCACATTCATGCGGCCTGTTTGATTTTTTCTCCCTTGTGCCTTTGTTCGATTGGGCGTGCCATGTGAGGGCGCCCACCCAAACGCATTCAGGTCGGGTCTTGTCGTTTCGTTTGAGGGTGGCCATTCCAAAATTGGCTGCTTCATTGACCAAAAAATGAAGCTTATCTAATATTTTATTGAAGCTCAGAGCTCCATCTTTGGGGTTACTCCTTCTGAATAACCAATAGAGGGTCAAGGAAATTGACCAATATGTTATCAAGTTTTATCTTATCCATCTCTGGGGCAAGCTGATTTTCGGCTAACTCCACTGCTTTTGATCTCAATTTTTCCAATTGATTCCTTCTCTCATATGATACCTGAGCCTTTGCCTTTCTCTTCCCTTCTAATTCTGTAATCGTGTCATACTGATGCCAACAAACTTCTTTGGAAAGCCTTCCTAGCAGACAATACTTGTGACCTAGCTGAAGCCTCAACACTTTCAGAGCATCTGGAATGGCCATTCTCTTCTTCCAGTCATATGGTGGGGGAACCCCTTCAAAATCCCTTAGCCTAGAAAATGTTTCAGCACCATGCTTGGTTTTGTGTGTAATCATTCCTCTAATTGTCCAGTAGTCAAATCCTTCTCTTACTTTATTGTCATTTGCCCATACCTAACCAATGAGAGCACAAGAACACCTATTTCTATAAAAGCACCTATAACTTCTCTTAGTTTATTGTCATTTTCCCATAATTAACCAATGACAACACAAGAACACCTATTTATATAAAATCACCTATAATACTTTTGTGGGTTTCACTAATATCCCTTTAGTTAGTGTGTGCACAGTAGCCTAGATCCTAAAGTGATTCCCGTACAATGATAATCCACTAGGTGTATTTTTTCTTAAAAAACTATGCATGGATAGATGTCCCATTTATGGCCAAGTTCCACCAAAATGGTTCCCCCTACCTACCTAGTAACTACATTACATTTATTTCATGACAAGACTACCCTACAACCCACCAAATTTCTATCATATCCTTAACGTCAACAACAATTTGTTGTTCAAGATATAGCTAAGTTGGAGCAAACTTAGCTCTAGAGCTTAGGATATTTTTCCACCTCTAATGTTTATAAACCAATAGATATAAAATTTCTAAAGCATGTGGGAGCCCTTTAAGTATCACCTTTCCTATATTGACTCTGTCTTAAAAATCATGGAAAATGTCCATAGATGAGTTATCCTTACTAAACCAAAAATTTCATTGAAAATAATCATTCATACCATAACATTACTACTTCCCTTTTAACCACATAAAACTTATTTTTAAGTTACCATAGTTCATCTTTAATATCACATAATTAGATTAAAAAATCAACCAAAATCCCTAGTTTATGAAATAAAAATTCAACAATTTTATATAATTAATAATTTAAATAAATGTCTTAGATCTAATCTCATTAATAATTATTTATAATCAGCAATACCACTTATTTAACCAAACCCATTATTAACCCCAAGAAAGTTCTCACACATTTTATTTAATGGAATTTGAGTGGCCTTAAAAAACACGTATTTCATTTTGAAATGTCAAAAATTTTCAAATATCAAAATTTTTAATTTCCCTCTTTCATTTCCCTCTGGTTACATGGTTTTTCCAAGGAAGGAGGGAGGATGCGACCATACTATTGCTAGTTTTGAGGAAGGATGCAGCCATACTATTGCAGGTTTGGAGGAAGGATGTAGCCATACTGTCGCAGGTTTGGAGGAAGGATGCAGTAAGTAAAGAAATTGATCCCGAGTGCCTATTGCAGGTCTGCTCTGATACATTTGGTTGAAGTATGGTGATTTATTTCCTTCTACTTTGATACATTAGGTTATAAATAACAAATCCCGTTTGTGCTTATGAGATCTCACCTTTGTGTTTCTAGCGCAACAGTGTCCGATTAACAATAAGAAAAAAGGAAGGCACTGGAAGTTACAAAGTCTGATGTTTGAGTCCATAGATTATGAAGCCATCTGCTCGCTCCACAAGTCGGAAGGAATTAAAACTGTAATCGGCTCCATCACAGGTCAATCTATGAATTTCACACTTTATTTGCGGTTGCTTTTGTATTTTAGTTCTATTTTTCAACATGTCGATATGATAATTTATAGATTCTTTCTTTGTCATTGAAATCTATTGATTATATCTTGAATCAAAGCAGATCGATTAAATTTTTGAAGACCCATGTTCTATTTGCTCTAGTTTTTAGGGTTTCATGAGTTAGACCGTTAACATATTTCTCTATTCATATGCATTAGTGTTTAGGGATTAGCTTCAGTATGTGTTGTTTACTAGATTTGGCATATACCCTAAATCTTCCATCTTCCCAGTCAATAAATCCACCATTGAATATATCTGCTCTGATTGTTTTTGTGATCTATCTCCAACAACAAATGAATGGAATTTGTTCTTGACCTCGATCCAGCTGCATCCTAGGCTCTTTACTGCCATATTGTGTGTTTCCATTGCATGGTAACAACTAGGGTATATAGTGGTAAAGTTGAACCAAAATAGAAGGGTCATTTGAACATTCTATGCTTCCTTCTCTCATGGGGCTCTCAATCTGCTTCTTTGTATTGGAGGGGTAGTAAAAATGGGCAGTGATGTCTCAAGATACAAAATTTGCAGCAGCATAAAGGTTCTAGTTATTCTTTGGAGGGTGAGTTTTGGGCCCACTGTAATCAACATGAAATGTAGGTTCATCATAATTTTCACCAGGTTTATGCCAAGGGACTACATTAGTTTTCTTGGCTTCCAAGCTATTCCATTATATTTTTGAGGATTCTTCATGAACTGTCACTTTCGTCGAGTCTGAAACTTGTAGGTATCGTTTCTTTGATTGGAAAGAAATTGCTTCATGGCTTACCTGTCAACAATGCCTATGACGATGATGGTGGTGATGATCAGGACCCTCCATTTTGTTCTCATGTCCACTTCCCTTGAGATTAAATATGTTATGGGCTCTAGAGAAATGTTTCTCATTTTCTGCAACATTCTTCTTTACAAAATTTTCTCCCAACATTCTTCAATTTCCTGTAAAGCTTGCAGAAAACTGTCCCTGCAATAAGTACATAAAAGTAATATAAATTAAGATAAACAGTACAAAAATAGAGCATATTTTAGGGCATTGTTTAAATGTTAACTAAAATGTTTCATTTTCCATCATTTTTTTTTTAATTTAGAAAATAAAAATTGATCCATTTTCTTTGAAGTTTTCTATATGGTATCATAATTGCAATCTTCAAATTTTATTCTGATTGAGATAATGCAAAACCCCTTTAAATAACATCATCTTAATATTGACAAAATTGCAGTAAGTGTTTGTTTGAGATTCAAGCCAAGATACGTTTTATATTACACTTAGCCATGCACAAAGTGGTAGCCCAATTACTATTATATCAGCAATAGTGTAATGGGAGATAGACAAGAAATAATTTAATGGCTGGATCGTGTTGAGGTCTAATTGTATCATCCTTGCCAGAGGAATAGACAAGAGATCCCACTGATGAGCCTTGCTGGTGCAGTTGAAACATAATTACACTCTCTGCAAAATGCAAGTACAAAACGATATCAGAGAGAGAGAAATGAATGACTAAAAGATGACTATGTATTCTAATGAGCAACAGATAAAAAAACTATTGCAGACTTTAGGGTTTTGTTGGTATTACAGTAGAAAACTCAAAATGTCACAAGGTGATTAATTTACCTTCACCGTTCAGCTTTGAATATTTGCATGGTATGAAAGATAATCCTAGGATCAGTATAGCCATGACCACTTTGTAGAGGAACATACTTCTCACAAATCCCAAGGAACAACAAATGAATGGACTCTATTCTTGACCTCGATTCAACTGCATCCTAGGCTCTTTTTCAATTTAGTGTCTTTAATCATTACTCTCACCTTCATCACTTCATCCCACCTTCTAGCCATAGCATATATGTTTGACAACAGTAAATAGTTTGCAGCATTATCAGGCTCTAATTTACATAGAAAAGAAATGTTAAACTTGATGTTGCATTCAAGGTTCCAACTATGGTAGATCTTTATGAAGTAACTGTTCTATCATTGCCTACTGCTATTACAGATCGCCTGCTTCGGATATTTCGCCAAGGTCTTGCTACTCAATATGATTTAAGTGATAGTTTTTATATGCATAATTTTTTACTTTATTTTTGTGAATTGCTTATCGTAGAGTCATTTGCAGTACATGACTATTGCATGTGCCCTAATTTTCTAACCTTGCCATTACAGACTGCTTTCATTGGAAGTTAATGACCTGTTGTTTCAGCTTAAAATTAAGCATGTCTCTTCTCACATATTTAAGTGCATTATTCTTCATGGTCAAAGGGAATGAACAGTAACAATAAAAAGTGCAACATATCTGTTAATCTTGATGTAATTTTTAATGAAAAATGTTTAGTGTCATCATCGCTTTCCAGATTTACATTTTCTTGAGCTTAAGAGGCTCCACTTTTCCCAGTTTTCCTCATGAACTCTTGGCCTAAGTTTTTTTTATCTGTTGTCTCATTTTTATTAAACTCCTCAAATAATTGAAGGTTTTTACTTCCCTAATTTTGAAGATTTTCTTTTAAGAGATTTCTCTCTTTTTAATAAATGTCTTTTTTCCCAGCCCCATTGACCAAATTTGGCCATTGTCATTTTCATTCTTTTTTTTTTCTTATTCATTTTACAAGCAGAGCAGTAATATGATATAGAACGATATCTACTTAGTGTTTTGTTATACATAGAACAATATGTAATTCATTTCTTTTCATGAAGATGTCATGACAAAGACAATTGTATTTACCGACTAATTGGAGTGGTTGAGCATGATGGCACCATGGACTTTGGTCATTATGTTGCATATGTAAGATGTGATCAAGATGGTTTTGTCTTTCAATGGTTTTATGCTAGTGATTCTTGTGTGAAGGAAGTGTCCTTGAGAGAAGTTATCAAAAGTGTGGCCTACATATTGTTTTATGAGAAGTGTGAATTGTGAAGAACTACAAGTCTCTTGATTAAGTTTTATGTTCTTTACTGTTTTTTTTGCATATTTCTATTAATATGTGAAGGAAACACTGTTATTTTGATGCATGATAAGGCTTCACAACAAAATGGAATATGGTCAATGCCTCTTGGAGCGTAATAAATATGCAAGTTTATATATGTTACTAACACGATTGTTTTATTTTTATTTTTAAATATTTTTAGCCTTGCGTCAGAAGAGAGACCTTTGATACACGTCGGAATACCGATGCTTTAAAAATTGGAAGCGTGACTATTTTTTTTATAAATATTTTTACTATTTCGTCGGAAGAGCGAGTTTCCTAAGCATTGGAAGACCAACGCTTTAAACATCGGAAGAGCGGCATTTTATTTTTTAAATATTTTCAACCTTTCGTTGGAAGACCGATGCTTTAGATGCCTAAATATATAACGTCAAAATTGCGACAGTGGTTTGAAAAATTGATAATCGTCAGAAGATCGACGCTTTAAACATCGGAAGAGATAACGTCAGAATACCGACGCATATGGATCATTGGAAGACCGACATTTTGGAAAACGTTAGAAGAGTGAAGGATTGGAAAACGTCGGAAGAGCGACAGTTGTTTGGAAACGTCAGAAAAAGTGTCGCTCTTCCGAAAATTTATTGAAGTGTTGGAATTGTGACGTAATGCCTAACCACATTTTTCCCGGCCTCAAACTGTCGCTCTTGCGACACCTATGTGTCAGAATAGCAACGAAGTGGCCGTCGGAAATTGGGCCAAATATACTAGTGACATATCTGAAGTAGAATGAGATCTAGACACTTTTCTCAAGCAAAAGAGTCTCAAATAATATATTGTGTGTTTGAGTGGTTATACCATTTATAACACCTACAACTATTATGATAAAGAAGTTCATGGAAAAAGAAAGTGGGCTTAAAATGAGGGTTGATAATTATGGTGAATGGCGCTGACCTGGACATGTTTTGGTAGAAATTAATATTGATCATTAAAAAATGAGTCACTGCCTTGTGTCCAGGTATGTATTTAGACACCACTCTAGCTTGAGGTTACTCTAGTAAAGTTAAATAGTGAACTCAACAGTGAATAAGTTAATGTTATGAAAAAGGGAGAATGGTCAGATAGTGTAATATTCCAAATTGGAAATAGCATCAATATAAAACATAATTATGTAAAACACAACAAATCTGAGTATGACATGAGAGGGATCAATGTGCAACCATCATTTTATTAATATATCAGTAAAAAAATACAAAAATATCACGAGGGACAAGCCACTCAAGCAATATGAACAAGTCTCCAATGATCAAACAATCAACATATGAGTTGCTGCAACTGTATAGAATGCTAAAGAGCAGTGATAGCATTGTCTATATTAGTGTAGCTACTATTTTGTACATACATAAATGATATATGGTTGATAGAAACAAAATAAATTCCCATCAAAGAAGAAAATACAGTGCTCCAAAAGGAATGCACTCAAGCAACAAGATGGTTGAAATACACTAAAGAACCAAGCACTAGAAATGTGTACTGCTACTGCTGGTGGTACTGGAAACTACTACTTCTAAGGAAAATAACCATCTGTGGAAGGTTTTTAGCATGCTCAGAATAATCTAGTATTTTCACCACTGATTCTATGCAAAAAACCTAGAAAACCCCAGAAATGGTTTGGCCAGATCTTAACTTTGGATTTTCGGCCATTTTTGGGTTACCCACTGCAACAACTCACTAAAATAACGTATTCATGGTCTGGAAATGCATTGTGAGGGATGGTATATGGTTGGAATGATGATAAAAATGATAAAATATGTCCAGGAGCCCTCCTTTCTGATCCTCCAATGGATAGGCTACATCTCCATTGAAGAAAAAGCCCAGAAACAACTCTAAGTGATCCTCCTTTGCTACACCCTCCAACACAACCCAACTCTACACAAAAACTGCACTGTAGCTGAAGGAGGTAGCTTGGCCAGAATGCCAAAATAAGGAATGCAGCTGAAATAACCTCTCCTTCCCTAAGGATGAGATAGGGATTCCCGATTAGGAACACCCTTGTGCTAAACAACACAACAACCCTGCTAAACAACAAGAGGAGTCTAGTCTAAGCTGAAAAATATCAAAATGATAAGCTAAAACATGAATAAAAAAGGCTACCATCTTCTCAATATATATCAAGTGAACCACCTCATATTGTATCCCATCCATACTTACCACTAAGCTCATGCAATTTTTCCTCTACTAAAACTGTGTTGTCTCATCGTAAAGACCACTCCTCCATGAAAGCGTTGTTGATTTGGTCAAAGTTGTCTGAATCAACATGATCCAGTCCCTGTTCACACCCAAATTTTCTTAATCCAGCTGTTTATTCTTCCTCCTTTCACATTAGGAGTGTTATTATTCCTTCTAAAGGGGTTTTATGAGTCTCCCCTCCCACTTATTCACCTATCTAGTGATGAAACCAACTACAATATTCCATTTAGATGAAGGCTAAATTTTTGGATTATTACAGTCCTCCCCTCAAAAATGTTGCTTGTCCTCAAGCAACTATAAATGTGGAGCAAAATTCCTCCCTTCTTCCCCTTGTGGTCTCCTCATCAATAGTCCTCACCACTGCTCAAGATAATCTACAACAAATCTGCCCTCCAATGGCTCCTCCCAAGTAAGAAAAAAAAATGTCTCACATCATGAAAAGGTGGAAGGTGTAATTGGAAACCTTCTTGTTTTCCAATGGCTCCCTCAAGGTAAGAGTGTTGATAATCATAGTGAATCTCATTCCCAATAGGATTCTCGCATTCCCATGTTATCATCCAAATGAAATAAGCCATCCTAGGTAGCTCGTCAAATAATTCCTCAACCCCCGGTTTATGTAATGTGTTGGGGCTGCATGGAGAGATTAGATATTCCCATCCAAGTTGTTTCTCTCTCCATTTATGGTAAGTATGTGGTTTTTTTTTATCTTGGGATGAAATTCCATGGCCTCCAAGAATGGCCCAAGTTACCCCACAAAAGAAATCAGCCATGAAGTGCCTCCAAGAAATAAAGTTCTCCAAATGGCTCCTCCCACATGAAGAAAAGAAATGTAGTATGGCAATCATGGTTTGCCCATTGTTTCTCCTAAAAAATACAACATGTAAAGTAGGGAGAATCATACTCCCAATGGGTACCTTCAACTCTTGTCCCACTCTCTAAACAATGCTCCCCATGAATATAATAATATCAGCAATATATGAAGCAAAACCGAATGAGAACAAGATACCATATGACAATCGGAAAGTGGATCATAGTTGCACATATGGAACTAGAGTAGTGCATCCCTTGCTTGCCTCAAAATAAAGAATAACAGGTGCCCTTCCAGCCACTTTTTTGTTGCCACACTCATCTTATAAGATGGAATCATCAAGAAAAAATGTGGTGTCAATGATGCGCACCAAGAATCATGTGTAAGAAGGGATAATCCTCCTTGGTACAAGATGATGCTCATATAATGTAAAGAAGTACAAATCATAATGAAAAATTGTATCATCTCTACCATGTACTTTGGACTTTGAGCTGAAATGGCTTAACTGAAAAATTCCCCCTCACCCCCAATGAGTAGGGAAGTGGCTATGGCATCCTCTCTATCACCATCTGGGCTATGCATCTCTCCATATGCTAATATATATCCTGCTGGATTTCCTCCCAAGTGAAATCCTCCATCAAATAATGAAATGCCTCAAAGTGCATGGAAATAATGTCCACTTGTGATGCATGTAGTAGCTTCCTCTTGAGCTCAGAAACTCTATTCAAGAAGACTCTGCCATAAGAATAGATGACTTCTCCAACCACCATGTATCTATCATCTCCCTCTGAATCATCAAGAATCATGCAAGCACAAAGATCCTTGGAGTACTCTACCAAGAGTTGAGATCTCCAATATGGATTAATCCTCTTAAGAGACAGTGCTGAAGATCTGAAATGTGAAGCACCCCACCTGTTTCTGTCTTATCCTTTAACATCCCTCATGCCAAATTCATCCTCCAAAATGCTGCCATGCCCATCATGCAGCTGCTCATGCTCAAATAGAAGTGGTGACTTTTGGAGGTTGGCCTCCCATGAGAACCTACCATCCAAAAAGAACCTCTAGATCTTGGCCAATGTAAGCATGAGTGGCCTCCATCTACTCCAAGGTATGGAGGATTCCTTCCTCAAAGGAAGTACCCTCTGCTTCTCCAAATCCATGGAGTGGTCCCCTTGCATCACTGCAGCAACTTCTGTCAGCGCAGTATATGTAGTGAGAGTGGGTAATGCTGAAAATGGGAGAATTTCTCCCTCCTCCTTGAGTCTATCCCAAACTCTCTGTGTTATACTAGACTCCTCCAATTTCTTCACCCCTCTGGAATCTAAGAGTGGTGAACCAAATGGAAAGATCTTTGTCACCAAATCTAGATCTGGTGGCCTCCCTGGTGGAATTCCCATGTGTAGTGAGACATCAAAATCTAAAGTGGACTGTATATATGAGTGGACTAATTTGTCCCTCTCTTCACTGCACAATATAGTCTCCTTATTTTGTGCAGAAACCTCCAAAAATAAATAAGGGTGAATGCTCATCATCCCTTGATGTTGATCCTTCTCTTCTTCCATCTCACAAGATTCACAACCCATAATAATTGATGCATGTTGCTCCAGTATTATGTTTTGGTTCCCACATTTTGGATCATTTGGAACTCCTTGCAAAGACACAAGGGCTCCTCTAATAGAATCAATGGTTTCCTTGCCATCTCTATGTGGTGATGGATCTCCTCCTGATGGTACAACGCTGTTAGCTCTTCTCTGCTCATCCTCTTCATCAATATTGGAAAATGCCTCATCATGAATGAGAGACCCTTAACCTTGGTCTTCCCTTGAAGGAGGAACCTCCATGTCTTCATCTATAGAAGAGGGCTCTTCAATAAGTGGGGATATTGCCCTTGGAAAGGCATCATGCATGTTTTTATCCCCTTTAACAGAAATAAGGAGTGGAGTTGGCAGAATAGATCTCTCCAACTCATGCAAATGTTTTGAGTTTTTTGGTTCAACAAATGATGTTTTACAATGTTTGATATCAAATATTTTCACTAATTTCTTAGTGAACCTTGCATAAGTTTTTACACTTGCATGATAAAATGAAGTATAACTACAAAACCACCAATCATGGGCCATACCTTTGAGGTGCAACGCTACTACTCTAATGGCCTCCTTTTCTGAAACTTGGTGCAGCTGGAAATAGGAATCTAGCTCCCTCACCCAAGCTTTGGCTGTGCACCTTGCTAATCCATAAAAGTTAGATAGAAAGATTCTACCTATCTTGCTTCTATTATGGCTGTTGGATCTTCTGTCTTCCTTGATTTGGAAAAACCCTTGGAATTCCAGGTTCTCTTTGAATCTCCATGATTGAGACTCATACTCCTGAAGATAGCCACTCAAGGTCTCCTCCCTCGGTGCATCTTCCTCCTCCATCATTCTTGTAGTGAATGTGGGCAATAAAATGTGTTTTGGATCTGCATGTGTGGCTGAATTCCCACACCAATCATGTGAATATCTAGGGCTTTCTTCCCTTTCAAACCCTCTTGTAATTTTCCTACACTTCTCCCCTTTCATCTCCTTGAGATCTTCTTCGATATTTTTCATAGATTGGAAAAGAAGCTGGGAGATCCTCTCTTCCTTCATTTCTCCAAATAGTGGAGTCATGCCTTTGTTTATTCTATATAAATTATCTTTTTTTTGAGAAGAAGCTTATCATCATGGTGACATATTGGCTGAATGCACAGGCTGAGCCAAGATTATGCTCTCATACCACTATAATATTCCAAATTGGAAATAACAACAATATAAAACATAATTATGTAAAACACATCAAATCTGAGAATGACATGGAGGGATCAATGTGAAGCTATAATTTTATTAATATATCAACAGAAAAATACAAAAATATCGTGAGGGACAAGCCACTAAAGCAATAGGAACAAGTCTCCAATGATCAAACAATCAACATATGAGTTGCAGCAACTGTATATAATGTCAGATAGTAGTGACAGCACTATCTATATCAGTGTAGTTTCTACTGTGTACATACATAAATGATATATGGCTGATATAAACAAAAGAAATGCCCAGAAAAGAAGAAAATACAGTGATCCAAAAGGAATGCACTCAAGCCACAAGATGGTTGAAATGCACCAAAGAACCAAGCACTGAAAATGTGTATTGCTATTGCTGTTGTTATTGGAAACTGCTGCTTTTGAGGAAAAAAACCATGTATGGAAGGTTGTTAGCATGATCATAGTGATCTGGGATTTTAACCACATATTCTATTCACAAAATCTAGAAAAACCTAGAAATGGTTTTGCTAGATCTTAACTTTGGATTTTCGGCCATTTTTGGGTTACCCACTGCAACAACTCACTAAAATAACGTAGTCATGGACTGGAACTGCGATATGAGGGATTTTATATGGTTGGATTGATGCCAAAAATGAGAAAATATGTCCAAGAGCTCTCCTTACTGATCCTTGAATGGATAGGCTACCTCTCCACTGAAGAACAAGCCCAGAAATAGCTCTAAGTGATCCTCCTTTGCTGCACCCTGCAACACAACCCAACTCTAAACAGAAACCACGTTGTAACTAAAGGAGGTAGCTTGGTCAGAATTCCAGAATGAGGAAATGCAGCTCAAAGAACCTCTCCTTCCCTGAGGATGAGGTACGTATTCCCGATCAGGAGCACCCTTGTGCTAAACAACACATCAACCCTGCTAAACATCAAGAGGAGTCTAGTCTAAGCAGACTAATATCAAAATGATAAAATAAAACATCAATAAAAAAGGCTGCCATCCTCTCCATATATAGCAAGTGAACCACCTCACATTTTATCCCATCCATACTTTCCACCAAGCTCATGCAAGTTTTCCTCCACTAAAACTGCGTTGTCTCATCATAAAGATCACTCCTCCATGACAACGCTCTTGATTTGGTCAAATTTGACCGAATCAACATGATCTAATCCCTGTTCACACCCAAATTTTCTTAATCCAGTTGTTTATTCTTCCTCCTTTCACAATAGGAGTGTTATTATTCCTTCTAAAGGGGTTCTATGAGTCTCCCCTCTCACTTATTCACCTACCTAGTGATGAAACCAACTATAATATTCCATTTAGATGAAGGCTAAATTTTCAGAATATTATAGATAGAAGCAATATAGTTTAATTTTCTGGTAGGATTGAGGCAAACTCTTGCAGTTAAATCATTTCAGCATCTCTGAGGTAGTAGTAGACAAGAAATCCATTTTGAATTTCAAAAAGAGTAGGGAGCTAAAAAATGACATCGTTAGCGAGTGACTAGCAGATGATGGTGAGGCTGATGATATTCATTCCAACAATATTTTTTCATGAAAACACAAAATTTATGTGGATGAGTTTCTTCCTATCACAAAGGCTTGACCTTATCCTACAAAAATTGAATTAAATTTGAGGCAGCAGAAGCAGTATTGTATGCTCCCAGATAGTTTCAAGGGAAGCATTTCAGTTTTGGAGAGATATTCATGGGTTGGAAGTCGTTATAATGGCCATTTTAAAAAATGTGCACTCAAACGTTATTTGAGTTTTGAATTATGATGGAATTTGTAATGGGTTGCACAACCATCAATTTTTGGGGTAGCAAATATCTCTAGACCCTATTCGTGCACAGGGAATTGAGGATTCCAGCACTATGTTTTCATGCAAGGACAAAAGTTATGAGGATGGGTTTATTCCTATGACAAAGGCTCAACCTTATCCTACAACACTTGAATTAAATTTGAGGCAACATAACTAGTATTGTATACCTCTAGATATTTTTCAAGGGAATCATTTCAGTTTTGGAGAGATATTCATGGGTTGGAGGTCTTTATGATGGCTATTTGTAAAAATGTGTACTCAGAAGTTATCTCAGTTTTGAAGTATGATGGAATTTGTGTTGGGTTGCACACCCATCAATGTGGGGTGCGACAAAGATAATTGGACCCTATTCGTGTACAGGGAATTAAGGATGTCCTTGAATTGAGGATTCCAACACTATGTGCACTCAAAAGTTATCTTACTTTTGAAGTATGATGGAATTTGTGTTGGGTTTCACACCCATCAATGTGGGGTGTGACAAAGATATTTGTACCTTGTTCGTCTACAGGGAATTGAGGATGTCCTTGAATTGAGGATTCCAACAAAAATATGCGATCGTAAGTTATCTCAATTTTGAAATATGATGGAATTTGTGCTGGGTTGCACACCCATCAATGTGGGGTGTGAAAAAGAATGATGGACATTTTTCATGCACAGGAATTGAGGATTTCCTTCAATCACGGATTCAAACACTATGTTTTCATGCAAAGACAAAATTTATGAGGATGAGTTTCTTCCTATGACAAAGGCTCAACCTTATCCTATAATGCTTGAATTAAATTTGAGGCAGCATAACAAATATTGTATGCTCCCAGAAAGTTTCAAGGGAAGCATTTCAGTTTTGGAGAGATATTCATGGGCTGGAAGTATATATGATGGCCATTTTCAAAAAAGTGCACTTAGAAGCTATCTTAGTTTTGAATTATGATGGAATTTGTGCTAGGTTGCACACCGATCAATGTGGTGTGTGAAAAAAATCTCTAGACCCTATTCATGCACAGGGAATTGAGGTTGTCCTTGAATTCAGGATTCCAGCACTATGTTTCCATGCAAAGAAAAAAGTTATGAGGATGAGTTTATTCCTATGAAAAAGGCTCGACCTTATCCTACAACACTTGAATTAAATTTTAGGCAACAAAACTAGTACTATATGCTCCCAGATAGTTGCAAGGGAAGCATTTCAGTTTTGGAGAGACATTCATGGGTTGGAAGTCTTTATGATGACCATTTGCAAAACTCTCCACTCAGAAGTTATCTCATTTTTGAAGTATGATGGAATTTGTGATGGGTTTCACACCCATCAATGTGGGGTGTGAGAAATATCTTTGGACCTTGTTCATACAAAGGGAATTGAGGATGTGGTTGAATAAATACATCGGTGTATAATATGAATAGTGGACTTGCAACATTCTGACTGTGAGGATGAAGGCATGGAGGAGAATGTCACTATGCAACAACAGTTATGGATTATGAATATAATAAATGCATTGAGGACAAAGCATAAATAAGGGGGGGGAGGAGGTAACAACCCCTATTCAACCCCTATATTGTATTCACCATGTACATGTGAGATTATTAGGTTGGTGAGCCGATACATAATTAATTAGGTTAGTAAGTCGGGAGATGCTTCTAGGGAAATATGCCCATGTGTACGTGTATTCAAGTGTTGGGGCCGATGTGTGTATGTGATTTTTATGCTATGAGACTAGAAAGCTTGATAGGGTAAATATGTTTACTCTATGCATATTAATAAATACATAATGGCTATAAGTGGACCTGGACAAAAGAATATGTGGGGTAGATGACTCCACTACTAGTAAAGGTGTCTTAATGAAAAAGTAATGTTATAATATTATATTATAATATTAAATAAAGGAGAGATGTTTTTATAAAAGGGAGGATTTGGTTACCTAGTCATGCATGCAAGTAGATTATTCAATGATTCATGGTTATGGAAACCAATTGATGAACCCTGTACTTTGGTTCTAGACTGACTAGGGATTATTGTTGGTGAGTCCCATGCTCGAACAATAGAATTGGCAACAATTAGAGAAACTTGTTGGTGAATCTTGGAAGGTGGGCATTGGAAAGGGATTGGCCATCTCAAAGAAGGATGTGCCACTTGGGTTTTGGAATAACCGATGAACTAAATTAGTTATGTCTTGGAGGGTGTCTAGAGCCCTAGAGCATCACTGTTGTTGGGTTCGCGTTGTCGGGTCTTGTAATTGTCACATTTTTATCATATTTATCCTCACCATTCCTCATGTTATATCACCTCATTTAACCATTCATCATACCATTTTCATGGGCTCACCTCATTATTTTCCAATTTATTTATTTTCAATATTATAAGAGAATTTATGATTAATTATTGAAAAAATTAACATATTTCATTAATATGTCAAATGTGGATGAGCTTTGTAGTGTGTAGGATTATTTGGAAGGATTATTCAAAAAACTTCTTGAACATTTGCTCCACCATTTCAAGAATTAAAAGGATAATTATTTAAAATTATTCAAAGGAGAAGATCATGGAGATTTGGATAACATATCTTATCCAAGATATGTGAGAGATGAGTGAGGATTTGAAGGGACAATATTTTGTAATTATAGGGATATTGGTTGAGAGAAAAGTGGATTTGTAATTATGAGTTTCTTATCTCGTTTTCAAATCACTCATGTATAAAAGAGAGTGCTCTCTCTTCATTTTGATATGGAAAAGATATAGGAAAATATAGGAAAATCAAGAGGAGAAAAAGAGAGAATTAAGAATTAGAGTCTAGAATAAATTTTTGGTTTTGTTATCTTTCATGATGTAATAAGATTGTGTTTTTATTCATTGTTAATGTTAGCTCACATATGTTGACAGATAGGTTACTCTTCACATGTTCTTTTTCTCTTATATGATTGCACATTTCAAATTAATGATATGATGCGGTGGTAATGTTGTTGGAGTAGAACTATGAGGAAGGATGATCAAGACCTCCTATGTTAGGAGCATCTCCTCTCATTTTATACACATCAAAAATTGTTTCTCTTTAGTCTCTCTTCTTGAAGACACTTCTTTGGGGAAGGACAACCAGGTCCTCCTAAGTTAGGAGCCCCTTCCTTCATTTACTGTATCTTGAATCAGAGACAAAAGCATTAGGGTAGGCTAGTTTAACTTCATTCATGCATATATAGTGCATGTGCTTTGTAAGTCTACGAATTCCTCTGTTTGATAATTTATGTTAGGGAAATTATTTGACGAAGATAGTTTCACCCAAAATTTTGGCACTATTTTCAGGGAAGAATGATGGATTGAGGTATACACTAGAGAATTTGGCGGAAATTCCGACGGCCAAATCGTCGCTATTCCGACACATTGTCGTCGCAGTAGCGGTCCGTTTAGATGATGTTAGAAAGGTGGGAAACGTGTTTACCATACTATCCAAGCCCGACATTAACTAAAAAAGTGTCGCAGAAGATTTATTATCTTCATCGCTTGAAACAATGCCACTCTTCCACGCTCTAACCGCTTTATTTCCAACTCTCTATGTTCGCGTACTCGACAAATGTGGTCCAGACGCTTTGAACATCGCTTTTCCAATAAATCAGAATTGTCACACCACGATGAAATGTGGTCCAACGGCTTTGAACGCCGCTCTCACATTCCAGAATCCGCTACAATTTCGATGTAATTTTAAATGGTCCAGCTGAACGCCACTCTTCGACGTCTAAATCATTGTCAACGATGACGAATGTGGTCCGACGCTTTGGACGCATTCCGACAAGCTTCAGAATCAAGTTGCCACTCGACGCTACAAGACGCTGAATTAAGTACTACAGTTCAATTTAAAAAAAAAAAAAAATGAAACTTTAAAAGAGGAAAAATGTTGTTTTGAATATATTTTATGAAGTAAAACAGTACATGAAGTCATTACATTTTCACATCTAAAGATTTGAACCCAAATATCCATCCAGAAAAGTGGAAGTCCCACCCTAGACAATGATAGAAAAATACCCCATGTCACATACAGGGACATGATATAAAACCAAGTAACGGTCCACATGGAGATTATCGACAATCTGAGAAAGCATCCAAATATGCCCGAGGCATCTATAAGAAAGTGAAATAGCAGTATGTAGAATAGTAAAGCAACAGATAGAGTACCGACGTCCATTGTTCCAAATACAAATTAAAGTACCGAAAATCCTTGAACAGAGAAAAACGCTAATCATGTGAGGAGTGTGATATGTCCAAAATATAAAAAGACCATCAGACCATATCAATAAACCAGCAACATAGACCAGCATCGCTAGTTTTGAAGGCAGAGTGATAAACATTAATTATTTTTTTTTCACAAGAGAAAAAACGTTGTTTTGAATATATTATATGAAGTAAAACAGTCCATGAAGTCATTACATTTTCACATCTCAAGATTGGAACCCAAATATCCATCCAGAAAAGTGGAAGTCCCACCCCAGACAGTGATAGAAAAATACCCCATGTCACATACAGGGACTTGATATAAAACCCAGTAACGGTCCACATGGAGATTATCGACAAATCTGAGAAAGCATCCAAATATGCCTAAGGCATCTATAAGAAAGTGAAATAGCAGTATGTAGAATAGTAAAACAACAGATAGAGTACCGACGTCCATTGTTCCAAATACAAATTAAAGTACCCAAAATCCTTGAACAGAGAAAAACGCTAATCATGTGAGGAGTGTGATATGTCCAAAATATAAAAAGACCATCATACCATATCAATAAACCAACAACATAGACCAACATCGCTAGTTTTGAAGGCAGAGTGATAAACATTAATCATTTTTTTTTCACAAGAGAAAAAATGTTGTTTTTAATATATTATATGAAGTAAAATAGTCCATGAAGTCATTACAACAATATAGAGACAGATTGTCTCATAGATAAGAAAAATGATAACTGATGTTGTGATGTTTCCTTCTTTTAAGAATGTGCTGGAGGCAGGCCCTATATCTTGGCTTGCTGCTGTCCTCTTTAGTAATTCTATGTTGATTATTTCATTTCACTGATACTCTTTAACTGCTTTGATACTCTTTGACCTTTGTTCATCCTTTTATCCTTTTTATCATGATATACTGTGGTAAATAGGCAAAAATTTATGTAAGGATAATTTTTTACAAAAGTTCCATCATTTCTTCCCACCATTGAACTTTTGGCACTCTGGTCCTTTGCAACTTTCTTAGTGTTTCATCAGCCTCAGTATATCTGAAGAAATTAGGCTGATTTGGGAATAAATGATTTACTTCATGCTCAAGATAAAATAAATTCTCCAATCTGTCATGAAGGTTTTTCCCTGTAGGCAATGCTGCTGTTGATGAACCGGTTGAAGAACTAGCTTGATTATCAGCATATTTGTCCAATTTTTCAACATAACTATCAAGGTCCATTAGCTTATCTTCTGCAACTATAGGACTGGGCAATCCTCTATTTAAAAAAATATTCAATCTTTCTCTGAAGGCAATGATTTCTTCTTGCATATCTGAGCACCTTCGTTCTAAATTCTGTACCAGAGTTCTTTTAGTAAAAACTTTCTTTATTTCCAGAATTGTTTCGGTCCTGTCCTGAATACCAATTTCTGCAAGTTGATTCTTAGTCTGAGTATTCAAAAAATTTATAAGTCTATTGGCCTCTTCTGGCATATTTCCCAACTCTTGTCTTGATCTCTCAATCTCATCCAGAGCCAATTTAACTAAGTTATTTTGTTCATCCATTATCTGAATTGAGGACCAAACATCCTTTATTGATTGAATGATATTATCCCAAAGAATATCATTTATTTCTTTTAAAGGTTTCTCCAATGTGAGATCCTTTTCCAATGCTTTGACTGCTTTTTCTAATTTGTTCACTTCTCTTGTTTTATCAGCAACACTCATTTTTGAAAGATCATATTTATGTTCTAGAGTGGCCAATTGTTCCTTTGTTTTGTGAAGCTCTATGGCTTGAATGTTCATATCTTCCATTGACTTTGTTAATTCATCAGTGTTCAAATTTGTAGTGTTGCTCTGTGACAATTCTGCTGGCTGACCTGTTGCTATTGTACCTGTCACTACTCCTGCTGTAGATACTAGAATATTTTCCTGCTTATCTTTTAATGCATTCTCAAGCTCTTTTTCAGTTGCAGTAAGTTGTTCATTCAATTTTAAGAGAAAATTCATTAGTTCTTCCTCAGAATTTTGTTTTATTATTTTTGCAGTCTGTGGATGTCTTGAGGCCGGTAACTTTAATTGTTTTCTCAGAGCTGCAATATCATCATCTTTTCTCTTGTTCAAAGCTTCAATACCTTTCACATCTTTAGGATTATGACCCAAACCAATGATTATTTCCTCTAAATTTTTTATTCTATTATCCTTAGCCTGGGAGGAGGCTTTTTCAAGATGCAACTGTGTATTAGTATTATCCAAAGAATCCTGCAAATTATGGGTCATCATTGATTTATCCGTCAGAGTAGAATAAATCATCTCACCTGTTTTCTTGTGTAGCTCAATTTGATCTAAAGGATGGATATCCTTTACTAAGACTTCAAAATTAGTCCTAACGTAATCTGCAGTTGTCTGAGGCTACCGCACCTTGGGCTTCAAATGGCTCATTAACATCTTACCCTGTTGGATGTCATAAGCTGACATCAATATTTCTTGATTTTTCGGAGCCATCTTCAAATATTGGTTGTACACTTGAAGTCTAAGTGGATCGTTCCTGGCCTTTATATTGATGAATGTTCTTTTGATGTCCCGGGCAGTTTTTACTGGAGGTTTGAAAGATGATATTTCTGCACTTTGTTGCCTCTGTATTTCCTGTTTTTGAAAATTAGTGGATGTCCCACTACCTGTACCTATTTTCTGACTGTCTTCTCTTCCCTCGCTGTCAGGGGTTTCCTGAAATGATTCATCTTCTAGAAGGGGAGTTAATTTCTGCCTTTTAACATCTTGTTGTTTAGAAGAGCCACCAATAGGAGTAGTTGTTTCAGCCTCTCTCTTTTTTCCCTTTTCTATATTCAGAGGAGTTTGTAAAATAGAAATTTCTGGCTCACTGATCTAAGTAGGAGGAATTTGTCCTTGACCTTGTTCTTTAGAAGTCTCTGGTTGCTCTGTCATTATGAATTTTTCAATTATTTGTATATCAGGCTCCTTTTCTTTTCCTTTAGATTCTACTGCTACTGTACTAATCTCCCGCAAATTTTGTTGTAAAGTCCTGGCTGAAGAAGATCCCTGCACCTGTCCAAAAGATTCTAGGTCAAGTATCTTTTCAAGATCTTTCATTACATTTTCAACATTGACCTGTTCACTATCATTTTCAACCAATGTCCCTTCTGTCCATTCATCCATATTAGCATATTGTTCTATTTCTGGGATTCTTTGATGGATGTATGGTGACTATTTATTTTTCATTCTTCTATCACAGATAAAGTTGTTTGGATCATAAGGCACCCAGTAGAAACTCTTTTGTAGTCTGAGATGGTCTTCTAAAATCCTTTCGGCTTCCTGTCCAGCTTCCCTAGAGTTACAAATGAAGGGACCTAATTGGCTCTTGATCCTGAGTTGAGCCTTTTTATTTGCATTGCAAAAATGAATTATATCTGAATTATTCATCTGCCTGAAATATTCTAATGCAAAGAGTCTCATTGGGACATACTTGGGCAGTTTGAATGGGCATAATTCACATCCATTTATCCTGATCTCTGTGTAGTTTTTATATAGGTACCAGTCACCTATCTTGTAATGCTTTGAGAGCTGAAGGATTTTCTTGATTTCATTGTTAATTCTAGGAGGAGAGACTCCTGTCAACAAGGTAGTTGCAGGATGAACAAAAAGGTCGAAAAACTCATTATAGGAATAAGGAGAATCAGAGGAATTGTGAGTAATGGCAGACCAAAAGATGACTGACCTAGGATTCCCTTTGGCATCAAGTTTCTTAACATAAAAAGGGAAATTTTCTAACTAAAAGTAAATCATGAGATGATATATGACAGAAGAATACTTAAATACTCTCTCATTCTCAAATCTCATGAACAGATCATGGATTTTGTCAGCAATATAAGATGCAAAATCGTACTTGACAGCAGGAGGCTGTCCAGGGGTAAAAATGGATAACAATACTAGGGTTAAGTGATCAACATACTCACTAGTATTGAGGCCCATTATGGAATATATCATGTCTAAAATAACTCTACCCTCATTAGTAAAGAAAGTATAACCATAAGGGGGAGGGTTTTTAGGCTGATGCTCTTGTAACATGAAGGTTTGGCATAGGCGGTTTAACTCTTCATGGGATAACTTAGTAGATTTCTCAAGTAATTCAACCATGGACAGGGGAGTGAGAGCTTGACCAGGTTGGAATTGTAGTATTTCATTTATGGACTTAGCAGTTATTGGGAAAAGGACATTTTGACTTGGGGATAAAACTGCTCGTTGGTTGGGATCATAATTTGCGTAGCAATAATGGATTAACTCAGGAAAAATATGGACTGAGGGGAGAAGGTACATAGGAATATTTGATTCCCAAAGTCCAAAGATGTTAGAACCATTCAAATAATTGTCTCTGCAGCGGCAAAATATTCGAAGAGGATTCTCACTGAGACGCAAGTCCTTAATTTGAAAATCCATATCGACTAAAGGCAAATAATCCAAGTCCTTGTGAGGGGCATTGATGGGCACGACATTCAGAGCTACAGGAACTTCCATTTCTGGTTCTTGTGGATTCAGAAATGGAATTTCGGGGTTTTTGTGGAAAATGGGCACAATTACCAGTTTTGGGAATATAATTGCAGTTCTGGGAACGAAAAAGACCAAACTGAACTTCTTTTCAGACCTTAGTGCAGAATTAAAACTAAAACCAGGATTTTTTACAGAGTTTAGCGGGGAATTGGAATAAATACCTGTTTACGGGAAATGAAACATGTTTAAACAGGCGCTCGTTATGACAGAAGAACCCTGAAATACTCGGCTTCAATTCTCTTCAGCAAGGTAACGGTCAGCAAGCGTTAACAGTTGGTTTTTGAATTTTGTTGCATGGAAGACTGGCTAGCGCACGGAACAATGAAAATGATGCAGACGCAATTTTTTTTATTTACAAAGTCAAAAGGGTGGCGGGGAACAATGAAAATGACCCGAAAAAGATTAGGGCAAATTTGATAAGAAATTCGCGTCACAACTCTCCCTCCGTACGCCAGCCAACTTCGGACCCGAAAAAGATTAGGGCAGAATTCATTTGGTTTTCGCGTCACAAAATTGGCCGACGTCAGCAGGCTATTTTGGAACACGAATTTGGTTTGAATTATGGTTTATCGCCGTTTGAAGTCCGGCGGGCTCGACTTAAGAGAACCGGGGTCGTGAACACTGTTCAAATATAAAAATCCCGCTTAATAAAGAGACAAGATTGTTGTGCTTTCGGAACCTGACCCGAGGATTGGACATGAGTTAACAAACAAAAGGATAGCAGAACCAGACTTGCACCCGTGGTCAAGCCCTCTACCAAAACCACGAGCGGAATCACAAAAGCGGGTTGCCCATATCGCATCGCTTTTGCAGAGTAGGCGGTATTTCCTATTCGCGAGTGATTCCATAGGGAATGTGACACGTGGCGAAGTGACCCCCGGAAAACCACCGTTTAACCTGCGCCATCACACGTTAAAGCCTGACGTTGGAAGCCGAGCGAAATTTCCAAGAGTCGTTGATTTGGAGAAGGGCCATCGGATGGTGGTCGCATGTTGAACTTGCCCGGAGGTTAACTAAGGTGTGCGGAGGATAGCCAGGTACGATACGAGTGTTTGATTGGTTATTGATATATATAGGTGGGGCCGGAGTATAATGAAATTGTTTAATTAAACGATTGGTGGATAATTAGCATAAGTCTGGGGCGTGATTGTTGTAAGGCTGGGTGGTGAAATATAGAGCCGAAAGTTCATTACAAGTTATTTATTTAAAAAGAAACGTGGAGTATAAATACAAAGTGTTGAAATTTAAACATTGGTTATAGGGCTTAGAGATAATATAAAGTCAGGAATATAAATTAATGTCCAACCATTGTGGATGGTATTTATTTATCAAATTCTACGAATTTGATAAATAAACCCGAAGAAAGAAGAAGTCAATGAAGACCCAGGCTGGAGGAAAAGAACGGGGTAAACCAGGGGAAAATGTTGACAGAGCGATTGTAGACACACCAGCTCTCCTTAGGGGTCCAATTTCAGTTTTGTTGCGTCACACGATGATCTCTCTTCTCTGGCATTTACTTGTATTGAAGATCACTATTCTAGGAATAAGGAGTTATTTTCTCCAAAATAACCCTAGCCAAACATTGACAATGCATCAAGGATATCTTTCTATGCTTCATAAGTACATATGTTCTACTTCTAAATCATGTCTTGGAAGTGGTTGTTTTGCTGGAAATTATTCACCAGTTGGTTTCATACCAAAGTCTTTTCACATTTTCAGCATCCAATACATGAAAAAGATAATGGTTTAAAACAACATAAATATTTGAAATTTTGCAAGAATTGTCTGGCACACTTTGAATATGAATTCTGAAGTCAAGTGCATGATGTTGTATAGGATCAAGTGTCATTTTGAATACCAAATGTTTCACAAGAAACTTCTCAACATGCTACCCTGCAGTAAGGATTAAATGACAATATTGCATCAACTATTTCCATAATAAAAGTACACCTCGGCCATAAGACTAAACAACTACAAATGTTGTAGATCTAACAAGACCACACAATCAAATGTATTCCACAAGGCCAATACTATATGAAAAATGAAAAGGAGTTTGCAACCAAAAATACCTTAGGAAACTAATTCAATTAGATACACCAAACCATCAACAAAAAGGAAAACCAGCCTACTTGGCCCCAATATTTTCAACTGGGTCCTCTAATTCAACCAATAAAAAGGCCAAAACCATAGCATTGAGATACATTTCATTACACTATCAATAACAATAAAATTTGACTCAGCCATAACCCTTTCCTTTTAGACCACTGGGTAACAAATATGTTTCCTTTCACCTTTGAGTTTTCAAATTATGCCTACCAAATCTAGGACATTTAAGAGGGGGAACTAATACAACGTTAAAAAGAAAACCAGAGCACACATATAAAATAACAACCCTCCATGAAAAATTAAAATAACACATTAAAATCGAATATAAGTGGACAAGGAAAGATCCACCGCAGTGAAGTTTCACGTGCAGGGGACCTTCCTTTAAACATAATTTTTTCTCTGACCTGCAATTTTTTTGTCACCGAGCCATCCTTGTTGAAGTACAACTCCTTTTCCATAGCTCTTGTATTAACTACCTTCTCTCTGTCACGTAATCTCAGAGTCCCTCTTCTGCTTGAGCGATTAAAGGAAATGGGTGAAAAAACTGAAAGAGAAGACAATTGTTTGCCATAATTATCAAACATTGCACCCAACTTCTTCCCCTTTCCATTGTTACCTAATGAGGTAGATGTGGCAATTGTTGTCATACTGCCCAAAGCAGAGGCCATCTTCTCTTATCCTGAATATAGAATTACAAGATCTTCATATTAGTATGAACCTTAAAAAACATGACTCCCATTGCTAAAAACCACTTTTAAGTTGTAACAGGGAAACTAAACAACTATCACAACTTTTGGCAACTTCTGGAGCATTAAGAGAGAAACAACCAAAGAGAAATACAACCACAATCCTCATTTTAATGAGACCGGACTATATATTTGCATTAAGATAATAGAAAGATATCACGACTATCTTAAGGCCACCACAAAACAATCTTTAACCAGTGTCTCTCGCAGCCTTCAGGTTGCCATGCTAGAGGTTGCATATTTTTAATTTAAATTCTAGACCTCTCGTGCCCATCTATGAATGCATCCAATGGGATATCTACATCAAATGCTCCTTTATATCCCCATAAAAAAATTCCCTACTACAAGAGCACCAGTATTGATGGATCACCCCACACCATCCCACCCACTAGAAACGGTGAAAAAGGAAACCCGAGAAAACTTCTGAAATATCTCAAGATGACTATATGGGTGGTTCTTATGAATCAACCAACCATTCATAACATGCTCATCAATCCAAACCATGAGTATTATGTGACAATATTCAAGCAGGCACTGAATCGGATTTCTGAAGCTATGTTAGAGAAACCCTAAACTCTCACTGAAAATAGGTGAAATGTGGCACCACTAAGGGATTGACATGTGCCAATTGGTACAAGTGGTAGACAATTGGCATGCTCAAACAACGAGGTGATGCAGGAATGACATGAGGGAGAAAATATCAGAAAAGCCCCAAATCTGGAGAACTAAAGCTCATCACCAACCCGAGATTGACAACTTTACATGATGTAACCTATGAAATCGTAAATGGAGAAATCATAGTAACAATAAAGTAACCTATGTAACAATAAAGTCGGATTCATCCTGGGAGTGGTAATGGGAGAAATCATAGTGAACAACAGAAAACATGCATAGTTGCTTACAATCAAATAGATGAAAAAACACATACAAAAACCTAGATAATAATCGTGAACAAGCTTAATATTGAATTATGAACTGTAAAGGAACTTACAAAATGTGACATTACGAACCTGGTCAAGTGCACAAGCAAAAATATCCTGGACATGACCCTGGTTGACAAGTTGTATTGCTCATGATGCAAGAGGATTTGTACCAGCACTGTCAAGTCAATCAAAATCCATCATTATCTATACAATAAATACAAGTAATTGATGTAGTATTTTTTACTCTAAGATGCATTCTTATGATAATGTTAGAACATATGCTGAAAATGTCAAAACATACCTAAATAAGCTCCTCTTCGTTTCAAGAACAATTTATTGGAGTCGCATGAACTTGGAACAAGCCTCCCACGATCTGAAAGAGTAGCAACTAAGTCAACAGTGACTTTTTTGTTGCTACATTGGATCGAGGGTGGTTTGCTCCAAGATTAAATCGCTCCAATAAATTATTCTCTACTAAACAGGGCCAACCACGTGAAGGTGGAAGCTCTTATGGCCCCTCCCCCCCCCCTGACATCACTCTCAATTCCCCAATACCCAATCTATATTTCATTTTTTACTTTCATGAGCATAAAAAAAAATATTCAATAACTAATAAAAAAACAATTCAACAAAAAGTATGCAAGGAAACATTGCAATTAATGCTTGACATAAAAATAGTATGATAAATGAGTTTTTTATAACGCAAAAAAACGTTCCAAGTATGGTCATTGGTAACGTTTGTCTTATAATAATACAATATTTTACATTATAGAATTTTCTTTTTCTTCTTCCTATTTTTAAAGATCCTAATTACATCATCAATATCATCATGCTCTGCTCCTGTTTTGTGCCTTTCGACCCGCACTGCTGACCTAGTTGCGTAGTCACGATGTCTGGTCTCATCTAGTGACGGGGCATCGCCTACAAAAACAGATAATATTAAATTTTAATTGTCAGTTTTTAAATATCATTGAACTAGTTCGGTAATATTAATAAAAAAAATTGTTATGAGATTATTTACCTGGTGCACCAGCTATCGGTCGTCATTAATTTTAGTTGTGTAGTCACGATGTCTGGTCTCATCCAGTGACGGGGCATCGCCTACAAAAACAGATAATATTAAATTTTAATTGTTTGTTTTTAAATATCATTGAACTAGTTCGGTAATATTAATAAAAAAAATTGCAATGAGATTATTTACCTGGTGCACCAGTTGTCGGCGCTGACCTAGTTGCGTAGTCACGATGTCTGGTCTCATCCAGTGACGGGGCATCGCCTACAAAAACAGATAATATTAAATTTTAATTGTCAGTTTTTAAATATCATTGAACTAGTTCTGTAATATTAATAAAAAAAATTGCAATGAGATTATTTACCTGGTGCACCAGTTGTCGCCGCTGACCTAGTTGCGTAGTCACGATGTCTGGTCTCATCCAGTGACGGGGCATCGCCTACAAAAACAGATAATATTAAATTTTAATTGTCAGCTTTTAAATATCATTGAACTAGTTCGGTAATATTAATAAAAAAAATTGCAATGAGATTATTTACCTGGTGCACCAGTTGTCGGCGCTGACCTAGTTGCGTAGTCACGATGTCTGGTCTCATCCAGTGACGGGGCATCGCCTACAAAAACAGATAATATTAAATTTTCATTTTCATTTTTTAAATATCATTGAACTAGTTCGGTAATATTAATAAAAAAAATTGCAATGAGATTATTTACCTGGTGCACCAGTTGTCGCCGTTGGGACTATTGCCCTATCTTCCTCTCTGGTGGTAAGATCCTCAAGGGAAACATTCTCTGTCATTTAAACAAAAAACGTTATAAGGACAACCATCAAGATATAATTAGAAAAAATTATAAGTGGAAATTAATTACCGTCACGGCCCTCACTGATAGCAGCATTGTCGGCCTGGTCCCCACTACAATGATCAGGTTGCACGAGAGGATCATCTACATCTGGCTCTAAAACTGGGTTATTTGCCTCGTTGGTAGTGTTGCTCCCCTGATTTAAACAAAGTTGTTAGACATTAAATTTATGGATGAAAACAAACATATTGAAAGGTTAATGTTTTACCTTATCAGGCATTCTGGATCTTGGGACCTGCCCCAAGCTTATGCGACGTTCAACTACGGCTTGATAGCCGAACTGGAAAGTGATATTTTTATCTTCCTCTGTTGTTTCTGTTCCGAAGTCATCACCCTACATTACATATGTCTGTGTATTTTTAATCATATTTGATATGATTACAAAAACGTTGGAAGGCGATACAATTAATTATAAGATGTTTAGCTACTTAATTACAATTCTTGCGGCCAATTTCAAGTAGCCGCCCTGGCCTAGCTTGTGATGGCCCTTTTCTTCAATCCTAGCTTTGGTTGCCTTTGAGGTGTCAGGCAACCTAGCATCAAAAGATTAAAGTCAGATATGACGCAGCACACTTTTATTTTAGACATAGAGAAAATTAAAGCTATTGAATTAAAGTTGTAATTTACCTTGCGGGTCTAGTTGGTATTTTTCCTTCTTTCTTTGCCCTTTTTTCTTTTCCGTCATGGATGAATGCTCTCCACTCACTCTCTGGAACTGTGAGAGGATGCTCATATCTAGGGTTAAATTGCAATTGCGTCCTATAGGTGTCCCTGGTATATTTCAAATATTTGATGGCAACCCGAGCCACCGCTGTTCTATCAAATATGCCGACCCCAAAAAGGGTTTCTAGATAATCTAGAAGTTCTTTTTTCAGGTTGGAACTCTGGGAATTCCACCCTGTGCGTATGGTTGGGCCAAAAATTACCAACGCATGGCTCTCCAGATACCTGTAGAACTCATTGTTTCCTACACAAAAAAAAAAGAAAGATATTATCATTAATTTAAAAATAAAAATCATGATAAATATGTTTCAGATAAAGTACATGAAATAGTTAAAATATTAAAATTTACCTGGGAGTTGTACATGCTTTATAGGGACACCTTCATCATTCACCAACAACGTGCCATTAATGGTCCCTGTGGAGCTGACATGTGTAGCTCCAGGAAACGCAATAATGTAGTTGGCCATATCAGCCTCATCATTGCCAACAAGTTCAGCGGTTGGCTGGGTGTCTGCTTGGGCAGGGTGTGTTTCTTGCCTGGCACCTAAAGGAGTAGAAGGTGTACAAGAGGGTTGTTGGGCAATCTCTTGCCCTTGTGTCCCACTACCACCAACACCGGATTCAGCAAGTGCCAGAAAACGCTACATACAAGAACTTTTTGTTAGTTTAGTCAATGTAAAAATTAAAAATCAAACTATCACAATTCATCTCATGCAGAACAAAAAAAATATCCTTTTGAATTTTTATTATTACCTGATATCTTTCTAGCTGGCTCATAAGTTGTTTTATCTTCTCTTCTGTTTCAGGTGTTTGAGGCACATCTATCAAAGTATTAAATTCCGACCTTGCATTTCGTGCCTTTTTTCGCAACAAGAACACTGGAGATAGGGATGAAGAAAGCTCTTCCTCAAAGAGGGAATCATCAGGCGTACCATGGATAGGTGTCTGCATATTTGAACAAAATTAATATTATTTCAATTATGTAAATAACTAAAATACTTGAAGATAGAGCAATGCTGGAACTTTACATGTTCTTCCGCTGGCCTCTTTCCGCGATCATCCCATCTCTGGGTTGTTCCTGCACTGCTCTCATCAGTCTGCCACATTGCAATAAAATTATAAATGTAAAAACTTGAAAACAATATCTAACTTAAAAACACAAAATGAAAACTGAAATAATTTCTAACAAGACACCGGACGACAAAGTTAGAGTTTCAAATATGCCTTGCATTGAATTCAGTCCTGGAAACATGTCATTGCACATTAAGGCACCCAAACAAGAGACGAGTTGACAATGAAGACCTTATTGAATATATTGTTGGAGCAACCTCTAGTAAACTTGTTGTGAAGACCTTGAGGACATTTTTGGAGCAACATTGTTGAAGCTGATGGTATAGCATTGTTGGAGACGATCTTGAAGGGCCTTGAAGTGAAGCTTTTGGAGAAACTATTGAAAAATCCTTAGAGAATTTAAGTAAGGCAATTTCTATCTTCCATCACCTTTTTCCTTTCAATATCCTTTAAACGATTTTGTTGATATTTAATGTTTGAAATCACGTTATAATTCCTTGATTATATGTGTTTAGGGACTAGAATAATTTCACACTAAACCATGCAAACTTAAAAGTAACTTAACAGATCCATAAAGTAATACTAATCATAATTCCTAATTTCCTATTGTACGATATGATGCAAATTATTCAAACATGAAGCAATGAAGACATGCAATGTCTGAATTTCAAGATTGATGAACAAATACAAGAAGTTAGAAACTACAACTTTGATTCAATACTCTGTGTCCTAACTCCAGGAAGGAATCTAGTTTGTAGTACAGAACATGCATCATGTATTATCAATTCTTAATTGACAACAACTAAAGGTCATCTACATCATCAATTCCTTCCCATTTTGTGTTTTTATGTTATATTCCTTATAAAAGTGTCAAATTTCTCTCAAAGTAAGCAACCACTGAATAAAAATAAAAATAGTTGAGATATGATTGAGAAATGGTCATTTATTTCTTGAAAGGATCTTCACAATTTCTTTGGTTGTTTTTCATCTCAAGAAACAAGAAATGACCTAAGAAACTATCGTGATGTAATATAAGAAACAACACGGTGCAATGGTCATTTTCAAAGCCAAATGATGTCCATTGAGGACATGGCCTTTATTTGGTTCCTGTTTCATAGGAGTTTCGGGTAGAAATGGAACTTTTTTGTACCATTTCCAATAGTAAAAAGGGAAAACCTTCTTTTTCCATGGGAAATAATTTACCTTTCCTTTTTCAAGATAATCTAAATCACAAAAAATATGAACTATATTGCACACATTCTTGGATAATGTGAAAGTGGAAAAGGAATACCCTACACAAGTGATGCACACATGTATGCAAACATGTACACTTGAACACTAATATATTTTTGTAGTTGAAATGCAATGCTTGTTTTCATTTAAATGTAGCGTTTTTAAAGCAGGGAGAAATAATGGCTACCAATTTAATAAGTGTTTCTTTGGGAAAAATTTAAATCTTGTATTGGGTGATGAAGATAATAGAGGGTATTGAATCTTGATTCTTGACATTGTGTTTAACTTGAATAACTCAAATGATTATAAATATCAATGGATGAGTTCTTTTTTCAAGTATGTCACTAAAAACTCTTATGTCAAAGCATTGTATGATGGCTAGAATTTGCTTGTTTCCCTCAGTTCAATGTAAAAAGTATATTAATATATTGGAGCACGAATGATAACTACAATTGTTTGCTCTGCAGTATATCCAGACCCAATATTATGAAATTTTTTCTCAAGTGGAGCTATTTTTAGGCTGTAGGGTCAACCCTCTATAGGAGGAAGGGCCTGCAGTAAGAACTTACCATTTTGCAAGAGCTGAGGGCCAATGCTATTCTGCAAGAGCTGAGGGCCAATGCTGTTCTACAAGAGCTGAGCGCGAATGCTGTTCTACAAGAGCTCAGGGCGAATGCTGAGGGCAAATGCTGAGGGCTAATGTTGTTATGCAAGAGCGGAGGGCGAATGCACGCGTGATATCAGATGTTAATGTAGCACACATGTACATTTGAACACTAATAGATTTTTGTAGTTGAAATGCAATGCTTGTTTTCATTTAAATGTAGGGTTTTTAAAGCAGGGAGAAATAATGGCTGCCAAATTAATAAGCGTTTCTTTTGGAAAAAATTAAATCTTGTATTGGGTGATGAAGATAATAGAGGGTATTGAATCTTGATTCTTGACATCTAGAGAGAACCCTACAGCCTAACACAATCCAATGGAATTGACCAAAAAAACCCAAACAGAGTCAACCCTACTATAGGAGGAAGGGCCTGCAGTAAGAACTTACCATTTTGCAAGAGCTGAGGGCGAATGTTGTTCTGCAAGAGCTGAGGGCGAACGCTGAGGGCGAATGTTGTTCTGCAAGAGCTGAGGGCGAACGCCGAGGGCGAATGCTGAGGGCAAAGGCTGTTCTGCAAGAGCTGAGGGCGAACACCGAGGGCAAATGATGAGGGAAAATTCCCTGTCGGGCAAGAGCCGAGGGCGAATGTTGTTCCGCAAGAGCGAGGGCTGATGCGCTGCGTAGATATCGACGTTAATATAGCTTTACACGACGGATACGAAACAATAAAATCATTTTTATGTAGCGTGCATATAAGTTTCGTTTTTGTATTTAGCGCGCATATAAGTGTCGTTATACCGACGGTGGAAAAGGCGTCGCTATTGCAATGAAGGCCTCCAAACGTCGCAATTACGACACTTAGACATTATGTCACACTTGTGGTCGTCGCAATAGCGACGCGTTGGGCCATAGTGTCGCCAGTGCGACGTCTTCCTCCAAACGTCACAATGGCGATACTTTTCTAAGTGTCGGTATTGCGACACCTTTCTATAAACGTCGGTATAGCGACGGTTTCGGGCGGGATGGAAAAAAATTGGGGAAATTTCCGACATTTGGTCAAAAGCGTCGGAACCAAGTGTCGGAATTTCCGCCAAATGTAGTAGTGATAGGTTACATTTTCCTACAAGTGTGAATTTCATTTTCAACAAGTGTGTTTAATTTTTGCAAGTTTGATTTACTTTTTTGTGCAAGAGCGTTTTATTTCTGCAACTGTGAAGAGTGATAGTTTTTTTTTAATAAAATTTATTTAACAATGAGTATAAGTTTGGAACAACTCATTCAGATCTTAGCAGAAGTTGGGATCTCCTCTTCCTATGAAAAGAAGATCTTGACAAATACGGAAAGCTTAACTACTCCAAAAGATAATGAATCGACATACGAAAAATCATGTACATTGGATGAAAAAAAATTAGTAAAGCAAGAGATTAATGAGGACAACGACGAGTGGTAGAATGATCTAAAGGAAGATAATCATGCCTATGAAAATATTCTTGAACAATGGTTCCAAGCGAGTATGAGGTTACATGAGTCATTTTGTTTTAATTTAGTTAATCAAAGTTACAACAAGTAGGTCCGGTTATTTTTGTACATTTCCATTTTCATGTGCGTAATTGGAAATGAATATATTTTTATTACTGTTGTGTGCATGGTTACATTGGAAATTTGATTATACTTAAGTGATTTTTACTATTCAATTAAAGTAGAGTAAATTAGAAAAATAAATAAATAAAATTGTTATTTTTTAATTTTTTTTTAATAAGTATGCAGTCTCTGAACAAAAAAAAGATGTCTCTATTTTTTTTTTTAATGGATCTCCATTTACTAATATTTTTTTAATTTTCTTTAAAAAAATTAGTTTTTTTTTTCAAATTTCTTTTTTTTAATAAAAAAAATTAATTAAAAAAACATAGTAAAAAAATTTTAAAAAATAAATATTAGAAAGCTTGACAATAAATCCTTAATAGGATAAGAATGTGAATGCAAGTGCAAAACGCTTCACCTTCTTGGTGTTGGTTTTTTCGATTCTATAGGTTGAACATAAATGAAAGATCTACCTTCTCTACAGTCGTTTTTCAAAGAGAAATCTCTGCCTCCCTCGTGCCAAGTGCATGATTGTCTTCTTCCATTCTCAATTCAATTTTCTATTTCCAAGTGCATGATTAGAAACTAAAAGGCTTAAGAATCGTTGAAGCAAAATTTGAATCGTGTTATGGATACACATCTTCCATTTCTCCCCTCGAAGTGCATCTACAACAGGTATATCAAAACCCCGAAGAAAATCGCAGCCCTTATGGGAGAATCACAGCCTTATCTGCTCCACCACGATAGAAAAAGAAAAGGGAGAATCTACACCTGTTTTGCAAACCAGGATTTTTTCTAAAATATGTATACAGTACTAAAATAAAATCCAACCTCTGAGTTTCCTTTGAATCTACACTTGTTTTGCAAATCGGTAATATTTTAAATGATTGATTTTTCACCGACTTCAATACTTGGTGATCGTTCAGTTGGATTCTCCAATAATAGCTTCTACAATCATAGCTGCAACCACACCACCAGTCGCTATACTTAGCAAGAATTTTTTGAGAGAGGGAGACACGCCAGTCCCAACAGTCTCTGCTATTTCTGGAATCACCATTGCGGATGCAAGAACCAGAGATGTCAAGTTTGCGAGAGACTGCTCCTTCTTGCTTTGCGATCCATGCATTCCAACTCTGCTTCTGTTTGAACTTTGAAGCCAATCTGGGGGAGTAGAACTTATTGGATGTTGTGAACAAAGAGGAGCCATGTGCTTGTTTGTGCTTGAGGGTCTCCTTTCTGATCATGGCCAGACCGTATGCCAAGGAACTGGTTCAAACTACAAAAACTATAGCATCTCCTTGTCGTGGTATTCTTGCCATAGATGAGTCCAATGCCACTTGTGGGTAGAGGCTTTCTTCCATCGTCGCACCGTTTGTGGGGAACAATGAAACCAACAATGAAAACAATGAAACCAACCAGCAAGTATACAAGCAGCTCTTGTTGACTACACCAGGACTTGGGGAGTATATTTTTGGTTCAATCCTTTTTGAAGAGACCCTATACCAGTCCAGAACTGATGGAAAAAATTTGTTGACAGTTTGCGAGAGAAGAATATCATGCCAGACATCTTCCAGAAATTGTGCGGGAACAAAATCCTCTAAAATCTATGACAAAAATCAGGTTTATATTTATAGAATAAGGAAGAGATCTTGTTTGAGTTAAAATCTATCCTGTGTGAAATATTCACGCGATATAACACGATATCATGCTTATCTACTTGAGTTCCAGTGGAGAGTTCCATGGCAGTGGAGTTTGGAAATTTCAAAAGCACGGATGACTCATGGGAATATTCTTGATTTTTATTTTAATGTTTCAAGGTTGCATCAAATTAGTATCTCAGTCACTCAGAGAGAATTCATTTTGAGTGCGTGGAATTCCTTGAATTTGGTCAAGAACAGTTGCGCAGAGTTGCAGTTGCGGTGGACCTCGGAATATTTTTTTGTTTTGTTTTATTGCACCTGGTGGCAAATTGAGGGATAGGTTTCACTGGTATCAGCCTGGATGACCAAGAGGATTAAAAGATGAAGATGTGGAGGAGCTTAGGGGATACATTGACCTTGGATTTCGGTTCGGTTTTGATGAAGATCCTGCACTTTGCAAACACTTTCCCCGCTTTGGATTTATACTATGCCATCAAGAGACAATTCAATGTCTCCAGGTCCATGTTTTCTCCAAAATGGAATTCTTCACAACAATGAGAGTCAAATGGTGGCATCCCTTCCAGCCAGTAGCTACCCACAGCAATCAGATTCAAATGATTACATCATATTGTTTCCCGTGGGTCTAGCAAACAGAGTAGCTACCCATATGGATCTGTCTCGTGATCTGGACTGACGTGTATTCCTTCAGCGTAAGCAAGCTCAATTACATTTTCTGAAAATTTCATATTTCTCGTCTTTGTATTTGCAGTAAACGCTAGAGGTATGGACCATCATCGCATTCTCTTTGAAAAATACCATCCTGGCTACTTTGGTAAAGTTGATATGAGGTATTTCCACAAGCTCAAGAACCACTATCACTTCCCTATCATTAATATTGACAAGCTGTGGTCTCTCGTCCTCAAGGACGCCAAGGCCAAGGCCACCTCTGACAATGCTCCTTTATTATATGTCATGTAGTTTGGGTTTTTTTAGGTATTAGGTAAGGGTGAGCTCCCCCGCAGCCCATCCATTCATTTGATTGGTGAAATAGGGTCATTTTTATAATGAATTCGAGTTATTGTAGGTGGGGCAGATGCATACATTTTCTATGGAGGAATATAATTGCAGGACAACGTTGCTGAAGTAGTCGACTAGCTTGTTCTGAGCATTATCACTGCCAGATTTTTGCACAATAACACGTTTTTTGGCATCCAAATTGTTCTGCTCGCTGTAAAATGAGTACAACAGTGAGCAAGTTATGAATGTGAATGTGATAGACAACATCCATGTCTTTGTGCAGGTCACATCTTGGGTTCATTCTACTCGTTTTCCAAGCCCTGCTTCATCCACAACTTGTACAACCACCTAAGAAGCATATGATCAGAATTTTGTAGCCGACACTTATGCACAAATCATCCATCTTCATTGTTAAGTTAAGGTATGTCATTCACTAATTTTTCATCGTATAATTCCTTGAAAAGCTGGAGTTATAATTTTTGGAAAAAAACACTTCCTTTCCTCACTTCATTAAACAATTGCCAATAACATCAATTGGGGGGTCATATTCATATTTATGACATGCCACATTCATTCATATCACATTCATAAAACCAACATACTTGTTCCAAAAGCTATTTACTATTACATTATGATTCATACAAATGGTTTTTCAAATGTTTTTCAAAGATAATTGAATACAACAAAAAATCATGGTTGTCACACAAGAACCAACCATGTTGCAATCCAATAAAAACACTTTGTAAAATTATTAATTTATCAAATGTTGTCATACAAAGTTAAAATATAAGCCAAGTTCAAGGAAAAAAGAAAAAAAATGTAATAGATTGCATGAGGACATGCAATACTTTCAATTGGGGGTATGTTGGGCCTTAGAATTGTCATTCATTTTCACTTCATTCATCCTTCCATGATATCACTTCCACTCCATCTCCATTTCACTACATTAACCTTACCATTATCATTATTTGGGTCACATATATGTTTTTCCAAATATTATTAATTTCTAGTGATTTTAAGTGAATTAGTGGTCAAAAGTTAGGAAATAATATTTATATACTAATACTTTACAAGTGGAATGAGATTGGTGCTATGTGAAGGTCAAAGAGAAGCTTATGCAAAAAGCCTCAACATTGTGATACAACACGCTTTTATCCACGATTGGTGTAACTTCGAGACAAGCTAGAATTTCATCTTAGGGTTTGTTTGTTTTTACATGATAATTATTTTCTTTGTTGTGTTAAAAATAAATAAAAAATAAAAAATAAAAAATGAAATATATATATATATATATAGAAAAAAAATATAAAAAATAAAAATAAAAGTAATTTTTTTTTTGCAAATGGAAATTTCATAATTTTTGAAAATTGTATTTACGCTAATTTGTTTCTTTGAGTCACTTCATACAGGAATCATCGATGGAACTTGCATAAAGGAAACAAGAAAGATGCATTTTATTTTTAACATTCTAGCATTTTATGTTTTTCAAAGATCTCGTAGTTTTTATGAGGAATAGTGTTAAGCATTTTCAAGTTCAAAGACGATCCAATTTCATGTAAAAGTGATTTTTAGAAATCACAATAAAACATGCGAAAGTGAAAGCTTGGAGGAACTAAACTTTTCATCGCACATGTCTGTCACACATATATTTTTGAAAAAAACCCATTGCGCCATGACATGTTTAATTACTCTTCTCCTTCTATGCTTATCAGTCATCCATATTAAAGCCTACCTTTCATTATGACTTAACACATGCCTACCTTTCTGAGTAGCATACATTATTTCATAATTTCTAGTTCATCTTTTGCGTCATAAATAAAATGAAACAACTCATTTTTCAATGAATACATTGCCTTGCTATCCTTTTCCTAAAAACATGTCTCTACTGCAATCTTTCTCATCTATAGTCCTACCAATCATTTTGTACAAACCCACATTGAATGATGTGGGATTCCTTAAGGCCCACCTTTCAACAATCTCGACCCATCGACCTCAGCACCTTATCTGAGATAGATACTAGGGTCCGCATTAGTACTTTGAGGCTTGTATGCCCTAATTACAAGTTCTCTCGCCGACAATCATGGGAATCAACTAATGTCCCTTGATCGTTGGATCTTGCAAGTGGCTCGACATCAAATCATTTATTCGCACTTTTCAAGATGTACTTGGGTACCTTGGCACTCATTGACATCAATGGTTAGTTTTCCTCACATTGGTTAACAACATCCATTAATGGTTAGTAATCCATTGACTTCTATTCATGCTCAACACTAACACATTCATTCGCATGACTAGAATTGTACCATTAGGTTTTGTAGTGGAAGAGGACTACATATTTTTCATGACTCCATCATCTGTTGCAACAACATTCCTTCAACCATATGAGCGTATGACATTTCCACTTTCAGACTTCATCTTCTGATTCATACAACCAAGCAACACTTCAGATTATTTCACTTCGTCTAGCAGCATGACATTTTCTCTCATCCAAAAAAATCAGCATGGCATTTTCTTGATCCATAAGTAGCAGCCGCTGCATTTATATTGCATAGTTCGTTAAATGTTTGGTAAGTGAATGTTTTTTATTTTCTAATTTTTAATCAAACAATTTCTTACATGTTGAAAATAAATAAACTTGGAAAATTCCCTCACTATATTACATTATCTTTCTCCTTTTCGTAAACATAACACATCTTCAGTTTGGGGGGGGAATATTCATTACCATTTGATTCCATTCATCACCTCATATATTTCTTGACCAACATGACTCTTCCAAACTACACTTCATCATAGTTGATTCAAATTCATTGATATCTATTTTGGCATGATTCAAAAATATGAGAAAAGGTTTTATGCATATTAATGACTTATCATTTATAGTACATGTATTATACAAAAAAAAGGAAATGAATGTTGTTAACACAAGAACCAACATTTATTATATTCATGGTTGTTAACTCAAGAACCAACCATAGAAATATGAGTTGCAGTACATGTATTTCACATCTTGGAATGATACATTGTTAGAAACCATAATCATGCAAAGCTAAAAGTTTTAATCGATGCAAGGTTTCATGAGGACATCCAACAAGTTCAGTTGGGGGGTATGTTGGGTCTCGTAATTGTTGCATTTTTATCATATTTATCCTCTCCATTCCTCACATTCTATCACTTCATTTAACCATTCGTTATACCATTTTCATGGTTTCACCTCATTATTTTCCAATTTATTTAATTTTAATATTATAAGAGAATTTATGATTAATTATTGGAAAAATTAACATATTTCAATAATATATCAAATGGGGATGAGCTTTGTAATGTGTAGGATTATTTGGAAGGATTATTAAAAAATCTACTTGAATATTTCCTCCACCATTTCAAGAATTCAAATGATAATTTTTCAAGCTTATTCAAAGGAGAAGATCATGGAGATTTGGATAACATATCTTATCCAAGATTTGTTAGATATGAGTGAGGATTTGAAGGGATCATATTTTTTAATTATAGGGATATTGGTTCAAAGAAAAGTGGATTTATAATTATGAGTTTCTTATCTTGTTTTCAAAGCGCTCATGTATAAAAGAGAGTGCTCTCTCTTCATTTTTATATGGAAAAGATATAGAAAAATGATAGGATATTCCGACACATAGGAAATGGTTAAGTATAACTTGGTATAGTGTAGAGATAGGTAAAGTGTGTTTCTTTACTATGTACATTTGTAACTTATAATCCGAAGGTCATAATATGTAGTGATCTGACGGTTCAGTCTCTCCTCGGTATTAATGATACTTTATCCATGGCTTAACACCCAATTGGTCCATGATATATATTTAAAGAGCATGGAGGTCCATTTTTCTGGTAACTGTTTATGAGAGAAACACATTTAACTTTTCTTTTTATATTAATAAATTTCTTGAAGTGGCCGCACTGGCTTAGGCTGTGGACTATTTCCCTCTTCGAGGGTTTTAACCATGTGATATATTGTTGTACATATTTGTGATCTGTTTGTGAGTGGTGACCTTTGGTTTTTGATCTAAGGAACATACCCTGTAAATTCCTACAAAAATATAGGAAAATCAAGAGGAGAAAAAGAGAGAATTGAGAATTAGAGTCTAGAATAAAGTTTTAGTTTTGTACTATTTCATGATGTAATAAGATTGTGTTTTTCTTCATTTTTAATGCTAGGTCACATATGTTGACACACAAGTTATTATTCACATGTTTTTTTTTTCTCTTATACGATTACACATTTCCAATTTATGATATGAATGTAATATTCCAAAATTTTCAAACAAGAAAATTGGAATATTAGATTTTGATGCTTTCACCTAGGAGACAAATAAATGGGAAAGGAGGCCCATGAATAATAAAATATGAATAAATTCCACCTTAGTAGGGAAGGAGATCACCTTAGGAGCTATTTTGACACTTCCAAGTGTGAACAAGGGCAAATTAGATGGAGACATAGTGAAGTTTGACTAAGTGCACATCCATTCTTGAGGAGGAAGAAACATTGAAGTAAACTAGATCAATGTGAACAAGGATCAGCCTAGAGACACATATGAAAACCAGATTGAAGATATCTTAGTGTGAAAAGAGGAATTGTAGGTGGATTATTTCCAGTTGACCAAGTCAACAGTGCTGCTACAAAGAAGAGGGAAGCTAGCTAGGGCAGCGTAGTTTTGAAAGAGGAAGCTTCACTAGGAGGTCACCTCAACATTGTGTGGGGTCTGGGGTGAGGAGGCTCACTAAAGATAAAAGGAAGACATAGAATCAAAGGGATTCATTTAGTATTCAGCTATCTTTGGTCTTTTTACTACTTGCATGCTTCAGCTATTTAGCCGGAGTTGCTGCACTACTTAGTGCAAAGAATTCTCGTGCGGGAATTCCATCCTCTCTTTGGGTCAGCTTGCTTAAGGGATCAAGAGGGAAGGATCTGAGCTTCAATTCATCATTGGGCTCGGGGCCATTCAGCCACATTCAGCTACAGCATATTTCCCTTTAGAAAAATGCATGTTTTATGTAGGGGCAGCAGCAGTAAGGTTGGACCCTTTGATTTTTTGCTAGTCTTTGAGGAGGAGGTGCTCATTTCCCTCCTTGAGTTCTAATAAGAGGGCATACGGCCATTTTCTTGTATTATTTAGATATTTCATGTCATACTTAGCCATTTATAATACAAAGATGTAGTAAATTCATTATTTTCTGCAATACCAATTGTTATTCATGCATTTTCCTGGAAACTCTTGCCGGGTGTCTTTTTCTTGGTATAAAAGAGGTTAAACCTCCATCTCTCTATTATTTGATTAATGAAAGATCCATATCAGTCTTATTTCATTATTTTATTCATAAAATATCATTAGAATAATGCATTTTTTTCTTCAGTAATTGTTGCATGAGCTAGGCTATGGGGTTTGGGCTTGTTTGAGCTACACTGACTTGGGGAGATCTGTTTATATGAGTTAGAGTGATTTGTTTCACCTCTAATTCTGCATGTGAGATGTATATCATGTATTCTAAGGGATCTAAGTCACATTTCTCACTTGAATAGCATTATTTTCTGAAGACAGCTGTTTTATGCTCTATATTGCTGTATTTCTCCACTCGGGAGGGAGAATATAGATCATATTGTTGCTAAGGTTCTTTCATCTACTGGTATAATGTTATTTGACATCTAATGAGATGCTTTACATTTCCATGTTCATGTTTTCCTGAATCTCCACATTGGTAATAACTCAAACTATTCCCAATAGTGTAGTTGTTCCCATTTTGGGATATTACAGTGGTATCAAAGCTGCCATGTTGGCTCAGCCTGTGGATTTCAGATCCAATCACAAGATAAGAAGAAGAGGAGAAAAAAATGATGGAGAGGATGAGGTTACTCTCATCCATTTTCAGATCTAAGAAGAAAGAAGAAGAGAAATGCATTGAAACTCCAAGAGGGTTTCAAGGAGGAGAGAGTTGCAGTGAGACCTCTAGAACGTTTCAAGAAGTAGAAGAAGGTGCATGCACTTCCTGTTCTCATAGAGGAAGTGGAGAGCAAGGAAACCACTTAGAGCATGAAATTCTGAGTGGGTATTTGGCAGAATACAAGTGCCAACCTAGGGCTTCCAAAAGAGACCTTAGATTTTCCTCAGTTTATTCAACTAAGAGAAGAAAGAAGACCCTAAAGAAAAGGAGAGATTAAAGGCAATAGGTTCCTATTGTCTACATTTTATGGGTCAAATACAGTTAGAACTTGGGCAAGAAAGCTTGAGGCATTATTCCTACTTCATCCAGTGGTAGAGAGAGAGGTAGTAGAAGTAGCAGCGCTGCACATAGAGGGTGAAGCCAATGCTGGGTGGTTTAGTCACTCAAGCCATACAAGAGTGATTTATTTTCCTTAGTTTACTCAAGGGCTAATTAGAACCTTTGATGGAGAAAGATCAAAGGGGAGGAGTCCCACACCACCATGGGAGGAGACAAGTACCAGCACTGTCACAGCCTTGGAAGAGCAGCCTTCTACATCAGTAGTTGGGGAAACCATCACATTGGAGGGAGGAGCCTTTATAGCTCTACAAGAGATTCCCACATCTCAGAAAGGTATGGGAAGATTTTCACTTTTACTTATTGCAGCAAATCCTTCTAAAATTTATGGAAATATGTATTCATATGGCCCAAGGTCAAACAATATTGCTGAGGTAGGGTAGCAGGATTGCACTGCGTTGTGCAAGCTTGAATGGTTCAAGGAGCAGATGAACCATCATTCTCATGGACCCCTATGGAGTGGCACAAAACCCTTGAGGTTGAAGTGTGATATTTTGGAGGGAGTCATGAACCTTGAGATGGAGTATGAGACAGCAACTATACCATGGGAGAAGCTATCAGTGCTGTCAAAAAATAGCAGTGAGGGGGCTATGCCTTTATCACCTTTGGGTATTGATGGATTCAAGATGGCCATGGACATGAGATCTTCTCTAAGAGATCTCCACGGAAATGCATTGCAAAATTTCATGGCATGCAAAGAAGAGGATCTGATTGTGGAGGATGATAGCCCACATGGGAAGAATGCAAAGGTGAAGAATGACAGAAGGCATCCACATGGGGTTGAGTGGATGTGGGGGAAGAGTAAGAGGCTAGTGAGCCACTTGCAAATTTATCACACAGGGCAGCAAGAGGCATAGCTGTGTTGGCTACTCCTGAGAGAGTTGGGCCATCGTGGAACATATCCTTCTTCTAAGGGTATGAGGGAGGAGAGAACTTGGAAAGGCACTTGCATCATGGGGCAGCAAGGAGTGTGGATTCAGTATGATGATGAAATCATTATGTTTTCACCACATGAGTTGTATGATGGAGGTGTGATGGGGCAGCAAAGAAATTTGTTTCTTTGGAGGATTGAGAGAGAGCAAGGGCAGAGTTTCCCTCACATTTTGCATGATGTTGCAATGGGAGGAGATGGAAACATTATGAGAGGAGTCTTTCACATTGAACATGTCATAGGATGGATTTATGAGTTGGCAGGAGCCTATTTGCATACACCAACAATGTTGTCACTTTGGAGCATGAGCTTGTTGATGGAGTGTTCCCAGGATCACTTCATATTTGATGCACTTGGTGGGCATAGAGGAGATGAGATTGGTAGAGGAGTGAATGGAATCATTTGTCATTATGGTATGATCTCCTTAACTTGGTTTTCCAGGCATGAGGGGGAGGATATTCATACAGCATGTCATTCATTCATCTTCATATGGGTATGTCATGCCACTATGGAGGACTCCTCTATGGATCTTGTCACCATATTGTCTTCATTACATGGTAAGAATTCTATTTTTGCATTTATTGATTGTACCACACAATATTTGCATGCTCTTACCATTTATTTGCAGTGCATTTCTCTTCAAAGGGGTAAGTTCTTCTTTAGGCTCCATGGTCCATTTTTGGCCAGCTATTATGATGGAGACAACCATATACTATATGATCTGGGGAAAGTATGTGGTTACTTCTTGTGTGCTCAGTTGACATATTCAGCCATCTACTATTTACTAGTGGGTGTGAGGACTTATGCAGCAAGCCATTTGTCAAGAGACAACTTGCCATACCATTGTCTAAAGCTGCAGTGGGGAAGACTATGCTGTGACCACTTGGGAGACTGTTGGTACATTCCAGCACCACATAAAACCTTAAGTATTTCTCTCATTATGATGCTAATAATGATCCTATTTTCTGATATTAATCTTTCCAATATGAGGAGCATGATTGGAGAAGGAACACATGGAGTGGATGTGTTCTTTGGGGAGGAAGATCCCCACACTTTCTGCATTACATGTTCTAAGGGGAACATGGGAAGAGACATGGCCTCTACAAAAAAATATTTGTTTCTTTATGAGGAGAGCCATGAGATGGATGGGGTACCATATGATGGTGATTTCTTATCCATCATGTATGAGGTGGTTTGGGCCAGCTTGATTCATAGCGTTGGGAAGGGGACCTTTGGAGGTCTAGTTTCCTTCTTGCCATTGGAGGGAAACATTATTGTAGCCGAAGATCAGAAAATCCTCTACACTTGTATTAATTGGAGAGGAAGACAGTGTGGGGTAGGAACTATATCTACCATGTTTAGATTTTCAGCCCACCTATTCTGCATGAGCTCAAGGTGGAGGAGATCCTGCATGAGTTGTCATTCTGGAGGGTGACTCATTTTGTTTGGTTGATAGCTTGGGGAGGAGAGATTCAAATGGGGATGAAGAATTCCAATTTATATCAGCCTTCATTCTTCAATACGACCTTCAAACATCCCATTGTTGCTTCCTTAGATGTTTCACTGTCACATAATGTTAGCTATTTAGATAGCTTACACACTTGGGAGGGGAAAAAAAGAGATATATTGATGATGAAACACCTTGATCCTTGGGAGACTTCATCTTATGAGGGTGATATAGGGGAAAAGAGGATTCTCTTCAATCCTATCCTTGCAGTTGCTTGAGGACAAGCAACATTTGGGAGGGGAGGACTGTAATATTCCAAAATTTGCAAACAAGAAAATTGGAATATTAGATTTTGATGCTTTCACATATGAGAGAAATAAATGGGAAAGGAGGCCCATGAATAATAAAATATGAATAAATTCCACCTTAGTAAGGAATGATATCACCTTAGGAGCTGGTTTTACATTTCCAAGTGTGAACAAGGGAAAATTAGATGGAGACATAGTCAATTTTGACTAAGTCAACATCCATTCTCGAGGAGGAAGAAACACTCAAGTAAACTAGCTCAATGTGAACAAAGATCAGCCTAGACAGACATATGAGAACCGGATTGCATATCCCTTAGTGTGAAAATAGGAATTGCAGGTGGATTAGTTCTAGTTGACCAAGTCAACAACGCTGCTAAAAAGAAGAGGGAAGCTAGCTAAGGTAGCGCAATTTTGAAAGAGGAAGCTTCACTAGGAAGTCACCTCAACATTGTGTGGGGTCTAGGGTGAGGAGGCTAACCAAAGATAAAAGGAAGGAATAGCATCAAAGGGATTCATTTAGTATTCATCTGTCTTTGGTATTTTGACTACTTGCATGCTTTAGTTGTTTAGCCCAAGTTGTTGCACTGCTTAGTGCAAAGAATTCTCGTGCTGGAATTCCATCCTCTCTTTGGGTCAGCTTGCTTAAGGGATCAAGAGGGAAGCATCTGAGCTTCAATTCATCATTTGGCTTGGGTCCATTTAGCCACATTCAGCTACAACAATGTTCCCTTCATAAAACTGCGTCTTTTATGTAGGGACAGTAGCAGCAGGGTTGCACCCTTTGATTTTCTGCTAGTCTTTGAGGAGGATGTGCTCATTTCCCTCCAGGAGTATAATAAGAGGGCCTAGGGCCATTTTCTTGTATTATTAAGCTATTTCATATCATAATCATACATTTATAATACATATATGCAGTAACTGTGTTATTTTCTACAGTACTGCTTGTTATTCATGCAATTTTCCAAAAACTCTTGCCAGATGTCTTTTTCTTGGTATAAAAGAGGTTAAACCTCCATCTCTCTATTATTTGATTAATGAAAGCTCCATATAAGTATTATTTAATTATTTTTTTCATAAAACCTCATTAGAATAATGCATTCTTTTCTTCAATATTTGTTGCAGGAGCTAGGCTATGGGGTTTGGGCTTGTTTGAGCTTCACTGACTTAGGGAGATCTGTTTATATGAGCTAGAGTGATTTTTTTCACCTCTAATTCTGCATGTGAGTTTTATATCATGTCTTCTAAGCGATCCAATTCCCATTTCTCACTTGAATAGTGTTATTTTTTGAAGACAACTGTTTTATTCTCTATATTGTTGCATTTCCCCACCCAAGAAGGAGAATATAGATCATCTTGTTGTTGAGGTTCTTTCATCTACTGGTATGATGTTATTTGACATATAATGAGCTTCTCTACATTTCCATGCTCATGGTTTTCTGAAGCTCCACGTTGCTAATAACTCAAACTATTCCCAATAGTGTAGTTGTTCCCATTTTGGGATATTACAATGAATCGGTGGTAATGTTGATGGAGTATAACTAGGAGGAAGGATGATCAAGACCTCCTAAGTTAGGATCATCTTCTATCACTTTCTACACATCAAAAAATGATGCTCTTTAGTCTCTCTTCTTGAAGACAATACTTTGGGGAAGGATAACCAGGTCATCCTAAGTTAGGAGCCTCTTCCTTCGTTTACTGCATCTTGAATCAGTGAAAAAAGCATTCTAGAATAGGCTAATTTAACTTCAGTCCTGTATATACAGTGCATGTGCTTCGTAAGTCTACGAATTCCTCAGATTGATAACTTATGTTAGGGAAATTATTTGACAATGATAGTTTCGCCCAAAAAGCACCTTGTTTGTTATGGTAGCTTGCAGCCTCAATGTAATGAATGAAAATAGCTAAAAAATCTAATTTCTACAACATCATTAGCAAAAATAAAGTTTAGGAATTTTCCAAAGGATAAACCCCATGCACCATCATATGGGTAAGGTGGGGTTTATCTGGTTTCTTCTGGAACTCCATATTTTTGTGCACACTTTAAGCACCTATGCCACATTCATATTTTTCCTTCACGTTCACCAAGTAATGTCAACAATAAAGGTAAGTATCTTACCAATATCATGAAGTTTCCCTAACGGTGTATGTAGCAAAGAACAAGTGCTTTTGAGGTTTCATTGTACAGAAACGACAACCAGAATTCTAGATGTTTTTGGTATTTTTTGTACTTCAAAATTTTCTAATTATTACTGTGTAAATGAAAATTATACAAGATAGCAAGAGAAAACTGTGTAAGAAAAAATTGACATGAAGAAAAAAAATTCCTGAAAACTATAGAAGAAGAAAAAAAAATGAAGAAAAAATATATCGGATCAAACAAATCATTCCGGAGGTACCTCCCTAGTGGCTTATCAAAACTACCATAATACTTGATGGGAAAGAGTTGTGACCATCCATAGTCTGTCCCCTTGAGCACATAGTGACTGGATAACAAAACCAATATACTTTGATGATCAGAAGGAGAATGTGGAGAGTCTTCTTTAGATAAAACCTGTTATTGGTTTCTATACCCTCAAAATTGCTTATCCAGAAAAACCTTTGACTTTATTTCCTTTTCTTCTACTCCCTGATTCTCTCATGCCACCTTCCCAAATATATACTCTATTGTTATTTGATAGTTAATATTAACCTTGGATGAATAGAAACAATGAAACCATTTTCCAAATCAGAATATTTTGATACCTTATCTTCAAATTCCAAATATGACGTGACTTCCCCATATGAACCTGGACCCATAGGAGATATAATGTCATTTGAATATGCCTTTATTCAAGCTAAAAATCTAGATAAATCACCTAAAGGAGTAGTTGGCAATGAAGGTCTCTGTTCAGATGGACATGTATTCCATTCTACCCCTATAACATGAGCACATGTATCTCCTATTGAAGGTTTCTTAAAAAAAATTTCCATTTGAGCACGATTGGTTCCATCAGGGCTAGTTTTATTAGTAACATGTGACATAGGTAGCCCCATCCCTCCAATAGTAAGAGGCAGTTTGGAATCTCATTTATGGTTATTAATCATAGGGTCATCTACTAAAGAAAATATAGTTGACATTGTCTTATACATTTTCAGATTTTTCGTTTCTCTCCACTGGTTTTGTTCTGCAATAGGAAAAAAAGAAATGGGTATCATAGAAATAGATATATATAAACTTAATTGTTTGTCTCGAAATGCAATAATTATTGGTGATTTCAAGGGAATTTCAGGCAAGGTGGCACCTTCATGTACAAGGAAATAGGTCTCAAGGGCTAGATGGTAAGCTCCAAACATTGCATATTGAACATGTTAACTTTTTTCAATTGATCATGACTTACACCCATAAGAAGAACCTGTGAACATGAACTAACATAAGATCAATATGTCACCTAGTTTGGAGATAGTCAATCACATGAGATACTTTCAAGAATGCAATTTTGAGAACCTATTAACATGGAAATATTTCAGAGAGAATATTAGATTGATTTATAGGTTCCAGCCTCCATTTGTGACTTAGATTATCACAACATACATAATATAAGTTCCATTTCTAGTAGACATATTAGAATTTCAAGGCATATTAAGCATAAATATAATAATTATTTTAATGAAAATGAAATATTTAAAATTCAAAATGAATCCTATATAGTTTACCACCTTTGGAATCACCATCCTATGATGGAAAAAAAGTTTCCAGTTTGTATTAGAAATGCATATTTATTGATTCACATCAAAATCTGGAGGATAGAGCACCGATCATCAGAAGAAACATTTTATGCATAAAATCATGAATAAAGTTTGAAAATACCTTCCTGATTTTGGAGGGAATAGCTAGAGTGTGTCCACATGGCCTCCCCACACCAACTGGAATTTGAGGAGGGAAGCCCCCCTTATTTGTCAAATTCCCCCCCTCGCTCTCTACAAAATAATTGAAACCCCAATTGATATCATTTTTCATTTTCATACTTTGGAAAGAATATTTGAACAACGGAAATGAGAACAACTAAGGGTGGACATGTTTGGTAGAACAACACTGAAAAATAACTTCAACAAGCATATTTCAATGGAGGAACTCAGAAAAAAGTTTTTTATAACACAACAACACTCAAAACTCTTATTTTTTATTTTTATTATTTCCTATATTCTTAAGATGGAATCTCATTCATCATCTAGGGGAAGGTATGATCATAGAAATCATGGTGGAAGAAGTGTTGAAGGGAGAGGAGATGGTGAAAAAAATAATAAAAATCTCCCAATGATTCCCCTTTGAGGAAGTGTGTCATAGAAAGATAGAGAAGAAGCAAAAAAATTAGGTGGAAACTACTTATGGAATTGAAATAAGTGAAAGGGAAATTCTGGATTTATAATTATGGGGTAAAGCACTTTTTATTTGGATTCCTAGCAATGGGGTTGAGTTTTGTAATCTATCACCCCAAAGATTGAGGCCCAATATCAAAAGAAGTATGAAAATGGATTAGCCAGGGAAGAAATGAGGGGCAGAAAGCATATTCTCATAGGTTAAAGAAAGGGGCAGAAAGTTCCCTCAACATTTGAGGAAGCCTAGAAGAGATTAAACTCTAGAATATTGAAAATAATGCTTGATTGTGGCAAGAGGGAAGAAACATATAGTGGAGTTTCTCTTACCATACATGTATGTGGTATTCCCTTATAGAGTATTCTATCTCTATATTGGAAAGTCATGTTTAGAGTGGTGAATGAAACACCCATGGGTTACAAGAGACAAAATTTCAAAATTAAGCACCAATGTTCTATAAAAGGAGAAGTTGTTGTGGAATAATACTAAAAAACTAGTCATCATTCAATTTGACAATATGTCTCCTTCAGGCCCATAAATCTTGAGAGCAATAAATTCTTCAAATGAGGATAAGAGCATTGAATGCATGGTTGAGACTTACAAAAGTAATTGAGATTTCAAATCATGGATAGAATATATGGATATGGATACTGATATTATACAACAAAACTGTGCACCTAAATAAATCCCACATTACGGATTCATCAATTCAGTGAAGAGAAACAAACTTGCATCAACCAAGGCAGGGGATCTTATTTACAATCAATCAAATCTTCACCTGATATCTCAATATAGATACTGGGCTTCAAAGTAGAATTCAGACTCGATTGCAAGCTTCTTTCTTGATGGTCCATTTTTTGGATTTGGTTTGCACAAAATTTAATAATAGTCTGAAAATGTTACAGATATCCATGCATAATAAATTAAACATATGTTCTTACATCATAACCTTTAAACAAAAATAACCATCATAAATAAGAAAATGTAGATAGTTAAAGTATTGGCATACCAAAGCTTCTGCTTTATCCGATTCAAATTTCAACTCTGTAATTTTCTGCTTCTTTCGCTTTGCAATGCCAAGTCCAAGCATGTAAGTGAGAAAACTGATTTTGAATATACTATCAAATGATTCAAATTAATGTCAATGGAAAATATTCCCAAAGACTCAACTCGGTGATCTAGTTTGGCTTTTCATTGCTAAAATTTTGTATTAGAAGTTTTATAATGTTTTAATCTACTCTACCAAACTTTATATACATTAAGAGTCGATCCATGATTGCAGTTATTGGACAAGGTTGGTTCAACTTCAAATAATATTCAAAATTAAGTTTATGGATACATAAGCTAGTAAAATGATGTCAAAGTGAGATTTTTACATAATGAGGACATGGAAAAATAATTTGATATTATGTAAGTTATGCAACCTTGTGAGAATAATCACGACCAAATTGAACAAGTAGGAAAAAAATCGATTTCATATAAAATTTCCCCAATTTTTCCAGCAAAACAAGGATACAAATATTCTAGTGTGCTTGCAAAAACTGATGTGCAAGAATTAGCAAAAAAAATTATTTGACATATCTTATGAAAACTCAAACTTCAAGAAGTTGCATAAGTTGTTGCATGAAAATTATTTAGTAAACATTTTGTCCCATATTTCCATTAGAAGTATTTATAATCATTTTATTAGACAATGTTGTGGGATATTTATAAATAAAAAACTAACTGCTGTGTATTTTGTGGCATCACTGAAAATGACATACAAGAAGCCTTTAATAACTAATAGTAAAAAGGTTAGCAAGCTCCTTCTTTGTCAACGAAAATAGCACCAAAGCAATTTCATAATAGAAAAAATCCTTATTAGGGCCATTTTGGATAGGATATTTTATTAAGCTACATTGTGAATGGATTATTACCCATAACACATATTTACTGTTGTGTAAGACACTCCACAGCCAAGGTGGGGGATGGAAAAAAAATATACATTGAACCCCATGTAGAGAATAATCATCACAAAGGAGGTGAATAAATTGAAAAACATATGGCATTTGCAACTTGCCAAATAAAGATTACCACATTGTGGGGAGATGAACTTGGAGAAAAGGATCAAGAGGCTCTACTCCAAGATTTGTTGCCAACTAATATTTTCACCATCCTCACTACGGCAGATAATACATGGTACTTGGTGTTCACTTTATAGATGGGGTGATGCACACAACATAAGAGAAACTAGAAAGGGATCATGGACCCTTGAAGAGTTCGAAAGCAAGGAAAAACAAAAGGGGAAGAAAAAACATAAGTGCATTAAGCTAAGAGAGAGATGAAACTAGAGCTAGAGGAGAGATTGGTGGTGAAAACAATGATGAAATACTCAAAGAAATAATTTATGGGGAATTTCAATAGTAGACAAATGGCATTGAAAGCACTCCAAGGATGGGTCTCAACTATCGACCACCAAGGGAAAAAGGCCTTGGATACACACCCAAGCTCCATCTAAGATCAAGTGGTTTTCCAACATTCCATTTTAAAATAAAGAAAGATAAAGACATAATTCACAAGGGAGGACCTTTGATCATGTTTCTTGTTTGTATATCAGAGATTGGAAGCCTATTTTTGACCTTGTTTAAGAAAAAATCTTCAAGCTGGTAATATAGATAAAACTACCACACCTGCTTGTATATTTGAGTCTAGAGATACTGAAGAGAATTGGAAACAAGTTAGAGACATTCCTCAAAATTGAAAATAAGAAATTAGTAATGGGAAAAACCAAAGTAGACAATATCTACAGAGAGGTCAATTTAAATGAGAGGCTCCTAGAGGGAATTACATTAAAACTGAGCTCCAAAAAGGATCCCACTAGTAGATGCTAAACTACATTAACCTCCCTTTTAGAGGTTGCATGTGCAGAGAACATGGTAATCTACCATATACATGGCCCCATGCGATGTTCATAAGGAAAATATAGGAGGGATATGGTAGAAAGGAAAAGAAATATCCAAGTAAGTGATACAACCCATTTATCTCTTTTGAATCTTTGTGCATATCTCCTAGCCCTAGTAAAATGATCCTAGATCTTCATGTTGAAAGCGACAAAGAAAAGGCCCAATGCAAGCCTTGAGATACAACATTGGTTGTATAAAGGTTCCAATGAAGGCTTTGGGAAAATTAGTAGATACTAGAGGGACTATAAAAATATTTAGAGTGTACAATGAAGCTAAGGGAAACACTAGAAAACTCTTTAGCTCAAAAATATAACTAGGAAATATCTCACCACACTTCAATGAGAACAAAGGCCTTGGAAATTTCTTCCAGATTTCAGTGAAAAATATACAGGTTCATTTAGAAGGAGAAATCCTTTTAATAGAGGCCAAAATGAAGTAGAGCTAGGTGGACCTCACCCCTCCCGAATCATTTGAACACTCCTTAGGGAAAACCATTCAAGCCACAACTGCCTCACTAGATCCAAAAAATAAAAAGTGGCAAGGTTTCATCCCAGGTTAGGGAAATTGTGTTAGGAGAGGAATTACCACAAGACAGAGGTAGGAATCCTATAGGGAGGAAATCAAACACTGCACAATAAAAACAGGAGTTACAATAAAGGATACATCTTACTATTTTGGGGGCACTTACAGCAAGGGAAACTCTCCAAGCTCCACCCCAATGATATTATTCTCCACTAAGAACAAGGGAATTGGTACTACTTGTAAGAACACATTGGGAACTACCTGTAAGAACATTCCCTGAGAAAGATAATATATGTACATAAACTATCAATAATTTTTTTTGAAGAAGTAAGATCAGGAGAAAGATAGAAAGTTATCTTAAGGAATAATTTTTTAGAATGTCAGGTTTGAGTGCACTAACACAAAATGACATTGGGGTGGACCAATGATAAGTTGGAGACAAGACTTTCAGAAGGTAAGAAACCTCAAATTAGATAACGCCATGCTAGCTATAGAATTCGCAAAAGAATTCAAAAAAAAATTATATTCTCTAAATATATACAGACTATTGAAGAAAATGATGATATTTTTGGTAGGATATCACAAATAGAATCATGTTAGAAGGTACTTGGTGGATATTTGAATCTAATTCTAAATAATAGAGAAAAATGGGGCTTAAAGGCACGAGAATATCCCACCTAAATTTTCAAAAACTTCTTGAAGATTCTGTTTTATGTGTTGAATCCATTCACATTCCCCCCACATGGACACACAGAACATCAGGGAAAGAGTACATAGGGGAAAGAATGGGAATATTTCTGGTGAAGGATGCTCCTCTCAACTAGGTGGGAGAGTCCCTCAACTATGGCGGTGGGGCCTCAAGCTAGTCCATAATTATTCTAGAGATGGTAAACAAGAATTGGAAGAATCGATGACACCTTAAATTTAACATGATCTAGCTCAAATTCCCTGAACAAAGATCTCATCAAAAGAATTTGTGTCCCCTTGTATATGGAGGATGAACACCCCATGAAAATCTCGAAAGGTACCTAAGGTCAACAAATATAATAAGGGAATGTGTATGCAGTACATTTTGAAATATATATGATCAACTAAGGACAGTGGAATGAAATACATAGCACATACAAGTGGTGGAAAAGGATGGGGATTTTCTTCCATATTAGATTGAGAATCACTACAAGGAAAAGACCTTCTAGTGGATTTTTTTGAGGAAAACCTTATTAAAATACCCCAGAAATCCATTTGTAGTGGAGGTTCCATGAGGAGGTTGGCGGGTGGAGGTTTTTACAGATGTTTTTCGTCCGATGCACTTATCATCCTAAACCACGCTAGTGTGTTTAACAAGAGAAAGCACTAGTGCGCACAAACATTGGCACACTGGACACTGTGCACTTCGTACACACTCGCCTGGTGTGTCTTATTACTCTAGCACACTAGTGCTTTAAAAAGACAGAAAATGCCTGGTGTAGTCTTAAGAAACCGCACTGGTGAGCCTATATATAAAACCCTGCACACCAGAACAGGTTTAAATAAAAAACAATTACGGCAAAAAAACTGCATTTTTCACTTTTCTCAGTGCTCTAGAGCTCTCAAGAACCACTGCAATTTGTCCTTCTCTGAGCCACCCTGACATTAGTTCTCCCATTTCACCCACTGCATGCACTGCTACTGTGCATTGCCCACCAATCTGTAGCTTGAGTTTTGAAAAACGGTGGGAAAATTTACTTTTGCAAATTCTATAGCCAATATGCCTCCTTGATAGCCAAATGTACATGTATTTTTCTTGTTTTTCCATAATTAAGAATTTTAGCGGATTAGAATTTCAAATTACCTTAAAATTAACCATTTAAAAGAATGAAAAATAATTGTCACACGGTGCACTCAACCCATTCGGCTCGTACCAATCCACAGTGTTGCCTGTAAATTTACAAGCTGCACCATAACTAGTGCTAATGGTATTCTCACCAGTTCTGGGGTAGTACCTTATTGCGCACTGTGCTATTTTAAAATTTTTTAAAAGTGCGGTCAGTTACCCATCCTCGCCATTGACCCTGTGGAATAGTAGTAATACGGTGTGTTGACTTAAATATCTGCCTTGTGCAAGTATTCTGTCAGTGCACCACATTCCTCATTTTGATAGGGTCAACGATGCGGCCTGGTAAAATACCACACCATTGACTATGTAATGATGTCACAAGGTTGGTGTGCTGACCGAACTATATGCCCCGAGCATAGAGTTTGGTCAGCGCACCGCTCTGCTGACACGGTCCATAGTCAATGGTGCACTAAAGATTTTCTGCTACACTTCCACCGGTGCACGACAAAAAAATACCCATTGGTACTGGTGCCTACTTGCTTTTTGTGGCACACCGTCTATTTTTTTTTTCCAAAAAAAATTATATATGTATATTCCTAAATACATGTCTCATTTAATAAAAAAATTGTATTTAATATGTCAATAATTCAGAGATGTGAAAGGAGAGAAGAGAGGGAGTAACAACAACAACAGGCGGACTAGTATAACATGGTTCAATTCTGGGAGGCACAAGAGAGGGAGTGAGATGGGCGCATCACCCTATTACAATAGCTACCCAGGGGCTCCTAAGACAGGTAGGCCTCCTCAAGTTCTATGAGGAGACTACTTCCCTAAAGGCCCATGGTTTGTTTTTGAGACATCTTATCCACAGGTTGAATGCCCCCCTACAAGCTTACCAGGTTGGTCCTAACTAGTGGTACATGCCCACTGAGGAGGACATATATCTCATTACAGGGATATCAAGGAGAGGGATGGATTTTCCCTCATTCCCATAGGTTCCAATTGGCTATGCATCATGGATTTAGTTGGTGTACCTCCAGAGATATATTAGCGCAGATATACTATCTCCTTCAGATTTTTAGGTCTCTGGAGGTCAGTTACGTATTGCTGTATCTGGTAGTGAGGAGGTGAGGTGGCTCTCACTTCTAATTTTGACCATTTCACACAAAACTAGTGACAAGCAACGCATTAGTTTCATGTTTCTATATTATGTTGATTCTTCAGTATAAGAGCCACGACCTGTCAGGTGGTCTGCCATTTTTTTGCGGTAGTTCTGTACAACCTTAGATGGATGTCATGCTCATGCACAAGGCAGGGTCAACTTCCATTTTTCTTTAGAGTTTTTTTGTTTATTTTTTGAGAGGTTTCCGGAGACGAGGCCTAAATTTGTTCGATAACCTCGTAGGTTGATGTTCAAGGCACAAATGCACATGTGGGGAAAAATGATGCCCAAAATGGGCGAGACTGAGTTTTGCGCGAGGGTATCGCATGATGCACTAGATTTTCTAGCCAGTGTTGACGAGAATCCCTTTGTTATGGTCCCATGTCCTTATGCTGGTTTGGATTGGCAAGGGTGTGCCAACGTCCTCTTCAAATATGATGAGTTTCCGGATGATAGAGGTAATATTACTGTTTTATTTAAATTTATTCTAACATGTTCCTTAACTTGTTTTTATTAAATTTTGTAATGAAATTTTCTAATTATTGTTGTGTACTTGTATATATTTTGCAAAAATTGGATCTTTTGATGGAGAGGACATGCCAACATCACCACATGATCCATGTGTGGATCCTGATGACGATCAGGATATACTAGATGTCGAGGATCATTAGGAGGCTAGTGTAGAGAGACCTGCTCCTGCTGGTCCACCAGTACCACCTTTTGTGAGGCGTGGTAGACTTGATAGCAGATTGAGGATGGAGTTGGGTGACCAACTATGTGCATTGATTATTGAGGCGGGAATTAGGCCCGATACTATGAGAGACATACAGGCTGATGGTAGGCTGGTACATATGTGGAGAGGCATGTCACGTGACATGTACAACCTGATGCAACATGTCATAGGAGCTACAACCTTAGTTATACAGCTGAGGAGGACCCTTGCACATTATAGGCATGGTCCAAACATAGCATGTGATCAACAGTCTGCGAGCAGCCCCGACGCATCATCTGATGATCGTGATCAAGGGAGTGATCATTGTTCACCTCGTATCATGCCAAATGAGCAGCCTCCACTAGCATCGAGCAGCAGTCATCATGGAGATTAGGCTGGACCATTGACCATGTCCAGTCATCATGATGATCATGAGCAGGCTGGACCATCGACCATGTCCAGGTATCACGATGAGCAGTCGATAGTTGATCCTGATCAGCATGAGGCACTAGTACCAGATCAACAGGCACGTGATGATCAATATGTATCGATTGAGCTTGTCGAGGTTCCACCATTGACTGAGCAGGCCTTGACTAGTACTACTATTCATAATGTAGTACCAACTGATATATGAGATTTATGTTACAGTTGTATATTTTTGACATTATTCAGTTATATATATATATATATGGTCCATGTATTTTATGTTCATGTTGCATTTGTACTTAATTTACATGTTGGCGATCATCATGATGTGTATATTGTTAGGTCATGTTAGATATGTTCATTTAATGTGTAGCTTACAGACATATGTGTATGTGATATCAGTTATTTCACATGAGATGTATATTTGATGTTTGTGTTGTGATGATGTTAAATAACGCTAATTGTGTTTTGTTAGATGATCATGATCACAATGATGTAAGCGAATTTGAATGTGTTTTTTAGTCAAATATGATGTTTGTATGATGGTTATCATGATCATGATGTTTATTAATTAATTTAATATTAAATGATCATGATATTGTAAAATTGTAATATTTGTAATTCTAATTGTATGTAAAATTCTAAAATTGTAATTGTATTTGTATTAATTGTAATTGTTATATGTATAATATTTGTAAAATTTTAATTGTAATTGTAATATTTAATTTATTGTGAAATGATTGTAATTGTAATTTTAATTGTAATTGTATATATGTAAAATTGTAAAATTGACATAATTGTAATTCTAATTGTATGTAAAATTACAAAATTGTAATTGTAATAGTATAAATGTAAATTTGTAAATTTGTAATTGTAATTCTAAATTTTAAATTTGTAAACTTTTAATTGTATATATGTAAAATTCTAAAATTGTAATTGTATGTGAAATTGTAAAATTGTAATTGTAATTGTAATTCTAATTCTATGTAAAATATTTGTAAAATTTTAATTGTATTACTGTGAAATGATTGTAATTGTAATTGTAACTGTATGCAAAATTCTAAAATTGTAATTTTAATTGTATGTGAAATTGTAAAGTTGTAATTGTAATTATAATTGTATGTAAAATATTTGTAAAAATTTACTTGTATTATGGTGAAATGATTTTATTAAAATTTTTAAATTTTTAAATCTGTAAAATTTTAAATAATTGTAAAATAATAAATATAGAATAATATGAATTATTGTAGCATAATAAATTTTAGAAAATAATGCAAATAAATTCATGTGCTTTAGAATTATCATTATTTTTTTATGATCTTACGTAAAATAAGGAACTTTATATAATAGTATGTCATTGTTTTTGAGATCAACATAATTGCAAATTATCAAGTGAAATATTGATTTTAACATTAACACAATGCAAATTACCAATTAATTCAAAATACAATGTTTCGAAAAACCCATCTTAAAAAGTATAAATATAGATGATCAAACAACCCATGTACCATATCACTCTCGGTTCTCATGATCACCCTCATTATCTTCCAACTCGCATGGCATGATAACACTATTGTTGTCAAAAATATGTTTTGATCTAGGGTCATGTCTCAATATGAACCACCAATCCCTATCCAACACATCTGAGTGAAAAAACACCTGGTTGCAGTGTTTGGGGAAAACATAGGGCTCCTTAGCTTCATCCCACATCTTTCTAGAGTTGATACATATCAGCCTACTATCGCGATCTTCCTTTACATTATTCTGATTAAAGGTTTCCCACCACTTGCACCTAAAAATAACACATTGGAAATAAGACAAATCCACTTCAATGATCTCTTGTGTCTTTCTGACGTAACCTAACATCGCTCGTACTAGGTTTTGATCACGGTGGCTAGATCGACTAGATTGATCGAACTAGACTTCCACTCCATAGTCTTGTGTGATGTTTCCACCATCGGCATTTTCTGTTCGAAAATGGTTTCCATATGCCCACATAGATGGTAACAAATTCACCTATTACAAAAAGGTTAAAAAAATCATAGTGTCACGTCTCTTATAATAACCCAACAGCTAAAATATGAAATATAGAATTTCTTATAAGTTTTAAAAGTACATATAAATTAAATATATTATTACCGAATTGCTGCACCCAATCCCTACCTTTAGCACATCCTTTTCAGCATGCAAGTAACAACCAATTGCACTGTATTTCTCTCTGACTTGGTCAGCAACCCAATTGTTGGGGCATATTTTTGGTATTTTTTCTTTTAAATGATCAGGATATGGCACAATTTTACCATTCAATCATCTAAATTATTTCATGTCGCTATCTTGTTTCATCGTCTTTTGTTCGTACAATGCGACCCACGGTTGTATCTCTTTAGAATTGTAAAGAATTAATTTATCGATTGCTTCAATTTTTTCATTCGCTGATGAAATCAGATCGACATTATATAGTACATAGAGATCAAAATATACATTATATCTAAGTTCAACATGAATATTTACATTGTGTAAATTTGAAAAATTATAAGTCGCTTACTCTTTATCAAGCACTTTTTTCCACCCGTTTGGAGAAACTCCCCTTCTCTTTTGTCTTTATCCCTTTCATCATCCCAAATCATCACACCTGGTTTGTTTTCAATCTACTTGATGTACTCACTGTCATAATAGAAAGACTCATACAATATGTACTCCTCTGCCATAGACCCCTCGGGTTTTTCCCTTTGTCGAACAAAACCTTTCAATTTCTTCATGTACCTCTCTAAGAAGAACATCCAATGACAAGAAACCACCCCAACTAATTCAACCTCATCTACTAGGTGAATTAGAAGATGAACCTGCAAGTCCATGAAACTCGTTAGTAGTTCCTTCTCAAACATACAAACAATATCAACTATCTCTTGATGCCACTGTGGAATGCTAGCCACATGAATCTGCTTTGACGTTATTCAACGTACAGATGCAGATAATTTAGATATGGCACATCTTAGGTCTTGAGGGAATTCATGTTTTACACACCCACAAAATAAAAAAGGATAATGACACTGCAAAGTTATAAACACGTGAAATAATATAAAAAATTAATTATATTTAATGATCCCTGCATGGGATAAATTTTATTAATATAACAAATAATAAAATCACGCTTTTGAAATTATACGTACTCTTAGAAGATGCAAATTTTCATGCGATTTCAACCCCGGAAAATGGTAATCCATAGTAAAGCAGCACTGTAGTGAAGACCTGTATGAAAATGGAACCCTCATACCCATTATAACTTCCTTTGCCAAAGCAAGATCATCTTTTTTTAAAATCCATGGGGCATCACGTTCTTTGAAATACCATGAATTAGAGGGACCAACGCTTGCCTCTAATCCTGTACTTTATAATCATATTGGCCAATGTTTCTTTTTAGTTTTTGAAGTAATAAGATATTTCCTAACAACCAATTTGTCACTTTTTTTCAATGATATGTTCCTCCATAAAGAAGATGAAACATTTTTAAATATATGCATGGGATCTAATAAGTGGGTAATCATAAGATGCTCCCAATATGGGAGGTTATAAAAGATAGCTTTCCTTTTCATCCCAACCAGAAACTCCTCAACATAGTTATTGAAGAATTCTGGATCTTAAAACATAAGCTCCCCATTTGATTCAAACATTTATATGAACTCCTCCTTCTCTCTCTCATATTCTCTAATCCATTCAGCTGGTGTCATTACAAGAGCCATTCAAATGGTGTCGTTACTAGAGGCCTTTGGGTTCTCTCTCATTTACCATTAAAAGCATATGTTTCCCTTCTGTATGGGTGTTCTTATGGGAGGAATACCCTATATCAATCATACAATGGCTTTTGTAAGTCCTTCAACCATCTAGATTTCAAAGAAGGTCCACAACATTTACATCCAAAATACCCTTTTGTTACAAGACCTGCAAGACTATTGTATACAATTAATATGCATGACATGGTAAATAATATCATCAAGATTAGAGCAATTAAAACAAATTAAATAACTAATATGAAAAATAATATTTTATGTACATAAAAAAATCAATAAATTAAACATGTAATTTACCAGAGAAAACTCCTAAGCCTGTATAATCATGTGTCATGTAAGGACATATGCCATACAACGTAAAAATCCTCTCTACTGTGATGGGTGTTGATACATCATATACACTTATCCCATCCCATAATTCCTTCAATTCATCTACCAGTGGTTGTAAGTAGACATCCATATTCATCACTTTTCTTCTATTGGTGGCTGTGAGAGCCAACATAAGATGTTCATTCTTCACAGAAAACCATGGGGGGATATTTTTATTGATCACTACTACATGCCAAACATAATAGTTGGTGTTCTGGAGGGAATATGGGTTGTGCCATCCATGGCTATGCTGATCCGTAGACTTCGTACTTCATCCTTGAATTTTTCAGGCCATGTATCCTCTATATGCTTCATGGATAATGAATCAGTTGGGATTCACATAGCTCCCAACTCACTTCTTTGTGAGGCATGCCATCCCTGCAACATAGCTAATTCTTTGTAATGAAAGAGCCTTTGAATCCTCAAGATTATAGGCATGTGCCTCAATATCTTAAAAGGAGGACCAGTATGTGATTTTTAGTTCTTTTTTGATTTATCATACCTATCATGCCCACATTTCAGACATATCTCTTTGTCTTCATATTCTCCTCTATATAGAATACAATCATTCAGATATGAATGATATGATATGTACTCAACACCCAACATTTTCAACAATTTCTTTGCCTCTTTGTAGCTATCGGGAAAGACATTATCACTCGGAAGAACCTTATCTTTGAATAACCTCTACTTGGTGATCATGGAAAAATATATTAATAAATGTACATTAATGCTGATATAATTATTAACGTTCATAAAATTTACCATTTATAATGTTCATTGTGTAGTGATTATATTTATCAAATTTATATAAGTGAGGACTTTATGGTAACTTACCTCAAAATTTCTGAGAAACATGAATTTGATAAGCCAAACTTTGCTTTCAAGTTGTACAGCAACATCATTTTCCCCAAATGGGTAGACTTTGACTAACCACCAGGTATAAAGAGAGGGGTGGTGGAAGAAAATTTAAGGCTTTCGAAAAAGGTGTCAGCAATATGAGCATCATCCCCTTGCTGATTATTATTTTGGAATGCATCTAACAAAATTTTATCCATGGCAGTTGTATCCCTTAAGCAATCATCCATACCAACCTCTATTTGATTTCCTCCATTTCCAGCTTGTGAAGAACTACTATTGTTGTAGTCATTCCTAATTGGTGAATCTAGACGTGGAGGGAATTGAATCGGTGGTTGATTCAACCATTCTTGGTATCGTTCCTCTCTGATTTTTTGTTGTGTAACCAGCTCCAAAAATAGAAGAAAGGAGATATCAATGCCTTAGAAATGAGCCAATTCGAGGGGGAAACCTCCAATATATTACATAAATGAAAAATTCTTGGATGATACAATTTACAAAACCTCCTTTCTATATATAGGAGTCCATGTGGCCATAATGTAATCCTAGTGGGCCACAATGTAATCCTAGCCGACCTAACAATAATAATTTAAGAGCACAATAATAACAAAATGGGGGTTACAAGGGTACAATAATAACAGTAAAGGGGTTACACTAATAACAATAAGGGACTATACTGGTAATATAGGGACCTCACATGCCCCTATCCTTCAAAAAAATGTTGTACTCAACGCTTGAGTAGCTCTGGGTGCTTCTGTATAAAATTTTCATCCTCCCATGTAGAATATTCAGTGGGTAAGTTCTTCCACTTGATGAGATACTCTGAAATTGATAGATTCTATAGATGTCGAGTTCTTGTTTCCGTGACCGCTTTGGGTTCCAATATGACTTTTCCTTCCTCATCAAGTTCTAGAAATATTGTTTGAATTGGAATATTTTCACCTATAACCCTTTTTAAGCATGAAACATGGAAAACTAGATGCACTCGCGAAGAAGCAGGAAGCTCCAATTTGTATGCCATAGTACCAATCTTTTGCAACACCTTGTAAGGAGCATAGTACTTTGGCGATAGTTTATTATCCTTCTTAGCTTGCTTGAAGGACATTTGTTTGTATGGTTGTAGCCGTAAAAATACCCAATCTCCTACATCAAAACTTCTCTCGTTGCGATGTTGATCTACCTGTTGTTTCATTCGATTTTATGCCAAATTTAGGTTATCCTTTAAGATTTGGAGAACTTCTTGCTGATGCTCGATGCGATCTTACACTACTTGAACCTTCGAATTTTCCCTTAAATATGATGTGATAGATGGTGGATGATATCCATAAAGTGCCATAAATGGGGTCATCTTTGCTGCAGCATGGAAGGAAGTGTTATACTGCCATTCAGTGAGAGGTAACCACTTGACCCATTATGCTTGTTTATCAGATACAAAACAATGAAGATATCCTTCCAAACATTTATTTACTATCTCAGTTTTACCATCAGATTGAGGATGATAAGATGAGCTATGAGCTAATTGAGTACCCAAATAAGAAAATAACTCCGTCCAAAAATTTCCAGTAAAAATGGGATCTCTGTCACTCACGATAACCCTTGGGCTTCCATGTAGCTTTTGAATTCTGTCCATAAATGTAGTAGCAACTGTACTTGCTTTAAATGGATGAGACAATGCACAAAAGTGTGCATACTTGGTAAGTCTATCAACTACCACCATGATGATACTCTTTCCTTCGGACTTAGGTAAACCTATGATAAAATCCATTGAAATCTCCTCCCAATGTTGACTTGGAATGGATAAAGGTTGTAGAAGTCCTGGGGTCTTAATTGTCTCAACTTTATTCTGTTGGAAAACCAAACATTCCGCCACAAAATTTTGAATATCAGATTTAAGGCCATCCCAAAAAAATTCTTTCTTCACATTGTGGTAAGTTTTTAAAAATCCTGAGTGTCCTCCTAAAGGAGAAGTGTGCAATTCTAGAAGAATCTTTTGTTTTAGTTGGGAATTCTTACAAATATATAAGCGATCTTTGTACCATAAGGAATCATGTTTCCAACTAAATGTATTAGATGTACTAGGATCTTGATGCAACTTTTGAATGAGTGCCCATACATCTTTGTCCTTCTTCCATTCATCTCTTGCTTCGGTTATCCAATCTGGTTGGATAATAGAAATGGCACAAAGCAATGCTTCCACCTCTTCATTCTTTCTTGAGAGTGCATCTGCAACAACATTAAGCTTTCCTTTTTTGTAGATTATTTCAAAGTCATAACCCAACATCTTTTTGACCCATTTTTGTTGCTCTTCTAAAGATAGTCTTTGTTCCAAAAAGTTTTTAAGACTATCATGATCAGTTTTTACCTTGAAGTGTCTTCCCATTAGGTAAGTTCACCATTTCTTTAGTGCATGCAGTATTGCTAACATTTCCTTCTCATAAATAGGTTTCTGTAAATACTTTCCTTTGATTGGACGACTTTCAAAATCAATGGGTCTTCCTTCCTACATTAAAACTGCACCAATTCCATTTCCTGAGGCATCACATTCCACAATAAAGGTTTTTGTGAAGTCTGGCGTAGCTAAGACCGGTGCTAGGCACATTGCCTCTTTAAGATGTTCAAAGGCCCTAGTTGCTTCAGGAGTCCATGAAAATGCATCTTTCTTCAATAATGTTGTTAGAGGTGCTGCTATTCTCCCATAATTCTTAACAAACTTGCGATAATACCCCGTTAACCCGAGAAATCCTCGCAACTGCTTTATGGTTGTGGGGACTTTCCATTCCTTAATGGATTTAATTTTGTTAGGGTCTACTTTAACACCCTCGTGAGATATAATATGACCTAGATATTCCACCTCTTTTACTCCAAAGAAACATTTGGATGTTTTTGCATATAATTGTTTCTCCTGCAATAGTTTGAGCACCCTGTCAACATGTTCAACATGATCCTTCCAAGACCCGCTATAGATTAGTATATCATCAAAAAATACTAGCACAAATTTTCTAAGGAAGGGTTTGAAAATGGAATTCATCAACCCTTGAAATGTAGAAGGTGCATTGGTAAGGCCAAAAGGCATGACCAAAAATTCATAATGACCCTCATGAGTTCGAAATGTTGTTTTTGGAATATCTTTAGTCTTCATTCTGATTTGATGATATCCTGAACGAAGATCCAACTTGGTAAAATAAATTGCTCCATGTAATTCATCCAATAATTCATCAATCACAGGAATGGGAAATTTGTCTTTAATGGTGAGCTTATTGAGTTCCCTATAATCCAGACACATTCGCCATGATCCATCCTTCTTGTGTACCAATACTACAGGAGCAGAGAAAGAACTTTGACTAGGTTGAATTATACCCGCCTCTAACATTTCTGCAATCATATGTTCAATTTCGCTCTTTTGGACTTAAGAATATCTATAAGGCCTGATGTTTGGAGGAACACTTCCTGGAATCAAATGAATAGCATGGTCATGATCATGAATAGGTGGGAGTCCTTTGGGAGTTTAAAGCACCTTGGAATGATTGTCCAAGACTTGTTGCAGATATGCATAAATAGATGATTTTGATGTTGGAACTTCTAGTGAGCATAATTGTGCAATTACACCTCGTTATTATTTCTTTAGAAGCTTTGTCACGACATTGGAGCTTATTATCTTTCCTGGCTTCCCTGCAATACCCCATAATTCGACTTCCTTTCCTTCTGGAAAAAATTTCAATAAAAGTTCTTGAAAATTAAAAGCTATCATCCCCAAAGATTGTAAGCATTATACTCCTAGTACAACATCAGCACCTCCCATAGGAATGGAAAGCATTGGACTAGTCAATACATATTCTCCCATGGTTAGCTTGATATTATGGCATTTTCTAGAGAAATTTATAGTTCCTCCATTTGCCACCATCAATTGACATTCTAGTGCTGGGTATAGGAAACAATTTAATTCCTTGGCTACCTTACAATGAATAAAATTATGCGTGCTACCTGAATCAATCAACACTATTACCTTTTTCTTCTTGATATGTCCTTCTATCTTGAGAGTTTTAGGAGTGATAATTCCTGCCAATGCATTACACGATATGGTCGGATTCATTGCTTCCTCTTCTAGGGCTGGTTCTTGGTGTATATCCTCTTCTTGTTCATTTTCTCCTTTCTCTTCACAATCTATGTAAAATAATTTCTTCTCAGCACACTTATGACCTTTACTGTATTTTCTATCACAACTGTAGCAAAGCCCTTTTGCTCTTTTTTCTTCCAATTTTTGTGGTGTCAACCTTGTATGTTGTGGAAATCTAGGCGTAGAAACACTTCCTTCTTTATATCAGTGAGTGGTAGGCTTCCTTGTCACCATAATTTTACATTCAATTTTTCTTGCCAACCTGAATGCCTTCTCCAATGAATCAGGTTCCAAAATGCGAAATTCATGTTGGATGTTATCCTTTAAAGTGCTTATGAAGAGATCAATCATGTGTTCCTCTGTAATATCAGTTACCCTTATATTCAATTTTTGGATGTCCTCAATGTGCTTCCCCACTAAGCCCTTTTGTTTGAGATTTATCAATTGGCTAAAGAAGGTGTTACAGGATCCTTTCCATCAAACTTCCTCATATCCATTTTTGGAATATGGTGGTTCTTCCCCCCAAGATTAGAATTTATGAAATCACGATTAACATTTATTTTTTTCTCATCATGAGTTTCCTCTACTATCTTTTCACCATTAGGAAACATTTCTTGTATAAATATTGTCAAACCTTCTATGTCTGGTTTTAGATCATTCTTCATGTTTTCCATTTTAGATTCCATACTAGCTTCCATGTCATCTATCTTAGATTCCACGTCTTTCTTCAAACCATCCATATTATTCTTCACACCATCCATCTTTGCTTCCACGCCTTTCTTCAAAACTTCCATTTCATTTTTTGCTGCTCTTTGCGAGAGCGAAATTTGGTGCACTTGCTCTTGTAATTTTGATAGATCATGTTGCAATTCTTCATCTTCATGAGTCATAGTAGAGCCTTCTAAAGGCTTAATGGGTGTTGAATTATTTTTATGGGGCATTTTTTAGAACCCAATACTGATATCTATTCTACAATATTCCCTTGGAATCAATTCAAATTGATTTTTCAAACAAGATTTATGCAATTCAGAAAAAAAATACACACCTTTTTCTTTCTTTTGAAGAGCTCGATATTGAAATTTGATTATCTATATGATTGCGGCTCTTAAATATATGAAATTCAGCAATGAAGTAGCCCTATGAATTCTCTTTTGAATGCCACAGGTCTGACCTGATTTGGATTCTCCAAGACAAAGTTATGTCCAATCTCCCACAATGACCTAATTATGGACTGGTTCAGTAGAGCGAACTTGTACGACTTACCACGTCTCACTGTTTCGTCCTTTGCCTCCGAAATTGATAGAAAAGAAACTACAGTCCGTTTTATTGTGACCAATGTTTACGAAACTCCAATTTGATGCTCAGAGAGAGAGAGTTATTGAACTTTTCCCACGATCACCTCTTTGAGATGAAATTCGAGAGCATGAAAAAGTACCACCTTCCACATATCATATCTCCAAAAGTATTGTGAATCAAGCTCTGAAATTTTTTGACGAGTTTCCTCAAGATTTCATCTTCGCACCCTAAAAATTTCAGATTCTGAACCTTCGTAGAAAAAAAGTTATAGTGCAAATACCACAGTGACCTATTTAGGAGCCTGAAAAAAGACCTAACTTCCATAGATCATATCTTCGAAACTGTTGTGAACCAAGCTCTAAAAGTTTTAGACGATCTTCCTCAGGATTTCGGCTTCGTACCCTAAAAATTTTAGCTTCTGAAATTTCATAGAAAAAGCGTTATAGCGAAAATTCCACGATGACTTGTTTGGAGCAACGAAACCCTATAATCCAAAGCTTTGATACCAAATGTTGTGTAACCAGCTCCAAAAATAGAAGAAAAGAGATATCAACGCCTTAGAAATGAGCCACTTTGAGGGGGAAACCTCCAATACATTACATAAATGAAAAATTCTTGGATGATACAATTTACAAAACCTTCTTTCTATATATAAGAGTCCTGTGGCCATAATGTAATCCTAGTGGGCCACAATGTAATCCTAGCCGACCTAACAATAATAATTTAAGGGCACAATAATAACAAAATGGGGGTTACAAGGGTACAATAATAACTATAAAGGGGTTACACTAATAAAAATAAGGGACTATACTAGTAATATAGGGGCCTAACATTTTTTCTCTTAATTCAGTCTTCTCTCGATTTTAGATTGTCGTGGGGTGCAACAAAAGATGGTAGGTAGGTCTCTCATCATCATTAGAATACTAATAATTTTTAAAAAAATATTTGAAAATGATTAGTACAAAATATATGATATCAATTAGTAACCACGTTGAAAATATTGCATGATTAATTGGTTTGACATTGAAATAATTACATTAATCAATATATGAAACAATTATAATGATTACCATCATTGTCCTAGGATTGTGGCTATAAGATGCAATATTGTAACAATTGGCAGGGTGAAGTGGTTGTCCATTTTCATTTAGAAAATGCACCTTGCGGTATGCTGCTCCTGATAAGAGCTTCTGACGTTTTGGAGCTGTTCAAATATTTTGTGCATCTAAAATTGATTCTGAATCTGCATGAACCTACAAATTTATATACATGATAAATCTAATTAAGCTTTGCATGATTGACATGGATAAAAAACATAAATCCAATTAGATAATGAAAATATAAATAAAATCTGAAGTAAATATTAAGTTTCGTGATGGATAGGGAGAACTTTGCGATGAAATTTGAGAAATATTATGGAATGAGCTAGATTTTGAATAATTTTCCATTCAATATAATTATGATATTTTCTTCCCGCATTTGAGAAAAAAAAATAAAAAATTTGGTGCACACACCTAAAAGTAATTTCGGTGCCTTAAAAATGGACTTCTTGTTATCAATGCTAATGTACAGATCATCGCACTGGTGCATTTTCGTTATTGCACACTGGTGCCATGTTATAAACGGACGCACCGTTGTGGTGATATTAAGTGACGCACCAGCGATGAATAACTGCAAATAAAAAAGTGCAACTCTATTTTATTTAAGTTAAAAAAAAGCGGTAAATTGAAAAATGGGTGACAAAATATTTTTGAAAATCTAATTTCATAAAACAATTCTTTAAATACTAAACACTTTTCATTATTTCACTATTTTTGCAAAAATATTTAGCCAAAGATTTGCAGGAGACATACCTGGAGCAACAGAGCACGACAACACTATCGAGCAGCGAAATACGTTCAAACAGAAGTATTCAAACAATCAGAATTCCAAACCTATGGTGATTCAAACCTTGTAGCATAGAATTTCAAATGATCTCATGATTAAAGTTTATTGCTTTTTTACTTTTTTTGCAGCTCTTTTTATGCAGTAAGAACAAAATTTCAATTTATTTTTCATTTTCAGAAGAAAAATAAATAAAAAAATTCATTTTTACCCTAAACCCTCCAGTCTTTTTGTTTCTTCCCTTTCTTCTCCCCGTTTTTGTGATTTCAGAATTAGGGCTTTTCATTTTAGATTTATAGGGTTTGTATTTCTATATATAGGCCTAATACATCCAAACCATGGGATGAATTGCATGGTTGGATCCCAATCCATGTTGGCCCTTGCGTGAATTTTAAAAAAACACAATATTTTTTATTGATGCACCAGGCGTAACCTAGCGCACCGGTGCAATGTATTATCCCAGCAGACTGTGGATGTACTATGTGATAAAAAATTATTATTATTATTTTTTAATCACTGTGACATATGTAAAATAGGGCATGAGTGCGCTATTTCATTATGGTGCACCGTGCTTGTGTTGTTTCGCAATTTTTTTTATTGTGTTAATCGGTGCACCATGTAACATATAATGCACCGCATTGGGTCTCCTAGTTCACAGAGAGCACGGTATGCTGGTCCCTTGTTTACGAGGCACATTTATGCTACAAAAACTAACACTGGAAGATTTTTATTATTTTTCCTGCATAAATTGGTGCGGTGCTTAAAACGTAATGCATCGGTGCTCCTTGTTGACACAGAAAACCGTACGTTGTGTTATAATATTTTGGCGGTGCATTTATAACACCACTACGGACCGACGTCAGTGCATACACCATGAAGGGTGCACCGGTTTCTTGAGATTACTTTTTTACCTGAAAAGTTGACAATTTTTTTATAAAATATATTAATGAGTGATATGGTATAGGTTTCATATTGATAAAGAAATGGCTGACAAGAGATCAAGTAACAAAAATACTTATAACACTTGAGAGAGATTTTGTGATCCATAACATTTTAAAATATAAATCTTCCGGGAAATCACATAATAAATTTAGGAACCGACGTGTTTTGAACTACCAACTTTAGTTCATCATCAGGATAATGATGAACCACAGTTGGTAGTTCATCATTATCCTGATGATGAACTACAGTTGGTAGTTCGAAACACATCGGTTCCTAAATTTATTAAGTGATTTCCCAGAATATTTATATTTTAAAATACTTATAACACATCAAGAAAAGAAAAAAAGGCACGTTCTTTGTAAATTCTTTACAAAAAATACTATTTTTGAACTATTTGTAAGTTTAACTAATATATACTTTTTATTGTGTATCATGCAGCGCTACAAAATGACAAAGCTCGATAAGGTTATTTCTCATCTAGGACTAGAAAAGCGTAAAATCCTAATGGAAAGATTTCAAAAGCATGAATAAGGTGAATGAAAAAATACTATCGATCCAATATGCATTTTTTATTTATTTTCATTAATAATATACTTAAAATTGTTAGATAACATGTGTCAAACAATATACTAATTCACATGTGTTTAATGTTGTACAGGGACCAACAACTCAGAAAAGGAATGTTATTCTAAGAAAAGAAAAAAAATAGAACATGCAAATGAAAATGAATTGCTCCTTAGCTCGTCTGGAGTGGTGCTGGAGGTTAAGGAAAGGGGGGAAAGTTTTTTGTAATATTGCAAAATTTTCATACAAGTAAATTGGAATATTAAATTTTGTTGCTTTCATCTAGGAGAGGAATAAATGTGTAAGGAGGCCCATGAACAATAAAAATATGAATAATTTCCACCTTAATAAGGAAGAGGATCACCTTAGGATCTGGATTTTACACTTTCAGGTGTGAACAAGCGAAAAATAGATGTGGACATAGTCAAGTTTGACTAAGTCAAGATGCATTCTTGAGGAGGAAGAGATCACCCAAGTAAACTAGCTCAATGTGAACAAGGATCAGCCTAGATACAGATATGAGAACTGGACTGAAGACCCCCTAGTGTGAAAAGAGGCATTGCAGGTGGATTAGTCCCAGTTGACCAAGTCAATAAAAATGCTACAAGAGAGAGGGAAGCCAACAAGGACAACGCAGTTTTGAAGGAGGAATCTTCAATAGGAAGTCACCTCAACAATGTGTGGGGTCCGGGGTGAGGAGGCTCTCTAAAGATAAAAAGGAGGGCATAGCACCAAAGACATCATTCAGTATTCAACTATATTTGGTCTTCTGAATACTTTCATGCTTCAGCTGTTTAGCTGTGGTTGCAGCACTACTTAGTGCAAGGAATTCTCGGGCAGGGATTCCATCCTCTCTTTAGATCAGCTTGCTTAAGGGATCAAAGGTAAGGATCAGAGCTTCAATCTCATCATTTTTCTTAGGTCCAATCAGCCATATATATCTACAGTGTAGTTCCCTTTAGAAACTGGGTATTTTATGCAGGTGCAGCAGTAGCAGGGTTGGACCCCTGGATTTTGTGCCAGTATTTGAGGAGGAGGTGTTTATTTCCCTCTGAAAGATCTAATAATGAGGGCCCTGGGCCAATTTATATATTAATCAACTATTTTATGTTTTATCCAGTCATGTTTAATACAAATTTGTAGTATACTTCATTATTTTCTGCAATACTGCTTTTCATACATGTATAATGTCGGAAGCTCTTGCCGGGTGTTTTGTTTTTTTATGTAAAAGAGGTTAAACCTTAATTTATTTGCTACACGATTAATATAAAACTATGATCAGTCTTATTTAATCAATTTTTGTAGAAACCATCATGGTAATTATGCTCTCACAGTCTTCAGAAATTCTACAGTTGAAAGTCATGGGATTGGGGTGTTTTTGAGCTATCTCTAGCTGGGGAGATCTGTTTAACTTAGCTACAATGAATTTTTTATGCTCAAATTCGATATGGAAGATGTATAATTTATAAAAAAATGGGATCCAAGTCCCATTTCCCATATTTATTGCGTTATTTTCTGAAAATGATGTTTTTACAGTTCAGAATGTTGCATTTCCTCATTCCGAGAGAGAATAGTGAGGAAAATATTTTCTACTGATCATTCATTTTCTCGTTAAATGTACCTTGTGCATATTATGAACTGATATACATTGTTATTTCCATGATTTTTTGAAGCCCTAACTTTGGAATATCTTTAGATATTCTATTTTTGGTAGAAAAGCCCTATTTTGGGATATTACAGAGGTATCAGAGCAAGATATTTAGCTCAGCCTGTGGGCTTCAAGCCAAAGTGCTATAAATAAAAGAGAAAGGTCAAAATTATGGAGAGGATGAGATTTCTCTCATCCTTTTTCAGATCTAGGAAGAAAGAAGAAAGATGCATTGAAACTCCAAAAGGGTTTCAAGGAGGAGAGAGCTGCAGTGATACCTCTAGGGGGTTTCAAGATAAAGAAAGAGGTGCATGCACTTCTTGTTCTCATAGATAAAAAGGAGATCAAGAAGACCCAGTGGAACATGAGATCTTGAGTGGATATTTGGTAGAATACAAGTGCCAACCTAGGACTATCAAAGAGATCCTAGATCTTCCTCAGTATATCCAATTGAGAGAGGAAAGAAGGCCATGCAGTAGCAAGATGATAAGGGGAAATAGATTCCTATTGTCTACCTATGATGGATCACCCCTATGTACAGAAGAATCTTGGGTGATGAGGTTGAAGGAATTTTTCCTATTACATCCAGTGGTGGAAAAAGAGGTTGTGGAGATCTCAGCGCTGCACTTGGAGGGAGAGACAAGATCTTGGTGGTTCATCCATATGAATAATAAAATGGTGTCTACTCTTGCAGAATTCACTCAAGGAGTAATCAAAAGGTTTAAAAATCAGGGATCAAAGGAGGAGGAGTCCTCTTCTCCACTTGAGGAGCCTTGTATTAACACTGTCACACTTAGAGAGGAGAAACCACCTACATCAGTAGTTAGGGAAGCCATTACATTGGGGGAAGGAGCCTTTGAAACCCTACAAGAGGTTCCCACATCTCATCAAGGTATGGGAAAATTTCCACCTTTCATTATTGAAGCAAATCTTTCTAGAAATTGTGGGAATTTATCTTCATATGACCAAGGGTAAAACATTATTACTGGGGTAAAGAAGTAGGATTGTACTGTGCTGTGCCAGCTTGAATGGTTCAAGGAATAGATGAACCATAATTCTCATGGACCCCTGTTGAGTTGCACACAACCCTTGAGGTTGGAGTCTGATATTTTGGAGGATGTCATGAACTTTGAGATGGACTATGAGGCGGCAACTATATCATTGGAGAGGCTACCAGCACTGTGAAACAATTGCAATGAGGGGTTTTTCCTTTATCACCTTTGGATCTTGATGGATTCAAGATGGTTATGGACATGAGATCTTCTCTAAAGGATATCCAAGAAAATTCATTTCAGCACTTCATAACATGCAAAGAATAGGAACTGGTTGTGGAGAATGGTAGCCCACATTGGAAGAATGCCAAGATGAAGAATGATAGGAAGCATCCACCTGGGGTTGAGTGGATGTGGGTGAAAGGCAAGAGGCTGATAAGCCACTTGAAAATTTATGATACAGGGCAGCAAGAGGAAAAGTTGCATTGGCTACTCTTGAGAGAGTTTGGCCATCATGAGGCATATCCTTTCCCGAAGGGTATGGGGATAGGAGGAACTTGGCCCGGTACTTGCATCATGTGGCAGCAAGGAGTGTGGATGCATTATGATGATGTGCTCATTATGTTTTCAACACAGGGGTTTTATGATGTAGGTATGAGGAGGTAGCAAAGACTTTTGTTGCTTTGGAGGATTGGGAGAGAGTAAGGCAATATTTTCTCTCACACTTGGCATGATGCTGCAGGAGTAGGGGATGGCACTATCATAGTGAAAGGAGGCTACTCCTTAGCCTTAGATGATCTGGAAGTACTTCCACCTTGGAAGGAACTTCTTGTATGCAACAGATTTATGGGAGGAGTCTTTGACATGGGGCATGTCAAAGAATGGATTTATGACTTGGCAAGAGCCTATTTGCATAGGCCAACAACGCTGTCACTTTGGAGCAGGGACTTGTTGATGGAGTGATCCTAGGACCACTTCACATTTAATGCACTGGGTGGACATGGAGGAGATGAGATTGATAGAGTAGTGGATGAATTCATCTGTTACTGTAGTATGCTCTTCTTGAATTGGACTTCCAAGCATGGGGCAGTGGATCTTTAGGCAGCATATGGTTGATTCCTCTTCATAGGAGTATGTCATATCACTATGGAGGGTTCATTTATGGATCCTATCACCATATTACTTTCATTACATGGTAATAATTTTGTTTTGGCATTTATTGATTGTTCAACACAATATTTGCATGCTCTTACCATTTCTTTTCAGTGCATTGCTTACAAAGGGGCAAGCTTTTCTTTAGGCTTCATGGACCATTTTTGGCCAGCTATTATGATGGAGACAACCATATACTATATGATTTGGGGCAAGTATTTGGTTACTCCTTGTATGCTTAGCTGATATATTCAGCCATCTACTATTCACTAGTGGGTGTGATGACTTACAAAGAAAGCCATTTGTCAAGAAACAACTTGCCAGGCCATTTCCTGAAGCTGCAGTGGGGAAGAATGTGCTGGGGCCACTTGGGAGACTGTTGGTACTTTCCAGAACCACATGAAACCTTCAGTATTTCTTTCATTTCAATACTAATCATAAGCCCATTTTCTGATGTTCTTCTTTCCTTTATGGGGAGCATGATTGGAGGAGGAACGCATTGGATGGATGTGTTCTCAGGGGAGGAGCATCCCCACACTTTTTGCATTACATTTTCTGAGGGGAGCATGGGAAGAGACATGGCCACTATAGAAAAATATTTGTTTATTTATGAGGAGGGCCATGAGATGGATAGGATACCATATAGTGGTGATTCCTTGACCATCATGTATAAGATGGTTTGGGCCAGCTTGAGTGAAAATGCTAGGAAAGGGATCATTGGAGATCTAGTTTCCTTCTTGCCATTTGAGAGCAACAATATTGCAGCCCAAGGTTAGAAAATTCTCTGCACTTATCTTAAGTGGAGGGGAGGATAGTGTGGGTTAGGCCACTTTTTCTACCATGTTCAAAATTTCAGCCCACCTACTTTGTAGGAGCTCAAGGTGGAGGAGGATTTCCAAGAGTTGCCATGTTGGGGGGAAGCTCATTTTGTATGGATGATAGCTTGGGGATGGGAGATTCGAATGGGGATGATGAATCCCAATATATATCAGCCCTCATGCCTCAAGAGGACCTTCAAATATCCCATTATTTCCTCCATGGATGTTTCGCTGTCACATGATGTCAGCTATTTGGAATGTTCACCAGAGGACAGCGCGCACACTTGGGAGGGGCAACTTGGAGATGTGTCGATAGGACATCACCTTGATATTTAGAAAATATTATCATATGACAATGCTATAGGGGAAGAAGAGGAGGCTCTTCAATCCTAACTTTGCAGTTGCTTGAGGACAAGCAACATTTGAGAGGGGAGGACTATAATATTCCAAAATTTGCATACAAGTAAAATGGAATATTAGATTTTGCTGCTTTCACCTACGAGAGGAATAAATGGGTAAGGAGGCCAATGAAAAATAAAAATATGAATAATTTACACCTTAATAAGGAAGGGGGTCACCTTAGGAGCTATATTTTACACTTTTAGGTGTGAACAAGGGAAAAATAGATGTGGACATAGTCAAGTTTGGGTAAGTCAACGTGCATTCTTGAGGAGGAAGAGATCACCCAAATAAACTAGATCAATGTGAAGAAGGATCAGCCTAGACACACATATGAGAACTAGATTGAAGACCCCTTAGTGTGAAAAGAGGCATTGCAAGTGGATTAGTACCAGTTGACCAAGTCAACGGCGCTACTACAAGAGGGAAGGAAGCCAACAAGGACATCACAGTTTTGGAGGAATCTTCAATAGGAAGTCACATAAAAAATGTGTGGGGTCCGTGGTAAAGAGGCTAACCAAAGATAAAAGGGAGGGAATAGCACCAAGGATATCATTCAATATTCAGCTATCTTTGGTCTTTTGACTACTTGCATGCTTTAGCTATATAGCTGTGGTTGCAGCACTGCTTAGTGCAATGAATTCCCGGCCAGGGATTCCATCCTCTCTTTGAATCAGCTTGCTTAAGGGATCAAATGGAAGGATCAGAGCTTCAATATCATCATTTGGCTTAGGCCCAATCATCCATATACATCTACAACATAGTTCCCTTCAGAAACTTGCGTCTTTTATGCAGGTGCAGCAGTAGCAGTGTTGGACCCCTGGATTTTGTGCTAGTATTTGAGGAGGAGGTGTTTATTTCCCTCCGAAAGATCTACTAAGGAGGGCCTTGGGCCAATTTATAAATTGATAAGCTATTTTATTTTGTATTGATTCATTTTTAATACATATTTCTAGTATACTACGTTATTTTCTGCAGTACTACTTTTCATACATGTATAATGTTGGAAGCTCTTGCTGGGTGTCTTGTTTCTGATGTAGAAGAGGCTAAACCTCAATTTCTTTGCTACATGATTAATATAAAACTATGATAATTATTATTTAATCAATTTCTATAGAAACCCTCATGTGAATTACGCTCTCATAGTCTTCAGAAATTCTGCAGTTGAATGTCATGAGATTGGGGTGTTTTTGAGCTATCTCTAGCTTGGGAGATCTGTTTAACTTAGCTAGAATGATTTTTTAAGCTAAAATTCGGTATGGAAGATATATAATGTATAAGCCACACGATACAAGTCCCATTTCCCATATTTACTGCATTATTTTCTGAAAATGATGTTTTTATGGTCCATAATGCTGCATTTCCTCATTCTGGGAGAGAATAGTGAGGAAGATCTCTGCTACTGATCATTCATTTTCTGGTTAAATTTCCCTTGTGTATCTTATGAACTAATATACATTGTTTTTTTCATGATTTTATGAATCCCTAACTTTGGAACATCTTTAGATATTATATTTGTTGCAGAAAAGCCCTATTTTGGGATATTACAATTTTACAAAAGTTTGAGGGATCTAGTGGAATGAATTTATAGATTTTATTTCCACTTACAGTACAAAAATCAATCCAATGATTCCAAGAACCAAATTTTATCTAAACTACAGGAAGAGTTTCTAGGTAATTGGTCAATGAGACATGTCAGACTTTTAATAGCAAAAACGTACAACAAAAAAAAAGAAGGAATGAAAAATTAATATTCCTTTAAATGTTTGTCTAGAATTCTTTATAAATGTCATTTATAAATATCACTTTTGTTATATTTACTTTTTATATATCAATATAAAAATTAAATAGTTTATTGTCATGTTACATTTTCAGGAAGATTACGAAAATCTCAAAATATGAATGAGCTGATAGCAGAAATATGCCAGCAGGAATGTCCAAAAATGTGTACAAAGAGGTGGCCAAAGAAATGGAAAAAATTGCATCGCATGAGGAGCCATATCGACAACAACATGCTTTAAATGTAATATGTAACCATTGAATTTTTCGATCATTAGGTACAATAAATAAAAAAATTAGCATTAAATATTAATTTTCAAGTATTTTCTTGCAGAAAAGAAAAGAAAATGGAACCCATTCAACACATAAACTAGGACGACAAGGAAGAAAGGGGTTGATATGTAAGTTTGTGAGTAATTGTCACTTCCTTATAACAAGTTAACTAGATTTCATTTTTTGTATTTTTTAAGTTGTTTTACAAAAACAATCATTGAATGTCTTCAAACAGGTGCTAACATACAAAGAAGAACCATCAGATTGAGATTGGGTTAAATATGGGTTGTGAGTATATGTTGGCATATTAGAAATTAATTTTCGAATTTGTAAGCATCTACTAATCTTGTTTTACTTAGCTCCTTCTATAATTAATAGAACAAAAAAAAAAAATTATATTAAATATATGATTTGTTATGGGGTATAAAGCTTGCAGGAAACAAAGTATGGAACTGTGCCAACAGATGAAATCTTGAAAGATGGCATACTACATGGTTTTGAAAGAATGTGTATAGTTCATGAGTCAATTGTTGCTATGGTACGTCATTTCTTTTCGATTTACATTGATGTATATTATTTAATATTTCAATTTTCATTATTCTCAGCAATGTATATATACTCATTACTGTTTATTTTTATGATTGTAGAGGGAAGGTTACGAAGAAGGAAACAATCAACACCTTGAACAAAACATTCCTGAAAATAACCCAAGTCATGGAAGTAGCTCTAGCAGTGATAACAGTTCAAGCGAAGAATGATGATCACTGTGTTTGGATGTCAAAGCAAGGCGTTGTATTTTTTGAAATATTTGTCTGTGAAATCAAACATTTTGTTTAATGTAATGGACATAGTGTCGCAATTGAAATGCAAAGGGATACCAATAACTGTCCCATTTTCTATGAAAAAGACTGTCTTATTCATATATATATATATATATATATATATATATATATATATATATATATATATATATAATAATAAAATGTGTTTTAATTTATTCTATTGCGTTCTCCATTTTCGCTGTGAAATGTAACACCACTGATTAAATTTATGGATGATTAAATATTATAATGAAGAGATGTGAAATTTGATGATATGATATAAAAAATTATTCCAAACATCACATTCAAATTCACTAAAAAAAAATTAATTCATATGAATACTATTATAAGATATATATTTTTTGTCTTTTGATGAATAATGAATTTTAAAAAATCACAATAATTATGATATGATATAACAAATTAATCCAAACATCACATTCAAATGAATTAATAAAAATTTAATTAATATGAATATTTTTATAAGATGTGTCGACTTTTGAGGAATAATGAATGTTAAAAAATCACAATAATTTCACTGTCACGGGTCGATGTTTCTAAAAAATACAAAATGAACACCAGTGCATGTCAGTTACTATACACCGGTGCATTTTTATGAAACAATGCATCAGTGCATTTATATGACCTATAGGCACCACACAAATACCAATACCAGTTATAAATCTCGGTGTGTTTGTGCGATACTGCGCACCGGTGCATTTATGTGAGTCTACGCACCGGGGCATTTGTACGACCTATGGGCACCACAAAAATACCAATACGAATTAGAAAAAATGGTTCATTTGTCTAATATTGTGCACTGGTGCCTTTCTATAACTCAGTGTACCAGTGCATTTAGATGACCTATGGGCACTGCACAAATCCCAAGACCAATTAGAATGACCCTGTGTGTTGTATCACCAACACTACGCCTCGATGCAGTTTTATACCTTGATGGCCCGGTGCATGCACCTTCGACTAGCCTGGGCCACCTTCTAGATGACACACACCAGTGCATTGACACCTTAGAAGCGCACCGATGAAAAAAACATCTGTAATAACCTCCGGCCACCCAATTTTTTTAGTAGTGTTTAAATTTCGTTAAACGCTCTGCCAAAACTTCCATAACTGTAAACAGATGTTGTAGAAAATGTGTTTTTGACAATTTTGGCCAATTTTATAACACTAAAACATCCTTTATAACCTCTGCTAGAGGGTATTTTCCTTGTAGTGAATCTAAAAGAAATGTAAGGTAGAATGAATCATCTTCTATTCGGGGAAGAGGCTAAATGGAGAATGAAGAGAATGGAAGTTTGGTTAAAGGCAAAGAGGAGATAGGAACATTGTCTAATATAAATATCAGACCAAACCAAGGAGATAATACAATTAAATTTTAAGAAATCCTAAAAATAGAAGGGAACTTTTTGAAACATTTGAAGACATTATCTACTCTACACACTCATAAATGCAAAAGATTTATACCCAACCTCCTATGAACAGAGAAATGTACAGACCAATACAAAATAAAAAGATAACAAAAATTGTAAAGGACCTATAGAATGAGAAGAGGTTATAACTAGGTGTGTTACCAATGATATTATTTAAAGGGATTTGGGAGATTTTAGGAAAACAAGTCATTGAATTCATAGAGGAATCAAGAATAAATCAGAGGATCTTGCAATATTTTAGATCAACATTCATAGTTACATTTCCCAAGGAAAATAACCTGACTCACTTTAGCCAATACAGGTCAAGTTCTCTATGCACTTGCATATATAAAACAATTGCAAGAACCATTTCTTCAAGACTGAAGCCAATTCTGTCCAAACAAATATTACATGAAAAAATTGGATTCCTCAGAGATCAAAACATCAAAGATGAAATAGCAATAGTGCAAGAGGAATTGCACATTTTCAAATTAGGGCCCATGCTCAAGAAAACAGATCCCACCAAATTATTCTATCAAAGAATTTGGATGTATCTATGTATAATCCTCATGCAAGTAAAATTATCTCATTCACTCATTTTTTGGATGGAAGCATCATTCAATTCAGTTGTGTATGTGGATTTAATCAATGGAATAGCCATCGATTTAATTTACAGTTGAAGAGGTCTAAGGCAGACCCTCCCCCTATTTACCCCTTTGGTTCTTCTAGTATTAGAAGGGCTCAGTATGTTAATTAAGCAAAGTTTAATAGGGGAAGAAAAAAAACGAGTGAAGGTTTCCGAAGAAACAATCATCACCCATATAATTTTTGTGGATGACCTCCTTTCATTTGGGAATGTCACAGTGGTAGAGGTAAGAAACCATGGAGGTCTCATTAACCTATTTTGGGGCACAACAAGAATGGATATCAACCTAAGAAATTCCTCCATCGGATTCAGTCATTTCAGTCAAGTCCAAAGGAAAATGATCCTTGGTTTCCTCCCTTTCATTGTGCATAACTTTGAGCATAAAATATCCTTGTATTTTCATTTTAAGACAAACAATTACAGGTACAGGGACTAGATGTGGTTAATATACAAAATTAGGGTCAGTATAGAGCACTAGAATCATATATGAATCTCAATGGGTCATAGGATAGTGTCCATAAGAAGTGTCATGATGTTAATTTTGGTGGTATTGGCTTTATTTAGCCAGCATACCTAAGAAAATCCTTAGAGACACAAGGAAAATCATCTTTAGGTATATGCAAGGAGTAAAGAGCAGGGAAGAATGCCTATTATTAGCTGGGAGGCTAGTTTAAATCCAAAGGATCTAGGGAGATGGAGAATAAAACATATTTTGCGTTTCTCCAAAATCGTAACCGCTAAAGGGGTGGGAAATTGCACATGAACAAATGGATTTGGAAGAATATTTTATTTCATAAGTATACCTCCTTGATTTCAATAAAATAATGGGTTAAGGTCACCCAACATGCAAGTCAGAAGAGGATTAAATTTATGGAAGAATTTGATTGAAACATCAAAATCGTCAGCTGCTAACCTTTTTTGAAGGTTGGGAATTGGTTGGAAAAGAGGTAACTTACAAGTTTCCTACGATGAATGCACTAGAAAAGAGGCACCTTCTAAGATGCCCAGAGTTCTCTTGGAAAAATTGAGGAGTGGAAACCCCAATTACATATCATACCTAGTCATCCCCATGGCTCACCACTCACAAAAGTAAGAATGGCTTGTTGAGAAAAATACTGAGAGGGGGGTAGGGGGTGGTGAATAATTATTTAAAAGAATACAAAATTTTCACCTTTATTTTATTGATTTCTATACATGAATTTGATTAGCCCAACTAGCGTATGTATGCGAATATCCTAAAGGAAACTTGCGTATACCCAAATATCTTACTGTTCAGATAAATATTCAAAAACATTACTTAGCCCAATTCATCATTTATGCATCATATATTTAGGAAATAAACATGTACAATAATAAAAGAATAAATCACCACACAAGAGAATCACACATGAACACCAAGATATAAGGTGGAAACCCAAGTTGGGAGAAAACCACCGTTGTTCTCATCTCTGCATTCAATATTTATTATATATAAAACCACTTACAAAGTTGTACTGATGCAGACTCATATCAGTATGTAGGAAACCACCTATTGAAGGCTGCAACCTTCTCTCATTCTCCAGCTTCTACTCGAAGGGAGCTACAACCCCCTGAAAATAACACCAGCTTCTACTAGCATGAAGCTTCTACTTCCACACTGAAGGCTTCAACCCTTAGACCCACTGCATACAATGTTTCATAAATTTTCACATTGGATCCAACAGCTTCAACACAACTCAATATGTAGAAAAAAACCAATAGCCATAACCAAAACTTTAAATAGAAAGTGAGATCAACCCAAACATAGTAATAAGCCAAGACTTTTGAACTAACATTCAGAATCAATTTCAACCTTGATCATTCATAGAATCGAATGTATACACTACTTGAATTATTACAAACTGCATATATAGATTCTTTCATGCACAAAAACCTGCGTATAGATCTTTGTATACTAAATTTTAAAAATATGATCAAACTGGGAACAGATATGAGGCATTAATTCATAATTTATCAGCTTTACAGAACCCTTATTTAGTAAAAAACATCCATCATATTCAATCACTAATTCATTAATCATATTTGTACATAATCAACTAGAATCATATACAGTATTCAAAAAAGCTAGATCTACATGAAGACTTCATTGACAGATAACAAAAATATAGAAGAAATAATCAGACAACCTCTTAAGAAAGCTTCAGAAAACCCTAACTTCCATACATGCTTTTGCTGAAACAAACCCGCGTGTACACGTGCTTTCACCATGAAGAAACAACGTATAGATTTATGAATATTTCGAGCTGTGTTACATTTTAGATCAATGGACTTACTCAAATCATACCCTTATCTTCAGCAAACATGCACCAGTTCATACATCTAGACATCTCACAAACATATCATGCAAATACAAAGTCGTTTCATGTCTAGACATCCTGATCCATCATTTTATCCATAGGTGCATCATTATTTCAGATCTATTAAAAAACTAAAACCCATACAATCTAGATATACTTCAAAGTGAAGTATTCAATCAAAACCCATAAACATGCACACATTTCACTATGATATTCTTCTCCTTATATAGTTTGAGCCTTTTTCAATACCGTGAGCCAAAACTACACAAGTGCCAATGCTATTCTTGGATGGAAACAAATGGATGACACAACGCTCAATACTATGGGCTAAAACCATGGTAAGGACCCCTGGTATCATAATCTAAGTGTGTAACTACATACACAACTTGGCTTCTTTGTATCCACGTGTATATGTGACTTATCTTCATAAAAATTGCGTATACACTAATTCTAGACGTATACGCAGATTTCCTTCATCAAACCTGCGGGCACACTTGGGTTGCCTTCATGAAACCTACATATTCATTGTGAAATATTACGTTTATCATTTCTTTGTCACTGACTGGAATTCCTTTTTCTGTCACATCTGAACTTACTTGTAGATACATCCTTTTTACATTAACAAATAGGTTTCTATCAAAAGGCAAGTCATCAAGTAGGTTACCATCAAGGACAATAATGGCAACATGTCTTGGTAGCTTAGTCATGGGCCTCACTACGAAAAGAAAAGGAGCAGTGGGTTATATTCAGATCTAATTTGAAAAAGGAAGGAACAAAATTGGGGGAGGAAGAACCCACGCTCCTTTGAGGCCAATCCTATCCAAGGCACTTACTCAGTCAAACTTAGATATGGAACATCATCAAACCCCTATCTGCAAGAGACTTTCCAAGGTGGTGGAAATAGATTTGGAAAATAAATCCCATGTCAAAGACAATTATATTACATGGTTAGCACTATAAAATTCCATCCTCACATGGGATAACCTACAAATATGAAGCTGGGAAGGCCCAAGAGATGCCCTCTCTGTGAGGAAGCAGGGGAGATGCTGAATATGAGGATATCAAACCCAAAAAGAATTAAGAAAAGTACAAATAAATAGGGATATTTAATGCATACCTATTCTTCCATCCTTGAACGCCTTGGAAACATGCATTGGAGTTTTCTTCAAGCCATATCGGTTCACATTTTTTCCTTAACTCTTGCAACAACATCGTCACAAAAACCTCGATGGTTAGGTTCTAATTTGATCCCCTAATTTTGTCAACATGGGAATCCTCATATTCATCTACGCTTATTCTTGCATCTAGGTATTTTCTGGGGTCGATATCGATTGCAAGAGTCATGGGTTCAACCCCCTCCTCCCCACCCCCGCCGCATTGGTGGAGGCAACTGCATCCACCAAATGGATAGAAAAACCTTTAAGTGGGTTATGGAATTTCGTGCTAGAGGGACTATAAAACAAGTGAGGCAAAGATATGGCCCACCTACAATGGTCTTCTATATTAGAGTGATAATATTTAAAAAAAATAATCATAAGAGAAATAATATTAAAGTTGTGTAATATTTAAAAAATTTGGTCACAATGATTGACATATTTTGATATAAAATAAACTTTAAAAATGTCAATTCTTAAAATATCTTGTGTACTTATATAATACCATTCTAGCAGAATATCATAATAACTTATGTCAGTAAGGGTGCGATCATTCTTTTTATTTTTTTAAGGAATTTTTCTATACATGCATCCCATCAAGCATAAATCATTGTAACATATATATTTTAAGTAATAAAAATCATCCTATGGCTATTCTCAAAATAATTATCACCCATAGCCTTATTGATGGTGTAAGGCTCGTGTCAAAGTGGAATTTTTTGTTACAATCTTCTTACAAAGTGCCAAAATTCCCATCCTAAGGAAGTAATCAACAACAATAAAAAAACATCCATTACCATGCTTGGTTGAGAGAAAAACTGACATAAAATCTAGGGGCACTAACTCCTGAGGATTATCTAGAATAGGAAAAGACCTACAACTAATGTGGATGGGCATTTAATTTGGTATAATATGTTTTTTCCACTTCTTACAGGCTTCGGAAATAGAATGCAGCTCATTTTCATAGATTAGGTATCTATGAAACCCATCATAGAGTGTTTGACTATGATAAAACATCGAATGTTTGTGTCATGTGGAAACTACATTGACAACATGATCTATTGGCTCATAGGGTCCTTCTTTTGTAGTCATTCATTGACGACAACTACTTCCCCAATGGGATAGAAGTGAGATTAATTGATAGTTGCAAAGGTAGGAATAATGGCATTGGAGATAAAATTATTTCCATAAAAAGAGAACCATAAATAGGCTTCATGAACACCATCAATATCTACTGGAGGTGTTGCAATTAAAGAAACAACGAATAAAAAATTTGTGGTCAATAGGACAAGGATCATCAAGATGTTGAACCATCCAATCTAAAGATTGTTTTTAGTGCTAGTGATCTAGTCACATAAAAGGGCCATAAATTTGTGCTTTGGGATAACCCCAAGATTCAATAAGTAATCCAATGTGAGAGTATTCGTTGATAAGGTGACAGTGCCAACAAACCTGAGTTGACCCAATGTGACACCTTGTGAGTCTTTCACAACTAGGGTGCTAGTTTGAGCATCAAAAGGAGGCACAATTGCACAAGTGGCAGCATCTCACATTTAGGGATGTTGGCCAAAAATCTTTATGTGTTTTTCCATTGAGGGTACCTTTAATATTTTCCAAAGAACGTATCACATATTTGGAGGAATTTTGGATAGCTTGGCTTCAACCATGCAAGCAAAGACAATTGAAAAATGAGAAATAGAAGATAATTAAAGAGAACTAATCTCTGTAGCTTCTTATTCTTCACGCTCAGCCAATATTTTCTTTGATCTCTCTTTCTCTCTTTCCAGTTTCTTGAAAAATTCATTTCATTATTTTTTATAGCTTTAGTAGCTTCTACAGTTGTTTCCTCTGCAGTCATTTGTTCCACCCTCTGCACTTCGACATCCTCTGAATCAGATTTTGAAGCTGAATCTGTATTTGTGTCTGACCTTTATCACTTACTAATGAAATGCCATGGACATCATCTAGTTCAACTTTGGCTCTTTCTTGGCCTTCCTTGGTGCATCTTTTCATGTCCACAACTCGCAACTCTGAAACATCTGCAACAAATATACTTATGCCTTTGCCATCTATGTTGTTCCATGGTATGTAAGTGATTTATTTCTTATTTTTCTCAAGAGATGTATTGTAGGAGTCTTCCCCCTTCATGCTGACTATCACAATTTTATGAGTTAACATTAATCATTTGAAGTTCCTCCATTTTCCTCAATTTTGACCATGGCATCCATCTTCTTTTTAAATTCAATGATATTGTATCTCTAGCTTTAACTTGAGACTCAAATGTGAATTCATGAGAAGTTTCCAATCGGGCTCTTATTGAGTTGTCTTCCTTTACATGTGAAGGAGAAATACTACTGACATAAATAATCAAACCTTCATCATGCCAATCAACACTTTCATTTGCGGGAATCCCTTTGTAACCATTTATGTTGTGTTTTCTACCGCATCTTGAGCCTTTCTTAAACCTTATGATATAGATGGACTCAGTGGAAGAGTTACTACTAGAAACAATTTATGGTTCGTTGGTACACTTAATGATACTAAGATATTCACCTCTTGTAGCAGGTGTCTCATTTTGGATTATGTATCCATATCCTTTGCATCTAGAATTAGTCTCTAAGTTATTATCATATATCACAAATTTGTTTGAATCAAGAGATACTAATGATGCCAAGCCACCTGAATGATGATCACTCTTTGAAAACTTTGAATTATATGAATTGGGTGGAGCATGCTTAGAAGCAACACATGCTAATATTAAGGAATTTTAAACCCCATTTTTGTATGCATCTTTACCTACAAAAAAAGGATTCTTACCTATAATGTTTCCATTTCCATCATTATCATAGTTTCTCAAACTGCTTCCATGACTAGCAAGTTAAGGGGAAGCCAAAAGTTCTTCCTAGTCATCATTTCCCAAGACCAATAACATCTTAGAAACCTTAGGCAATGATCTCCCAAGTGCCTCTTAGATTGTTGCCTCAGGCTGTGATGCAATTGAACTTGAATTGGATTTCTTAAGGCCACGGAGATGTCGGGTCAGTGAATGTTTCTCACCATGAATATTTTTTATGTGAGATTTATTCAAAATTTCAGGGGTCTCCTGTGACTTCTTATTGAATTGATCTTGCAAAGTAGGAATTCCATTCGGCTTTCCAAAGATGATTTCAAGTTCATTGGATCGAGGATTTTCTTGCTTTCCAAGTGATTCTGAACCTTGCTGGTCAATGTGTAGATTTACAGAACTTATTGAAATGGAATTAAAAGCACATAAATAATTTCCACAAAATTCACCAAAAATAATACAGTAAGGGTTAGCATGATATAAAATCCTTGAACATCCAAAAGGGTTGATTTCAAATCTGATTGGGTAATGTTACTAGGACAGATTTGATGGTCAATCTATGAAATTTCATAGTTTCCTCAAGACAACACATGTATTTAAGTGAGGGTTTTCAAGGTAGAAAATTGCGAAGAGTCAAGGGGTTTTCTTTAAAATTTCATTGGGTTTTGTTAAATAACACGAATTTTATTTAACATTTTTGCATTCGTAGCCTATTATTTTTTCAAGATAAACATTCAGAATCTAATAAGAATTAAGTAGATATATGCGGTAATTTTGATGGATGTATGTGGTCTGGATTGAGCAATGAGAAAAGGAATTAGAAAAATTGTGGAAAGATATAGGGGATATGAATATATTTACCCGCAAAAGTAAACTCTGGGCCACCTGAAGCTTTGAATAAATCCATGTAGCCATTATTGTGAAGTAGATCCAGGATACTCAACCTTCCATCTTTCCATTCTCCGACTAGTCTTTCCTTGTGCAAACCCTTGAATCGGGGTTTGAATTGAGTATTTTCAGTGCGTAAAATTGTGAGAAGTATGTAATCGGGGATGGGACAAGCTATTCTATAATATACAATAAATACAATGTACTCCAGGGATAATAAATTATATAAGTCCCTTATATAGAAATTGTTTGAAATGTTCCTAGCAGAGTATTTCACAGCTTTTCTAGACTTACATCTATTTATTTAATTTTTCATCTTCAGTATACGTTATTGTAAAGTTTCAATTTTCCATAACATCTGCTCTATGGATTTTTCTCCATCCTTGGATTTTTTCCCTGTTAAATGATCCTTGAAAACATTTTCCTCTAATATGTCGTTACTCACATTACCTGTAATTATTTTCATGCTCTTAGAATCATCATCAATTGAAACTCCATCCACTTCCAAAATTTACCTCTTCTCATATAAAGAAAACAATGGATGAGAACAAATATCCAAAGGTCAACTCCACTGCATTTTCAACTGTCTTTCTTCGCTTGCACTACAAAATTTGGTGCTTGTGAGTTTTATCTATTAAAGGGGAAGATCTTGTTTTAAATGCCTTCATAGCTTGCTATTAATCCCTCCATGTCTTTATTAGTATAAAAACTTCAAGCAAGTGGTTGTATTTGGAAGCTCAACATAAAAATGATCTAATCCACAATTAAATCCATTGTCACCACCATTCAATATGGTGTCTATAATCTTTCCACTCAAGTGTCAAGGCCTTATTCCTCTTCATTAATCCACTTACATCAACTGCTACAGAAGTTGTAGCTTCATTACCATTAAACAACTCTAATTCTACTTCAGTAGCATCACACATTCTAGAGCGTGGACCATCATTATCACTGTCAAATTTTGTGTCTACAAATTAACTTGAACATTCAGTGGCCTGATCAAAAAAATTTAATCTAATTTCATCTCTAGTGCATTTTAAAATTTCCACCATTGACTCATCTATTTGAACTTGTAGATTAGCCTCATAAATATTATCCAATATAGTCTCAGTGTTTGATCTGTTCTCCTTCAATTCTTCAACATAGACCATATTTTGTTTGCATGGAAAACTATAACCACAAACATATTGGAGGATTTCATCTTCAGGGAGACCACTGGTGTCAGTGGTTATCAGTAGGTTGACAAGCTTCTGATTAGGCAGATTATATATTTCACAGGTAATACATCTTTGGAATTTTTTATTTTTTTTTGAGAAACTGCACTCTGCATCTCAATAAAGAATTTACGATGGCCATTGCTAAAATCTTCAAGATAATGGGTGTTTTTACCCTCCATATTTTTATTTGGGAGACCAAAACACATTTCTACTCTATCTGAAAATTGTTCAAGATATTTTCTACAGAGTATGTGCAACATTCCAAAAACTAGAGCCTCTCTCTTTATAATGCATCCCACAGCCACAGATGTCCTCAAATTCATCCAAAAATGATTTCCATGTCCTGTATTCCTTTGAATGGATATTATGACGCATATAAATAGATCCTACGATGCATATAAGAAAAGCAGATTCGTTTTCTAGGTGTCTTCAAATGATCTAGCCCAAAGGAATATTCCAACGGATTGGAGAAAAATCCATTCTCATCCAAAATTACAAGCCCTTCTAGGATATCTATCAAATGTATTCCATCATCTATAGATAAGCCACTTTTTTGTATCTCATGCTTCGAAAACCTTCCTTTATTAGCTATGAGAATAAATCCTTGATCTCCTAGATCACTGCTAGTAGAAACCTTATGAAACACATGCTCTCTTTGCCTACCATTCAGTTCTTGGATGGTTGGATTCTATGGTCTCTCCAAGATAGAAGGAAGACAAGCTTTCCCAAAGACACCTTCTATTACACCTTGAGGGTTGAAAGCAGACCTATGAAATGAATAAATCTCATGTGAATTTCCATTTTCACAAACATGGGATTCTCTTCCTGTTATGGTGTCAACATAAATTCATGTTCCAATACATGCTATGCTTGCTCCTATGGCCTTATTTAAATGCCACCTCGTTGAAGAGACGTTTTCCTTATCTTCAATGAAAGATGATTTCTCTAGTGTAGAACTTAACTCTCTTCCATCAGCCACTTTTCCACTACTTGTAGGTAAAGAGTCCATGCCAACCAAGTAGTTACATGTTTTAGAGGTATCCTTTTCCCTTAATGTTTCTTGCATAGAAACTGGACTCTCATTTGTCCTCATGGAAGGACCAAGAGAATGTGAAGCATCTTTGACATACACATAATCAATAGTCAATGGTTGTCTTTTGAACAAATCTATGACACATATAGCCTTTCCACTACCTGAACGATGTGGAGTCATGTCTACCAGATTTCTCCCACTGGCTAACATCAAAGTCTTCTGTGCTGATATAGGGTATCGATTTGACAATGTACCCTGAAATGATGCATGTAATTTTCCCATAAAACCTCCACCTCGAAAAAAATTTCTCAGCAAAACCTCCATTTCACAACATTTTTCTAATAAAAATCTAGTCTTCACTTAATTACAACAAGGAATCCAATTTCATTGTACCTAAGATATATTAGACATGCAAAGAACCCTGGCTGCGAGTTTCAAGATCAAGTCCATTCATAAAGCGGGATCTCAAAGAAATATGAGTTTTAAACCCTATTTTGGACCTTTGATGCCAATATGAAGCCAAGGGACCTGTCAATTAACAATAGATGGAAACTAGTGCAAAGATATGCAATGAATAGAAGATAATTTTGAAAAAATATCATTAAATATGAATTTTTTTATATAAATATTGGTATAAATCTCTATCTATATTGAAATGTTCAAACTATTTTAGTGTATTTAAAAGTAAGATGACATGGTGTTGTTATTATTGTTACTGATTTGTTCTATTCTTTAGTTTCATTTACATAGTTCCACAACATGTTAATTTGATTTGAGAATTGATTTTCAAGTATATACATTGAATTTTCATCTAGGATAATTTATTTTTAAGGTTGTTTCTTTATTTTGACTTTGTTTCCTCAACTTCAATAAACCTAGGGAATTTCATCTTCGTGAGATTAATTTTAGAAAAGGTTAGGGGTAATTTCTACTTTAGTAAAGGTGAAAGACAACCAGTATGTCGGTGAATTATTGTGTAAAGATGATTAAATACCAAAAAAATTAAGCACTTCACTGAGTCACAATGAAACAAAGCAGTATGAAAGTTCTTTCCCAATATTTTAACCAAAAATTTCAAGTAGTTTTACATGTCAAAATGAGGTCCTAGAAAGCATATTTGATCCACTAACAAGACGTATATAGATATCCACACTTTTACACATACAAAACTTAGTTTTGAACACTCGGAACAATTTTTCAATATGTTTGGGAAAGGAACATGAGTTTCCTCACGTCCCTGAATTTGTTCAGTCTATGGAAAATTATCTAAATTCATGGGTATAACTTTATAACTTTCGTTGAAATCAACACAACGTCTATATGTTTGTTCTTATTTCACATGGGTGCTACTCTCATGCAAGTGATATTAACCATTCCTCTTCCTTCAAAATGATGACCATGCATTTCCCTAGGATAGAGAAAATGTGACAAATTAGGCTTCAAATAAAGACCATGCATTTCCCCAAGAGGATGAAGAGACTCATGGATCTGAGTCCTCTCTTTCTGTATTAATCCATTGAACTAAAAATGCTTCCCTATCCATCCCTTTGCAAACAATTGAGTGCACTACTAAGTTTACTCTTTTCCATATCAATTTCTCGCCATTAGGCTTCAATTACATTTTCTCAATCTCGTTTGTTGTGAAGAATTAATTTTCATCTGGCTTTGTCCACTTCTTCACTTTTATGCCCACCTTGAACTCCTTCACCACCAATATCAAGTTGGAAAATTGGTCTGAATGTTGAGGCCAAGCCACCATGTGAACACATGTACTGATGCTCTCCAAAGTCGAATTCCACATGTAGTGCATTAAGAAACTACTAGTAAGAACTCAAGCCAATTCCTAGATTTGTTGGGATGAGAGGGAATGCGTTGTACTAAAAGAAACATAAACAATTGAATTTGGAGCTCGGTCGTCCATCCATCTCAAGAAACTTCCAATTTTTGAATTATCCTTCTTAGTCATCCAAATTGATTGAGGAAGAGGATGACTGATGGGAAACAAAGGATACTCACTGTAATGTTCTCGGCGTATTTGTTGTCATCCATGAATTGAGATTCTAGGCCATAAAAATTGTTCATGAGATGTCTTGTCATCAATGCTATGCTTTCTGCTTTGCATCCAGATATGAAAGTAATAAATCTATCCAGGAAGCATCGGTTTTATGATACAATGCATTCCAAAATTCGAGTCCACTTAGCCCATATCGCTGACAAATAGGCATTAACGAAAATGAAACTTTAGGTAGGGACTTGATGTTTTGTCTCCAGTCTGAACCCACTCCATAAACCAATCATGCAGAATCATAATCCTATTGGAATTGGAGAAGTAGAGGCTATGTATCAGATGAACGAAAATATCTTGGATATCTTCACTTAGAGAGAGAAAACTAGATCACTGAAGTCATTTCCAGAAATATGGTAGTCGTGAGTTCTTACACGTGGTAAAAATTTTGATTCGAGGGAGGAGGATGAAAACCAAAGTATCTGATTGGTCAAATATACCCACACAAATCCCCTAGAGGAACACCTTCGGTGTAATGTCAAGGACCCGTGAAAAATAAGACTTTTCAAGAAAACAATGGCATGGAAATGCTAGAAGATATAAACCATTGAACAATTTGGTTTTAATTATGAAATGAAATGAAATTTTAACATCCAGGAGATTAAAAATAGTCTATGGGATCATTATTTCCTTTTTTTTGGAATTTTTCAATTCAATCCTTTTCTGATTAAAATTGATGATGAGATGACCCAACCTTCCAACAATCTCCTAGATGAAAAATACAATGCCAAGAAACCGATGCTAACATATTTTCATAACTTTCTATGATGTCTTTGAATGCATCAAATTCCAAAATCTGCAAGATATTCACCTAAGGAGGTTCTCTATCACCCAATCAATCCTCCAACATGGCTCCCATATCTTACAAAGTCACGATCCAATCTAGTCAAACACTTTGATCCAACACACCTCCACAAATTGTTGTTGTCCACACCGTTTGTTTGTTCTCCACATTGTTAGCTTTTTGCTCCTACAATTTTGGTTAGGGCACAATGCAACCCTTAACCCGCCACACTAGCAACAACCTAATCTCTTCAAGGGTTGCGGTCTTCCAAGGATAAACTTCTCCACACCTATGATGTCCCAATCTAGGCTTATGCTACCCTTGAAACAACCCAATTTTTGGCTATGACCTACATCCTAGCCCAGTAGAAGTTTTAGGCCTTCAACCTCCTTCAAACACTCCCCAAACAACACTGTCATTCTCCTTCTTTCCTCGGCCTTGAATTCCCATCAAATTGACCTTGAAACAACCATGTTTTACTCAAAAATAGTCCAACTATATGATTTTCACCACCTACAGAAACTCGACCTCTCCCACGCTATGTGAGGAATATTTTCTCCCACAATGACTGAACTCCTTCTCTGACTCCAACCTCCTTGAAATTCCAGATCTCCCTTATATGAGTGTTTCTCAAAAAATGGATGATAAAAACACGTGCCTTCACCCTTTGTTTATAGCCAATAAAGGCATTCCAATGGATCATGAAGAGACACATCTATTGGAGTGATTTACATCAAGCCTACATGAATTGACAACCAATAATTGATTTTTCAACTTCAAAAAATCAATTCTGCATAATGAAAACTTGGAATTAGATGATTCTCATTGTGTTGGAATCTCGTCGTCAAGAAATATCATCTGCATCTATCACATGTTGATTTATCATCATAGTTTTGGTCAAAACACTGATGGGTGAAAACCCCACACTTGGGTTCCAAGCCTAGAAGTTGCCCTTGTGGTGCTTTTCCCTCCAAACCCTGAACCCTCGGGCTTGGAGTACCTCCCAAGCTACAAAAATAAAAATTTAGTATATCAAATAGATATAAATTTATGCTTATTTTCCCCTAACATCCTACAAAACCTATATTCTCCTTGAAAATCTTAGCCTCTATAACAAAAGAAAAAAATTTCCTACATAATTTACAACATCATGAATTTGAGAATTCCACCAATTCAGTGACACTCAAAACAATTTTTTTTTTTAAATTCCTATCTCAAAAGACTCCATGTGTGTCATTAATCACCATGGTGTTACTCTCTAGTAAATATTTTTTGGTGGACTCACCAATATAATTTATTTTGATCCCTCTCCATGGATTTCTCTGAAGGCATTGCTTATGTTGGGCTATATCTTACACAATATTTCTAGTGGCCCTGTATCTCCATGACACACACCTACAACATGCCATCCATAGAGGACATAAAGTAAATGGTTCATTCCCTCTCATAGTACATTAACATTCTCACCTAGTCACTCAGCACACCATAAACCAACATGCCTTCCCTCACTATGCAAGTTGGCCATTATTTTGAGAAGAATAGGAGTTGGAGGGTAAGCATGACGAGGGTGTCATTTTACCAATACAACTCTCTCATAAGGATAAGAAATTTAATTAGAAAGAAAATCACAATATTCACCACTCACTTCTTATCATTCACACACCATAAATAAAATGCTGAAAATATCATTCTTAAAATCTCTTATGTAGTTTCCTAATTTCATTCAAGTAGAATGTCACAATTACTTATGTGAGTAATCGTGCGATAATTTTTTTATTCTCTTAAACGAAAATTTTCTAGACATGCACCTCATCAAAAATAAATCATCGAGTCAAAATGAATGGAAATGAATGAATAAGAAGGTGTGTCGGGGACTATCAACGAGTTTCAGGGCTACCAATGGGGTAGTGACAAGGCATGCTATGGATTCTATGGCATGTCAAGAAGTTTTAGGGTATGATAACATGTGCCAGATAGTTCCAACGCATGGAAATGCATTCTAGGCATGTTAAGGGATGACAAGATGTGTTAGGTGTTAGGGTATGCGAATGCGTGTCAAGGAGTGTGAGATGAAAAAAGGGAACACAAAGCTAAAAAGTAAATAAAGGAACACAAATGAGGGTTAATATCTTAGGGCATTACATTTTCAAGAGGGGAATGTTAGGCATACCAACACTTGTGTCAATACATGCCAAGGCCTAACTGCTAGCGTGTATTAAGTGCCAAATGAACCTCTATTACATCTCTCTTAATTGTGAATAATTGATCTCAAATAAAATTTATCTTATACCATGCCAAGGCATTCCAGGGCATCCAAATGCATGCCAAGAACTTTCAAGTGCCAATATGTGCGATGGAATTATAGGGCATGTTATGGAGTTCTAGGTTTTCTAAGGAGGGAGTGAAAGGATATGCTAGATATTTCCAAGGAATGCTTATTGGGAAAATACTGAGAGGGGGGGGGGGGGGGGGTGAATCAGTATTTTGAAAACTTATTTATTTTTCTTGCTTTTAAACCCATACGCTACTTTCATGAACAAAACTTGCGTATATACACAGATAACCAGAAGGAAAATCGCGTATTCACAGAGATACAAATAAGCAGTTAATTATTAACTTAGATCAGTGCTTTATTCATTCATCAGAAGTTAAGAAAGCAGTAAACACGTGCAGTAAGTACAGAATAAAGCAACACATATCATCAACACACATGAACACCAGGATTTAAGGTGGAAACCCAAATCGGGAGAAAACCACCGCTGTCATCATCTCAGTCTTCAATATTTATTATATAAAGAAAACATATTACAATCATGTACTAGCGCAGACTCATACCAGCATGCAGGCACCCACCTATAGAAGGCTACAACCTTCTCTCGTTTACCAACCTCTCCTGGAAGGGAGCTACAACCCCCTGATATTTACACCAGCCTCTACTGGCAGAAAGCTTCTACTTTTAGACTGAAGGCTTCAACCCTCAAATCCACTGCAAACCATGTTTCATTAATTTTCACACTGGATCAAACAGCTTCAACACAATTCTTCACTTATCAACAAACATCCCTTTTCATTTCATCAGACAGAACAGTGAAACCACTGTAACCAGAATATCTGAAATAGCCCAGAATTCAGAATAGATATGCAGAACCTCAATAATATTTTGAGCAACCATCAACTCAAATACCATACATGCTTTTCCTTAAACAGACCCGCGTATACACACGCTTTTACTGAAGAGAACCCGCGTATACATTTGTGCAACTTATTAGAGAAACCCTAACAGCCCATACGCTCTTTTTTCTGAATAGAGCTGCGTATACACACGCTTTTCACGAAACGAACCTGCGTATAGATCTATAAAAGATAAAATTTGCAGATCAGACCAGATCTGTGAACTTACCAAATTTCTTCAACTTCTTCAATAGATTTGCGCTAGGTCTTCATCACTTGTTTTCAGATCATCCACGAGATTCACCATTTCAAGATCTGGAGATCTTGAACCTTCATTATGTTCATAGATGCATCATAGAATCAGATCTATCAATTCAAGAGCAGAGTTCAACCATGCAAATATACTTCAGAGTGAAGTATTCATTAAAGCCCAGACACATCCACACCTTTTGCACAATGGTTTTCTTTTCCTTATATAGGGTTACCCTTCATCAATACCATGAGTCAAAACCACATAACTTCCAATGGTATTCCTGGACGGGATCACATAGGTGAACCATCATTCAATACAATGGGTCAATACAATGGTAGTTACCCCTGGTTTTACAAATTTAGAGCACTTTTTCCCATACACGACTTGGCACGTTATTTCCCACGTGCATAAGCTACTTCCTCTAGACAAATCTGTGTATGCCTTGAGACATACTCTTTTCATCATGTTCTGGCACATACTGACATTCCTTCCATCATCACCTTTTGTACTCATTGTAGATACACCATATTTACATCATTTAACAAGTTCATCAAGACACATTCCATCAAGGACAACTTTATAAAGTAGGTTGCCATCATCTTCATCAAGTGGGTTGCCATCAAGGACAACACTCTGCATCATATTTCCAACAATCTCCCCCTTTGGACTTGATGGCAACCACGATGGTGTTTGATCACCACATTAGATAGGTACATTAAGCATAATGATATTCTCCCCCTATTCACACACCATGTCACATGTCACTCTCCCCCTTTTTCATCAAGGGAAAAGGGAGGATGAAAACCAACACAAGGTTTTTCTCCTTATGTAGAAAGAATTGCTTTGCAGAACTGAAGTGCACTGAAGTTACCATGCTCCCCCTGAGTTCATGTTGAACCTTCGACCATAATTTTCAATAAATTACATGACTCTAAGACCAAGAAATCATACTTACATCAATGATCCAGCCAAGTGGATTTACAGATGTGACAGAAGCACCCAAACAAGTGATTTTACACATTTTGACTCAACTACCCAACCAAGTGGGTTTACAAATTTGAACAAGTCCTTACATGACTGAATATTACAAATTTACATCATTGATCTCAACATGACCTTTACATCAAATTACAAATATGACCTTTTATAATCAAAACCAAAAAGGACTTTAAGAAAGTGATCATATTTCAGAATCACAATGCCCAATGCATAATACTTAGCAAGGCTAATGCTCCCCCTGAACCTGTACACCAGTTTATTCCTTCATCTCCCCCTTAGCTTGTGCATCCTGAACACTTTCAACAGAATATCATCAAGGCATCTTCACCCAATTTCATAGAATGAATCAAAAATAGAAAAGATAAAACATCACCAGAGAAAACATCACTGCAGTTGTGCTAAACAGTGCTGACCCCACACAAAAATTGTCAGCAATCAACCATACACAGCTTTCTGAGGATAAAATCAAGTATATACGCGACTGTATTTAAGGAAACCTGCGTATCCACTGTAATCTTCTGAATTTAATCAGATCTGAACTTCTGAGCGGCAGAGACAACACCCAGCTTCTGTCAGAGATATTCGAACGCTTCCCTAGGCAGAGGTTTGGTAAATATATCAGCAACTTGTTCTTTGGAGGGAACATACTCCAACTTCACCTTTTGTTCAAGCACTTGTTCACGTAAGAAGTGATATTTGATGGGAATGTGCTTGGTCTTGGAATGCATAACAGGATTCTTTGAGATACTGATAGCACTTGTGTTATCACACATAATGGATATAGGAGGTGAACATTTGATTTGAAAGTCTTGCAAGGTTTGCATCATCCAAAGGAGTTGAGTGCAACAAGATGTGGCGTGCCCACATATTCTCGCTTCTACCGTAGATAAAGCAATAGAACTTTGTTTCTTGCTGAACCAAGATACTAACTCGGGGCCCCATATAGAATGCACCACCACTAGTGCTTTTCCGTTCATCAACACTTCCAGCCAAATCTGCATCAGTGTATTCATGAAGAGTAAGATCAACATTTTTTGGATACCATAGTCCAAAGTCTTGAGTTCCTTGTAGATATTTGAATATTATTTTCACAGCCTGAAGATGAGACTCTTTTGGATTAGCTTGGAATCGTCCAACAATCCCAACTGCATGCATGATGTCTGGTCTTGTCCCAGTGAGATAAAGTAGACTTCCTATCATAGACCTGTATTCTGGTTGATTTACGGTGGGGGAATCATCATTAGAACTGAGATTACATCTGGTTATCATTGGTGTACTTACAGGTTTGCAATCTTCCATGCCATACTTCTTCAGGATTTGCTTGAGGTACTTTTATTGTGATAAGAATATACTCTCTGTTGCTTGTTGTACTTGCAAGCCAAGGAAGAATGTTAGTTCCCCAAGTAAAGACATTTCAAATTCTTGTTGCATATTAGAAGCAAATTTCTGACTCATGGACTCTTCATTACTTCCAAAAATGATATCATCGACATATACAATCACAATCAACAATTTGTCATTTTCAGTTTTTGTGTATAAGTTGCTATCAGCAGACCCCTTTGAAAATCCTTGTTGATGAAGATATTTGTCAAGACGATAATACCATGCCCTTGGAGCTTGTTTAAGACCATATAGAGCCTTTTTAAGTTTACAAACAAGTTTTTCATCATTTCCCAAAATGCATCCTTCTGGTTGTTCTATATAAACCTCTTCTTCTAGGTCACCATTGAGGAAAGCAGATTTAACATTCATTTGATACACTTTGATTTGTTGAAAGCTTGAAAAAGCAAGAAACATTCTTATGGCTTCAAGTCTAGCAACTAGAGAAAAAGTTTCTTCAAAGTCTATACCTTCTTGTTGAGTATACCCATTGCAAACAAGTCTAGCTTTATTTCTTATGACATCCCCATTCTCATTTAACTTATTTTTGAATATCCATTTAGTACCAATGACATTTCTGTCATGAGGTCTTGCTACTAATTCCCAAGTGTGATTCTTTTCAATTTGATCAAGCTCTTCATTCATGGCTTGAATCCAACATTCATCTTTGCTAGCTTGATTGACATTGTGTGGTTCAACAGTGGATATAAATGCCAAATAGCTAGAGGATCCCGCAAGAGTCCTTCTTGTTTGTACACCTGATCCCTTGTCACCCAAAATTTGAGATTTTGGATGGTTATTTTGAACATATTTGGATGGAGCTTTTTCAGATAAATCATCTCCAGATTCTTCATTGGGTTCACTGTCTATATCATTTCTATTTGATGTAGAAGGATATACGTCATCATCACCTTCATCTGTTGTTTGTTTTTCTTCTTTTGGAGCTGCAGGAGATCTCCATCAAAAACAACATCAATACATTCAAAAATATTTCGAAGTCTTCTATTGTAACATTTATATGCTTTACTTGAGAGTAATAACCAAGAAGTATACCTTCATCCGCTCTTGTCTAAACTTGCCAAGTTTTTCATCATTATTTTTGATAAAACATTTTCTCCCAAAAAATTTAAAATGCTTCACAAAGGGAGGATTACCATACCAAAGTTCATATGGCGTTTGTCACTATTTACATGAACATGTGCCTTGTTGAGAATATTTACTGCTGTATGAGCTGCTTCTCCCCAAAATGTGTCAGGTGTTCCGGAATCATCAAGCATGGCTCTAGCCATTTGTTGAACTGTTCTATTCATTCTTTCTGCTACACCATTCTGTTGTGGAGTGCCTACTACAGAAAACTGTCTTTTTATGCCATGTTGTTAACAAAATTCAAGAAATTCATTTGATGTATATTCACCTCCTTGATTAGATCTAAGAAATTTGATTTAGATCTAATTCATTTTCAACTAGAGCTTTGAATATCTGAAATTTCTCAAATGCTTCATCTTTGTGTTTAAGCAACCCAATCCAACACATTATAGAGAAATCATCAATAAATAAGATATAGTATTCTTCACCACGTGGTGACTTTTTCCTCATGGGTCCACATATATCTGTATGAATAAGTTCAAGAGGCCCACTTGATGATCCTTCCTTGGCATTAAATTGCACTCTGGTCTGCTTACCGAATTGGCAAGATTTACATATGATATTTTCAGGAAGAGTAATATTAGGAAGGCCATGAACAGCTTTAAGTCTGCATGACTTGTTGATTTGAGAGAAGCTCAGATGTCCCAACCTTCTATGCCATAGCCAATTTTCTGAAGATTTTCTCAAGTAACATTGTTCTTTGCAATTCTTCAATACATACAGGTTACTTGGAGTTATGTTTCCTTTTATAATTGTTTTACCTGTATCAAGATCACATAGCACACATTCTTTTGAACTGAAGACAACTTCAGTTCCTTGTTCACACATTTGACTTACACTTAACAAGTTATGTTTTAATCCATCCACATACATGACATTATTGGATTTCACTTTTTCTTTTAAGAAAAAAGACCCTTTTCCTTTAATAATAGCAGGTGTATCATTTCCAAAAGTAACATTCTTTTCTTTTTCTAGAGCACTATATGCAAGAAGTTTGTTCTTGTCACCTGTCATGTGTTTTGAACATCCACTATCAATGTACCATTGATTTTCTTCACCTTCTGCAAATAAAGCTATGCCACAATTTTTAACCTGTAAATCCTTCTTTTTCCATACTTTGGTGCTTGAAGGAACATGTTCTTTTGGCTGGACTTTTCTCCTATATTCAGATTCTTCATGGCAAAAGTTATTGCAATAAGCACATTCAACTTCCTTTTGAAGAGGAGAAAATTTGTTATAGGTATTCTTGTTTGTTCCAATATCAGTTCTTTTCTTTCTTTCTTCTCTTGTCATGATAGTTTTATATGCAACACATTGAATAGCTTTATGACCAAAATTGTGACATGAGAAACATTGTCCATTGAAGTAGAAATTTCTACGATCATGAAATCTTCTATTTGAATTTACCTGCTGGTTGGTGTTCCTTTGAGGAGTATTCGAGTTGAAGTTCCTTGAATTGAACTGATCATGCTTTACCTGTGAGAAGTCTTTATCCCTTTGCTGAGTGGCAGAATGTTGTAGACCAGTTGTAGCTGCTTTTAGATAGTTTGTTGCTGAAGCCTGAGAAGATTCTCCGGTATATCCAAGACCTGTCCTTATAAGAGGAGAACGTTGTACCTTGATAATTTCATCCAAGGTTTCAGATCCTTTAGCAAATCTAAGGTTCAGAGTCTTTACTTTCTCAAGTTCTTTTCATAGACTTACCACTTGACATTCTAATTTTTCATTGTGCTTTTTCTCTTCTTCAATCTGATTTTTCAGAGTCTCTATGATTATTTTACTTTCTTCTAAGCATATTTTGAGTTGATTGTTTTCATTAAGAAAATAATTGTCCTCTAGAGCATCCATAAAAGTATCCTTTTCTTCTTTAGATTCATTTTCGAAAGCCATAAGAAGTCTAAGATCTTGTTCACCTTCTTCCTCACTATCAGATAACCCATCACTATCTTCATGAGTATAGTAACTTTTTCTAGTGCTAGACCGGTTCTTATTTCTTCTTGCTACTTCCTTTCCTTTAGTAGGTGTTTCTTTTTAAGGACACTTGGCAGCATAGTGACCAACTCTTCCACAATTAAAGCATTTGAAAGGAAGCTTACCTCTAAATCCTCCTGTACCAAGTTGAAGTTTCTTTACAAAGTTTGCCTCCTCTTCTTCTGAAACATATCCTGATCCTTCTGCTTCTTATACTTCTTTCCCTTTTGTAGAAGCTCTAAATACGGCTTCTTTGACTTCAGATGGTCCTCCTCTTCTAATTTCATAAGCAGTTAGAATGCCATGAAGTTTCACCACAGTAAGGTTTTGAAGATCCTTTTTTTCTTCAAGAGCAGAAACTTTTGACTCAAATTTTGCCGTTAGTGATCTCAAGATTTTCTCAATCAAAGTAGATTATGCTATTTTTTCTCCCAGATTTCTCATAAGATTTACAATGTCATCAAGACGTAAAAAGAAACTAGCAATACTCTCATCACTATGCATTGTTAACTTTTCATATTCAATTCTGAGAGTTTGGAGTTTTGCACTTTTTACCGTTGCATAACCTTCATAACTTAGAATGATTTTGTCCCATATTGCCTTTGTTGTATTCAGCTGCATGACCTTGACAAATATTGATTCAGTTACACACCCTAATAGAGCATTGACCGCCTTTGCATTTGTTTCATAATTCTTCTTTTCTGTTGCATCCGTTGGTACAATGGCTGGATATTGATATCCTTGTTCAAAAATGGCCCATATATCTGCTCCCATAGATTGAAGATAGGATCTCATCCTTATTTTCTAGAAGATTAGATTACTTCTGTTGAAGAGCGCAGGCTTGATGGATGTTGTTCCCTCTTGATTGGTCATCTTGCTTGAACTTCCTTCTAGCGGTTAAGCCTTTTCATAAGGACCTAGCTCTGATACCAATTGTTGGGAAAATACTGAGAGGGGGGGGGGGGTGAATCAGTATCTTGAATACTTATTTATTTTTCTTTCTTTTAAACCCATACGCTACTTTCATGAACAGAACTCGCGTATTTACGCAGATAACCAGAAGGAAACTCGCGTATTCACAGAGATACAAATAAGCAGTTAATTCTTAACTTAGATCAGTGCTTTATTCATTCATCAGAAGTTAAGAAAGTAGTAAACAGGTGCAGTAAGTACAGAATAAATCATCACATATCATCAACACACATGAAGACCAGGATTTAAGATGGAAACCCAAATCGGGAGAAAACCACCGCTGCCGTCGTCTCAGTCTTCAATATTTATTATATAAAGAAAACATCTTACAATCATGTACTGGCACAGACTCATACCAACATGCAGGCACCCACCTGCATAAGGCTACAACCTTCTCTCGTTTACCAGCCTCTCCTGGAAGGGAGCTACAACCCCCTGATATTTGCACCAGCCTCTACTGGTAGAAAGCTTCTACTTTCAGACTGAAGGCTTCAACCCTCAGATCCACTGCAGACCACGTTTCATTAATTTTCACACTAGATCAAACAGCTTCAACACAATTCTTCACTTATCAACAAACATCCCTTTTCATTTCATCAGTCAGAACAGTGAAACCACTGTAACCAGAATATCAGAAATAGCCCAGACTTCAGAACATATATGCAGAACCTCAATAATCTTTTGAGCAACCATCAACTCAAATACCATACGCATTTTTCCTTAAACAGACCCGCATATACACGCGCTTTTACTGAAGAGAACCCACGTATACATTTTTGCAACTTATTAGAAAAACCCTAATAGCCCATACGTGCTTTTGTCTGAATAGCACTGTGTATACACGCGCTTTTCATGAAACGAATCTGCGTATAGATCTATAAAAGATAAAATTTGCAGATCAGAACATATCTATGAACTTACCAGATTTCTTCAATTTCTTCAACAGATTTTCACCAGGTCTTCATCACTTCTTTTCAGATCATCCACGAGATTCACCATTTCAAGATTTAAAGATCTTGAACCTTCATTATGTTCATAGATGCATCGTAGAATGAGATCTATCAATTCAAGAGCAGAGTTCAACCATGCAGATATACTTCAGAGTGAAGTATTCATTAAAGCCCAGACACATCCACACCTTTTGCACAATGATTTTCTTCTCCTTATATAGGGTTACCCTTCATCAATACCATGAGTCAAAACCACATAACTTCCAATGGTATTCCTGGATGGGATCACATAGGCGAACCATCATTCAATACAATGGGTCAATACAATGGTAGTTACCCGTGGTTTTACAAATTTAGAGTGCTTTTTCCCATACGTGACTTGGCACGTTATTTCCCGTGTGCATACGCTACTTCATCTAGACAAATCCGTGTATGCCTTGAGACATACTCTTTTCATCATGTTTTGGCACATACTGACATTCCTTCCATCATCAACTTATGTACTCATTGTAGATACACCATATTTACATGATTTAACAAGTTCATCAAGACACATTCCATCAAGGACAACTTTATCAAGTAGGTTTCCATCATCTTCATCAAGTGGGTTGCCATCAAGGACAACACTCTACATCATATTGCCAACAACCTCCCCCTTTGGACTTGATGGCAACCACGATGGTGTTTGATCACCACATCAGATAGGTACATTAAGCATAATGATATTCTCCCCCTATTCAAACATCATGTCACATGTCACTCTCCCCCTTTGTCATCAAGAGAAAAGGGCAGACCAAAACCAACACAAGGTTTTTCTCCTTATGTAGAAAGAATTGCTTTGCAGAACTGAAGTGCACTGAAGTTACCATGCTCCCCCTGAGTTCATGTTGAACCTTCAACCATAATTTTCAATAAAGTTCATGACTCTAAGACCAAGCACTCATACTTACATCAATGATCCAGCCAAGTGGATTTACATATGTGATAGAAGCACCCAAACAAGTGGGTTTACAAATTTGAACAAGTCCTTACATGACTGAATATTACAAATTTACATCATTGATCTCAACATGACCTTTACATCAAATTACAAATATGACCTTTTATAATCAAAACCAAAAAGGACTTCAAGAAAGTGATCATATTTCAGAATAACAATTCCCAATTCATAATACTCAGCAAGGCTAATGCTCCCCCTGAACCTGTACATCAGTTTATTCCTTCATCTCCCCCTTAGCTTGTGCATCCTGAACACTTTCAACAGAAGATCATCAAGGCATATTCACCCAATTTCAGAGAATGAATCAAAAATAGAAGAGATAAAACATCACCAGAGAAAACATCACTGCAGTTGTGCTAAACAGTGTTGACCCCACACAAAAATTGTCAGCAATCAACCATATGCGGATTTCTGAGGATAAAATCGCGTATATACGCGACTGTATTTAAGGAAACCCGCGTATCCACTGTAATCTTCTGAATTTAATCAGATCTGAACTTCTGAGCGGCAGAGACAACACCCAGCTTCTGTCTGAGATATTAGAACGCTTCCCTAGGCAGAGGTTTGGTAAATATATCAGCAACTTGTTCTTTGGAGGGAACATACTCCAACTTCACCTTTTTTTCAAGCACTTGTTCACATAAGAAGTGATACTTGATGGGAATGTGCGTGTTCTTCGAATGCATAACAGGATTCTTTGAGATACTGATAGCACTTGTGTTATCAAACATAATGGAGATAGGAGGTGTACATTTCATTTGAAAATCTTGCAAGGTTTTCATAATCGAAAGGATTTGAGTGCAACAAGATGTGGCAGCCACATATTCTGCTTCTTCTGTAGATAAAGCAATATAACTTTGTTTCTTGCTGAACCAAGATACTAACCGGGGCCCCATATAGAATGCACCACCACTAGTTCTTTTCCGATCATCAACATTTCCAGCCCAATCTGCATCAGTGGAAGCATGAAGAGTAAGATCAACATTATTTGGATACCATAGTCGAAAGTCTTGAGTTCCTTCTAGATATTTGAATATTCTTTTAACATCCTGAAGGTGAGACTCTTTTGGATTAGCTTGGAATCGCCCAACAATCCCAACTGCATGCATAATGTCTGGTCTAGTCCCAGTGAGATAGAGTAGACTTCCAATCATAGATCTGTATTCTGGTTTATTCACCGTGGGAAAATCGTCATGAGAACTGACATTACATCCGGTTATCATTGGTGTACTTACAGGTTTGCATTCTTCCATGCCATACTTCTTCAGAATTTGCTTAAGGTATTTTTCTTGCGATAAGAATATACCATCTATCGTTTGATGTACTTGCAAGCCAAGGAAGAATGTTAGTTCCCCAAGTAAATACATTTCAAATTCTTGCTGCATAACAGAAGCAAATTTCTGACTCATAGATTCTTCATTACTTCCAAATATGATATCATCAACATATACAATCACAATCAATAATTTATCATTTTCAATTTTTGTGTATAAGTTGCTATCATCAGACCCCTTTGTAAATCCTTGTTGATGAATATATTTGTCAAGATGATAATAACATGCCCTTGGAGCTTGTTTGAGACCATATAGAGCCTTTTTAAGTCTAAAAACAAGATTTATATCATTTCCCAAAATGAATCCTTCTGGTTGTTCTATATAAACCTCTTCTTCTAGATCACCATTTAGAAAAGCAGATTTAACATCCATTTGATAAACTTTGATTTGTTGAAAGCTTGAGAAGGCAAGAAACATTCTTATAGCTTCAAGTCTAGCTATAGGAGCAAAATTTTCTTCAAAGTCTATACCTTCTTGTTGAGTGTACCCCTTGCAAAAAAGTCTAGCTTTTTTTCTTACAACATCCCCATTTTCATTTAACTTGTTTTTGAATATCCATTTAGTTCCAATGACATTTTTATCATGTGGTCTTGGAACTAACTCCCAAGCGTGATTCTTTTCAATTTGATCAAGCTCTTCATTCATGGCTTGAATCCAACATTCATCTTTGCTAGCTTGATTGACATTGTGTGGTTCAACAGTGGATAGAAATGCCAAATAGCTAGAGGATCCCACAAGAGTCCTTCTTGTTTGTACACCTGATCCCTTGTCACCCAAAATTTGAGATTCTGGATCGTTCTTTTGAACATATCTGGATGGAGCTTTTTCAGATAAATCATCTCCAGATTCTTCATTGGGTTCACTATCTGTATCATTTCTATTTGATGTAGAAGGATATACGTCATCATCACCTTCATATGTTGTTTGTTTTTCTTCTTTTGGAGCTGCAGGAGACTCATCAATACATTCAACAATCTTTCGAAGTCTTCTGTTGTAACATTTATATGCTTTACTTTGAGAGGAATAACCAAGAATTATACCTTCATCTGCTCTTGGTTCAAACTTTCCAAGTTTTTCATCATTATTTTTTATAAAACATTTGCTCCCAAAAACTTTAAAATGCTTCACAGTGGGAGGATTACCATACCAGAGTTCATATGGTGTTTTGTCACTATTTACACGAACATGTGCGTTGTTGAGAATATTTACCGCTATATGAGCTGCTTCTCCCGAAAATGTGTCAGGTGTTCCAGAATCATCAAGCATGGCTCTAGCCATTTGTTGAACTATTCTATTCATTCTTTCTACTACACCATTCTGTTGTGGAGTGCCTACTACAGAAAAATATCTTTTTATGCCATGTTGTTCACAAAATTCAAGAAATTCATTTGATGTATATTCACCTCCTCGATCAGATCTAAGAAATTTGATTTTTAGATCTAATTCATTTTCAACCAGAGCTTTGAATATCTGAAATTTCTCAAATGCTTCATCTTTGTGTTTAAGCAACCCAATCCAACACATTCTAGAGAAACCATCAATAAATAAGATATAGTATTCTTCACCACGTGGTGAATTTTTCCTCATAGGTCCACATATATCTGTATGAATAAGTTCAAGAGGCCCACTTGATGATCCTTCCTTGGCATTAAATTGCACTCTGGTCTGCTTACCGAATTGGCAAGATTTACATATGATATTTTCAGGAAGAGTAATATTAGGAAGACCACGAACAGTTTTAAGTCTGCTTGACTTGTTGATTTGAGAGAAGCTCAGATGCCCCAACCTTCTATGCCATAGCCAATTTTCTGAATATTTGCTCAAGTAACATTGTTCTTTGTAGTTCTTCAATACATATAGGTTACTTGGAGTTCTGTTTCCTTTTATAATTGTTTTACCTGTATCAAGATCACATACCACACATTCTTTTGAACTGAAGATAACTTCAGTTCCTTGGTCACACATTTGACCTACACTTAACAAGTTATGTTTTAATCAATCCACATACAGGACATTATTGGCTTTCACTTTTTCTTTTAAGAAAACAGACCCTTTTCCTTTAATAACAACAGGTGTATCATTTCCAAAAGTAACATTCTTTTCTTTTTCTAGAGCACTATATGCAAGAAGTTTGTTCTTGTCACCTGTCATGTGTTTTTAGCATCCACTATCAATGTACCATTGATTTTCTTCACCTTCTGCAAATAAAGCTATGCCACAATTTTCAACCTCTGAATCCTTCTTTTTCCATACTTTGGTGCTTGAAGGAACATGTTCTTTTGGTTGGACTTTGATCCTGCATTCAAATTCTTCATGGCCAAAGTTATTGCAATAAGCACATTCAACTTCCTTTTGAAGAGGAGAAAAGTTGTTATAGGTATTCTTCTTTGTTCCAATATCAGTCCTTTTCTTTCTTGCTTATCTTGTCATGATAGTTTTATATGCAACACATTGAACAGCTTTATGACCAAAATTGTGACATGAGAAACATTGTCCATTGAAGTAGAAATTTCTGTGATCATGAAATCTTCTATTTGAATTTACCTGCTGGTTGGTGTTCCTTTGAGGAGTATTCGAGTTGAAGTTCCTTGACTTGAGCTGATCATGCTTTACCTGTGAGAAGTGTTTATCCCTTTGCTGAGTGGCAGAATGTTGTAGACCAGTTGTAGCTGCTTTTAGATAGTTTCGTGTTGAAGCCTGAGAATATTATCTGGTATATCCAAGACCTGTCTTTATAAGAGGAGAATGGTGTACCTTGATAATTTCATCCAAGGTTTTAGATCCTTTAGTAAATATAAGGTTCAGAGTCTTTAATTTCTCAAGTTCTTTTCTTAGACTTACCACTTCACATTCTAACTTTTCATTGTGCTTTTTCTCTTCTTCAATCTGATTTTTCAGAGTCTCTATGATTATTTTACTTTCTTCTAAGCATATTTTGAGTTGATTGTTTTCATTAAGAAAATCATTGTCCTCTAGAGCATCCATAAAAGTATCCTTTTCTTCTTTAGATTCATTTTCAAAAGCCATAAGAAGTCTAAGATCCTGTTCACCTTCTTCCTCACTATCAGATAACCCATCACTATATTCATGAGTATAGTAACTTTTTCTAGTGCTAGACTGGTTCTCTAGTGCTAGACCGGTTCTTATTTCTTCTTGCTACTTCCTTTCCTTTAGCAGGTGTTTCTTTGTAAGGACACTTGGCAGCATAGTGACCAACTCTTCCACAATTAAAGCATTTGAAAGGAAGCTTACCTCTAAATCCTCCTGTACCAAGTTGAAGTTTCTTTACAAAGTTTGCCTCCTCTTCTTCTGAAACATATCCTGATCCTTCTGCTTCTTGTACTTCTTTCCCTTTTGTAGAAGCTATAAATACGGCTTCTTTGACTTCAAATGGTCCTCCTCTTCTCATTTCATAAGCAGTTAGAATGCCATGAAGTTGCACCACAGTAAGGTTTTGAAGATCCTGTTTTTCTTCAAGAGCAGAAACTTTTGACTCAAATTTTGTCGTTAGTGATCTCAAGATTTTCTCAGCCAAAGTAGATTCTGCTATTGTTTCTCCCAGATTTCTCATATGATTTACAATGTCATCAAGACGTAAAAAGAAACTAGCAATACTCTCATCACTATGCATTGTTAACTTTTCATATTCAATTATGAGAGTTTGGAGTTTTGCACTTTTTACCTTTGCATCACCTTCATAACTTAGAATGATTTTGTCCCATATTGCCTTTGCTGTATTCAGCTACATGACCTTGAAAAATTCTAATTCAGTTAAACTCCCTAATAGAGCATTGACCGCCTTTGCATTTGTTTCATAATTCTTCTTTTCTATTTCATCCGTTGGTACAGTGGCTAGATATTGATATCCTTGTTCAACAATGGCCCATATATCTGCTCCCATAGAATGAAGATAGGGTCTCATCTTTATTTTCCAGAAGATTAGATTACTTCCGTTGAAGAGCGGAGGCTTGATGGATGATGTTCCCTCTTGATTGCTCATCTTGCTTGAACTTCCTTCTAGCGGTTAAGCCTTTTCAGAAGGACCTGCTCTGATACCAATTGTTGAAAAAATACTGAGAGGGGGGGTGAATCAGTATTTTGAACAATAATTTATTTTTCTTGCTTTTAAACCCATATGCTACTTTCCTGAACAGAACTCGCGTATATACGCAGATAACCAGAAGGAAACTCGCGTATGCACAGAGATATAAATGAGCAGTTAATTCTTAACTTAGATCAGTGCTTATTCATTCATCAGAAGTTAAGAAGGAAGTAAACAGGTACAGTAAGAACAGAATAAAGCATCACATATCATCAACACACATGAACACCAGGATTTAAGGTGGAAACCCAATTCGGGAGAAAACCACCGTTGCCGTTGTCTCAGTCTTCAATATTTATTATATAAAGAAAACATCTTACAATCATGTACTGGCGTAGACTCATACCAGCACGCAGGCACCCACCTGCAGAAGGCTACAACCTTATCTCGTTTACCAGCCTCTCCTGGAAGGGAGCTGCAACCCCTTGATATTTGCACCAGCCTCTACTGGCAGAAAGCTTCTACTTTCAGACTGAAGGCTTCAACCCTCAGATCCACTACAGACCACGTTTCATCAATTTTCAAACTGGATCAAACAGCTTCACCACAATCCTTCACTTGTCAACAAGCATCCTTTTCTCATTTCATCAAACAGAACAGTGATACCACTGTAACCAAAAATAGTAAATTGTGCTACAATTAAGGAAACTGAAAAAACAATGGTGGGGGTCCAAGTGGAATAGGTGGGTGGCTACCAATATCCACCTTGATCACCCCATTTATATACATATAATCACACACAAATCCTTCCTCCACTTAGTAATTATTACAAGTTCTACTAATCTCCCTCAATTTTCCTCACACACTCTATCAACTCTTTCCCATGCCAAAAATCTTGCCTATAGGATAATCTCTTCTTATGTGCAACAAAAATTCTCAGACACATTGTACATTGTTACCTTGCACAATGTTATATATTAACGATCTTAACACTCACTATTTTCTAGAATTCTGACCTTCCTTTAGTGCAATGCAAATAGATCCCTTAGAAATAATACAACTAACTTATGTATAATGATGCAATCTCAAATTATATCTTGCACACTAAACTATACCTTTCCACTGTGCAAATAGGATTTCAATCGTTTTCCCTAACATTATTTCCATGATGAATATATTTAAATTGCCAGGTACAATAGACCTTTAATGTCTCAACATTTCATTGTCAATAAATAAATGGCCTCAACTAAAAGAGACTAGACAAGGGAATTATTGAAGATATTGTATAAGAAGGGTTAGAAGGAAGTTATATCACCTTAGTCCCAACATACATAGATACAACATGCTTTATTGATAAATCCATATTAATAACCTGGTCAAGGATATATTAGTTGTTTTCCCAAACTAAAATCCCCAATGAGGAAGAAGATGGTGAAGTGTATGATAATGATAGGAGATCTTGGTTGAATAAGTTATCATCACATCCTTTAGTATTCCCTTGTAGGGAGACCATAAAATGGATCATAAAATGTATTAATATTAAATATATGACTTTTCGAGACATTCATGGTGTAGTTGTAGCAACATATACATATCCTCACACTGCGAAGTATTACAAGTTGCCTAACTATCAAATGGAATTCACAAAAAGTGGTTGGAAGGTTTTGGCCTAAGGAGAAAATATATCCTAAGGAATTAGTGTCAAGACCATAAAAAGTTATGAACTAAGGCTGATGGGTTCTACAATACTAAGTTTCTAAGGAAAGTATAGCATATGGTAGTGGCAATGTGTTTCCGAATATATAGCAAACCTAATGTGCAAAAAATTTGAAGAAACCTGGGTTCCATTAATGTACATTTGTGCCCATGAAGGAAGTGTGTTCAACTGGGAAGAGATTCTAGCAGCCTAAATTCAAACTAGAGTGAGAGAAGCTCAGAATCCAGTAGCAAGAAAATAACCAAATTTTTATATGGCATCTTATCTTATTGATGGTGTGTGTTCCAATTTTGGACTTTAAATATTGGGATGGGAATGAAATTTATATCTAGAGATTAAGCCCATACTCATATACTGTAGGGATATGTGGGAGAACTATTACTGAGAATATTACCACAAAATAATATAGGGGTTTATATTGCCATTATTTTGTATCCTCTTTGATATTGAATCACCTTGCATGTAATATTCCCAAATTTTCACATGATATTTGGAATATTAGAGTTCTTAATTTTCTTAATGAATTAAGTAAATAAAAGGGTGGAGGGACCCATAATCCTCACGATGAATAAAGATCCATTTTTTATGTGAGAATGTGGATTAATTAAGCCTATATCTACATAATGGGGTAGTGGAGCAACTACTAATGTGAATGGAGTGGAGATCATGTCTCATTAATGAGATAGATCATGGAGGTTGAAGCAGTAAACTGAGATCATATAAGGCATCTAATGTAAGATCATAGAGCATTCATGATGAAGTGATGGAGGAAGTAGTGCAATTAATGCACACATGATGGAGAGGGTGTACATTATATGTAGATATGAATGATCACTTGGAGAGGCAGCGCAGTCGAACATGGAGGATTATGTCCACATGCACAACACAGTTTAGAGGTGGGCCAAGGCATGGAAAGGCTCATAAAGTATATAAAGGAGATGAAGGAAACAATGGAGGCATGCTTTTGATTATTCATGTAAGGGTCTGTTTAGATCTAGAATTGTCATTTGACATTCCATGCTTTTTTTGGCTGTTTAGCTAAGATTGCAAGTGCTTTTCAGCACTAGGTGTTCCTGGTTGGGAATCCCACCTCTTTCATTGAGTAGCCCTTGGAAGAGGGTTGTACTTCATTTATCATCAGGCATTGGTGCCACACATCATTTCCATTCTCTGCAGAACATCTAGCTTTAGGAATTATGCAATTTCTGAAGATCAGTTTTGGAGGTGGAGGTTGTCTTCAGTATTTCAGCTGGAGGTGTAGGATTATTCCTATCACCTTGGGCTTAAAGATCAACATTCCCAGGGCATCATTTTAGATCTGGCATCAAGCCAAATATTATTTACCTCCTATTAGCAGCATTCCCATCAAGGATTGCGTAGTCCATCATTTCCAATCCAAAGGAGGAAGGAAGTTACTAGTATTTCAGCTAGTAATCCTGTGAGGGACCATTCCCTCACCTTTCCATCACCATTTCCATCATCTTGGAGCTTATTTCAGCACATTTTAGTAGGCATAGAGCCTCTCCCTATTGTACAACGCAGTTTCTGTAGCAACTGCATATTCAGTTGCTGCAACTTGAAGGAGGTAGAAGAGGAGACAAGATCTCAAGCTCCTAGCTTGTAGATATGAAGGAGGGATCAACCCTCAAAGATCAGATCTATTTGTAGAACATATTGCAGCCATATTTGGATCAGATCTAGCTTCAGATCTGTATAACCCAGCAGTCAAGGGATTAAACCCTAGGAGGGTGATTTTCCAAAGTTGTATATCTGGAAAATCCTTTCTGGGTTATCTTGGGTTCCCATCACATTGGCCAGATCTTGGATCTTGGCATCATCAGAGCTACTGAGCTCCATAGATCTACATTTCATTTTACTGCAGCTTCATGTACATCAGCAGGAAAAGGGACATCATAGTATTTCTTCTTGTAAGCTCACCAGTTACGCAGTGCTAGTTGTATCATGTTTGTAGGGTGATGCTAGGCCATCTTTGGCTAGATTCCCTCATCTTTTGTACATTGTGTAACTGAATCCTCTCCACATAATAAAAAGGCTCAACTTCTCTGTATATTCTAATGTTGTCTTTAGATTTATTTTTTACTTAGTTGCAGTTCTTATATTGTGTTTTAGTATTATTGTATTTTCCCTTTTTGGGATATTACATTGCATGTCTGATTGAGCTTAGGCAACATTGCATGGTGTGGTTGATTGATTCACCTGAACTAGTGCCACATATATTAGGGCATTCAGAGTCTACAAACCCCTGCAAAAAATCCCTTTATTAGTCACTGGAAAGGTCATTCTACAAGCACTACCATATCAAGTGACCATGGGAGTTGGAGGCATATTAGTACGAGTAAAGAAAGCACCATGGCCCGCCTTCCCATTCTATGTAGGCTAATACTACAAAAAATACTATAAATAAGTAGTGGCCAAAGTTGAAATTTTGGAATGTTTCAGATTTGGCGAGCTTAATTTTGATAGATATGATCCAAGAGGAATAGTGGCAACTCATTGTTATTGACATAAGTTTAAATGGCCACGAAAATTAAGAACCAATGAAGAAGAAAAGAATAACAATAAAATTGACAACATTACAGTTCGCGTAGATGCATAGAAGAATATCAGTGGATCCCAACCCACAAATGGTGCCGAACCTACTAATTGAGAGTTTTCCAAGAGTAAATATGATAAAACAAGAAGGTTTCCCATGTGTGTGTGTGTGTGTGTGAGAGAGAGAGAGAGAGAGAGAGAGAGAGAGAGAGAGATAGAGAAAGAGAGAGAGAGAGAGAAACAAGCAACCAAGAAAGAAAAATTAAAGAAGCTTAAAGAAGATCAAAGGATTGAAAAGGAAAGAGGGAAGAATGATAAGGTTGAGAAGAAAACAAAAGAAGAAATAGAGAAGGTTGAAAGGAAGCAACACGCAAGGAATACAAAATAAAAATAAGGGAGGAAAAAGAAAGAGGAAATAAACAAAGAAGATGAAGAAATAAGAAAGCATGAGGAAGAAAGAAAGAAATAGAAAGAGAAAAGATTGGCAAAGAAATGGCTGACAAACAAACACAAGAGGAAACAAGCTAAAAAGAGCACACTCAGAAGGAGACTAAAGCCATATTTCTCAGCATGGATTTTGAGCCTTCAAACCCAGTTTCAGTTTCACTCATTGGAGGCCACTTACCACTCGGGGAGATGTGTATCTCAACGAAAAAAGGGAATCAAGTCCTAGATCTTGCAAAATTTACATTGATCACAAATCCAACATGATTTCCTAAGAAAGACATAGATGTTTATCCCAATAACTGGAAAAACCAATCTCAACAACTGTTGAATGGAATATAGTGTCGAAAACCATCAACAATCCTCTGGCCATTGCTTCAACAAAATCAACTTTCTTAATTTCCATTAAAAGAAACATCGAGCACCTAATGGACATGATAAAGGAACTAGAGAGGACCCTTAGTAATTCACAATAGGAAAATGAGAAGCTTCATAAAGAAAATCAAGATTTTTTAGCCTCAATTTCCAAAAATGATGATTTCCAAGTAGCAACTTTAAAATAAAATAGATTATTAGAAGATATGATGAAGCAACTATACAAGGAACTGGTCACACTTCAAAAATAAGCTTCTATGCTTATGGCCATTCAAAATACCCTCAAAGAAAAAGGAAGCTACTAAAAGAAACCCCAAAAAATTTGGACTTATTGTATCAGTGGAACATGAAACATCCAAATGCACTTGAAAAATTACCAAGAGATGAGATGGGAAAAGAATGAGATAAGAAAAAATGAAAATGAACCATCCATGCCAAAGATAAGCTAGGGAGGGGCATAAATAGGACTCTAAATATTTATCAACAACTTCATAGCATCATGGATGTTCCGATCAAATCCCACAAAATAGTTCCCATTGGAGCATGTGGAGAAATAAGACTAGAAGAAGAGATTCATTAGGAGATACAAAAATGATATACAAACGCAAGATGCCCATCACTTAAAAGGACATGAATGCTACCAAGGACTCTATCAAACAACACATGGTGGAACCAATAAGGTTACACATGATGCTCTCCACACTATTCCATCGAGTACAATCTCATATGAAAGCAATAGTGCCTATTTCATTCAAGTGTGAGATAAAATATGAAAGGATGATATCGAGCAAAGTCTTGTACATAAAAACTGATTAAAATTCATGTCATGCTTACTTACATAAGAATTACAAGTCCAATCCCTTTCCTTAGTGATCTTGGAATTATTCCTATAAAGGATGTTTATTTTATTATTTTAGTTTTACATGTAATTATTTAAATAAAATATAATTGGAAATAAGGTGACTCATATAAATTGGGCATGAGGGTAGATGAAAATTCATGAAAGGTGAAGGTCATTATTGAGGCTACTTTTTGTCTATTCTTCCTCACCTTCTTTGCCTCTTTTTGCCCAGTTTTGACACATATATACTTCCCTTTTCGTCTCTTTATCCCTAATATGGCCAAACTTCCATCAATTCTTATTAAAGGTAAAAGGAAATACAAGTATAATTGTTTCTACTATTCTATAGCTAGTTTAGGCATTTTAAGTAACATGCTCATTTTTTAACTTACTATTATGGGTAGAATGATGGATTTCTTGCAGGACTTGTTTGATTAGCTCTTTGACATGGAGGAAAACTATGTTTGATTTCCAGAGTATAGTTGGAAGTTTGATGAAAGACAACTGTAATTAAAAGCTGATTTAGAGTGTAGTTGTGCATTTTTGATAACTTGAGTTTATTTTAGTTTGGTTTGAAAAGCAGAAGTTGTGGAATTGAAACTGTCAGAAATGAGTAATACATATATAAATGGGTTGGACAGGTATGAAAGATTAACGACTATCATGACTGAAGTCTGTGTGTAAAATTGATATTCAAACCAGTGTGATAGTGCACCTTTTCGCTTGACACCATATAGTGAAATTGGCATGAAGTGTTGACATCAAAGTTAATTAGGGATACCATTGGTAATTGCAAGTTCACTGTGTGAGTGTGGAATTAGTTCATAGGTTTACTCGGATTAGGTAATTCCTTTCAAGTGTGACCTCCAAAGATCAGAATTAGGGTTTTTGAGATTTTCTACAAACAGTGAGTTATTGAATTAAAGTTGCTATTGATTGGTAATGGTTTTTATTTCAGACCTAATTTTGAGATAGATTGAATAAGGGTTTCCAGTGTTCAAACCAGAGTTTGCTAATTGTTCCTGTTTTATGATGAGATGAATTTATTTATTTTTGACAGTGTGTGTTTGTGTGTGCCTCAATTCTTAAATCAAATATCATAAGGAATCATATAAACTTCGGCTCTAAAATCTGAACCTTGAGAGCGCAACACAGCTCGTGTTTTACAAGCCTAGATTGATATACAAAAATTGGTGAATTAATTCGACAATTACTTCACTCAACATTTTGGCGCCATTGTCGGGGAGTTGTAATTTCAAGATTTAGGTAATCATTAATGTCTGAAGTTTCAGATATCTTGCAGGGCTGTTAGAGGGCAGAGAGATTACGATAAGACATGAGTGAAGAGCCATGCATCCACTTTTGTGGGGTTGCTCCAAAGTCTGACGATTACTGCTTGCTCTCAACTTTATTCTTATTTTCTTATGCGTAGAAGTAGACCTAGGGATAATAAAGGTAGATTTATTTCCAAATCTCAATTTCCTGAAAATTTTGGTTCAGTAAAAACTCCAATAACTAACCTCGCTGATTGTTACGCAGGTACTAAAAATGAAAAAGGGATTACCAGTGGGAAGGAGATTTTGGAAGGGGAACTTGCAAACCAGAAAGAAGTAAGGGTGTCCATTGGCTCTTTCTCCACCAACATCAGCACCAATATGGCAAACAATGAAGGTGAGAACAAAAAAAACGAGGGGAATCATGAAGAAGAGGAAGGACCAACTTTCTTTGGAGGAAAAAAAAATGGACGAAGGGGAGAAAACATTGATGGGCCAAGGAGAGAAAACACTGATGGAACACGAGTGGGACCAGATGACGATGACGAAGAAACTACCTTAGGGTTTACTATCCTCAACATCACCAGGAACATCACAATGAAGAGAATTCCAATGACCTCCCTGCTGCTCTTTTATGGTAATTCCTCCGAGGGTGCTGAAGGTTTTCTTTTCGAATTTGATATTCTGTGTAGAAGCTATAATTACTACGATGATGCACACAAACTGAAACTGTTCCCAACCACCCTGAAAGAAGCCGCACTTCGATGGTTTTTGAGCTTAGGGTAAAACACCATATACACGTTGGATGACATGAAATCTATATTCCTTAAGAAATACCAAGATTTCTGCAAAACTAGGGACCTCAGTGATATTATGAGAATGCAACAACTAGATGATGAGAGCCTGGAAGAATATCTTGAGCGCTTCCTGTATCATTTTCATGAATCCCAAGGAGACCATTTAGAGGAGAAAACGGTCAAAACAGTCTTTCTAAAAGGATTAAGAGACGAATGCATCGAGACTCTAAACCTCTTAATCGGTGGGGACATTTACAAAAAGTGTTTTGTTGAAATAGACGAACTTTGTCGAACCTATTCTAGAAGTCAGGCTAAAGTATGTAGGAAGCTGCGTGATAATCTCTGAGATACTATATCTAGAAACCAAAAACCTGCTTCTACTGCTGTCACTAGGGTCGAACTAGGGAACCTACTGGAAGACTTCAAAACTGACATTTTAAACACCATTGGCAGCGAGCTCGACACAATGAAACATAAGAAGAAACAAGAAGACGAAAGGGCTGATATGGAAATCTTTTCTCCTAGATGTAGACAAAAGCATATGGAAAGAGAGTGTCCCATCAACGTTATTGAGGTTTGTGGAATTTTCGCCTTAAAAAATGCCACGGGTAAATTCCCAGCTCTTCCTTGTCTGCAGGCCATCTATAAAGGGAATGGTGAAACAAATGATCCATCGCAAGCAAGTAAAAAGCCCTTTTGGAGAGGCCCCAATCAGAACATGTTCCCAGAACCTAGTCCCCAAGGATATAGTCAAACTCAACCCAGGAATTTCCAGTTGGATTATCCTCCTTGGGCTGCTCCTCAAAATCAAAACACTCCATGGAACTAGAACTAGAGGGAAAACCCTTATACCAACCCTTATCAGCCACATAGCCAATTCTATGCGCCCTACCCAAATATGCCAAGCATCTCAACATATCAGCAAGCGTATAACCCTCACACCTATCAATGGTACAACCCAACCATGCAATCCTATCAGCAAGGGTATAACCCTCACACATATAAACAACCATTGCTGCCATCCCCTCCCTTGCATTAACTTTTACCTGTGCCATATGACGCATCATCATCTTCGTAGGCACCTCAAAACCCACCTTTCCCTAAATTATTGCCTGCACAACCCGTACCTAACCCAAATCACAATATACCACCTCAACCTGCATAGAACATAAACATATAGCCTTTCCCTACATACATGATCACTACCATTCCCAAGAACAAAATTTAGTTATGACCAGGGAAGACAGTTAATAAAGGGAAATCAACTGTTGTCATAGAGGAAGAGGTTCCATCCACATCATCCAAAAATCATATACAAAATGAGGAACAAAAACAAATACAAGAAGAAGAATCAAATGAACCACCCTACCCAGAAAGACTCCTTGTAAAGAAAGAAGAGACTCCTCTGGAATACAACCTAGAAAATGAATTAAGGAATGTCTGCATTAAAATTCCACTCTTGAAAGCTATCAAAGACATCCCTATTTACACAAAAATTGTCAAGGATCTCTGCATCAAGAAGCAAGGTAGGAAAGGGCATAAGGACCAAAGCGTAAATATCATGAGCCAAATGGCCACCATGATTTCTAACTTGCCTGTGAAGTAACATGACCCCGGGAATCCCATTGTCACTATTGAAATAAACAGAGTACTTCTTCCAAACACACTTGTAGACTTGGGGGTAGAAATAAATGCCATGACATATGAGACTATGACATCTTTGCAGTTATCTGGGCTTAAACCCACCCCCATCATTCTAGAAATGGCAGACAAGTCCATCGTCAAACCTATGGGAACCCTAGAAGACATAGTGGTCACTATAGCTTCCTGGCAATATCCTATAGACTTTATCATCATTTCCCCAAAAACCTTGAGACCTGGACATCCTATAGTTCTGGGACACCCTTGGTTAGCAACTGTTGATGCCCTCATAGGGTGTAGAAACAGAGAAATGACCATTTCCAACGGTCCCCATAACCAAACCTTGTCTATCTTTCCCCCTGCTCAGACAGATGTTGAAGTACCATTGTGGCTCGAGAGCCCCTACGGAGATGATGACTATATGTTTCCGTTGTTGACATTAAAACAGTCTAGAGGCCTCCAGGAACAGTCCGACGAACATATCTTGCACCATTTTTTATCTCACAGTTCTTGTATTGATTATCCTATCTCTTTTAATGGTTACCATCATGTTTTCAGTGATGAGTTCCAGGAAGCCTGCCATCTAGCCGTGTTCGCATATTTTGTAGCAATAGAGGGAAGCTATGAAATCGCCACTGAGCCGGTAAAAATCACTGAAGGAAGGACCTTACACATCGGTGCAGAATTGACCACTGAACATAAGCAGCAACTGATGGGTATGATTTGTGAGAAATCTGGAGCATTTTCTTGGGATTACCTTGACATGTGGGGCATCCATCCAGACACCTGCATCCACCACATTTACACTAATGAAGAAATGAGACCCATCCAACAGCCACAAAGATGAATGAACCCAGCATTAAAGGACATTGTCAAAGAAGAGCTTCAAAAACTCCTAGCTGTGGAATTCATCTATCCCATTTCGGATAGTAGATGGGTATCACCTCTGGTGGTGGTGCCAAAAAATAACGGCAAGAGGCGTATATGAGTTGAATACAAAGAACTAAACAAGGCCACATTGGGCGGCTACTTTCCCCTGCCCTTCATTGATCAGGTACTCGACACGCTCTTAGGTAAGAAATACTTCTATTTTCTAGATGGGTATAGTGGATATAATCAAATCCAAATAGTTGAAGAATATCAAGAAAAAACTACATTTACATGCCCTTGGGGCACCTATGCATATAGAGTCCTCCCCTTTGGTCATTGTAACACCCCAGCTAAGTTTCAAAGAGCTGTACTCACCATTTTCTCCGATTTGGTCCATGAATGTGTAGAAGTATATATGGACGACTTCACAGTCTATGGAGATGATTTTGGTCAAGCTCTGGCCAATTTAGAAAAAATGTTGATTCGTTGTCAAGAAGCAAACCTGACCATTAGTAGTGAAAAATGCATAATGATGCAAACTAAGGGAATCGTTCTGGGTCATCATGTATCATTAGAAGGAATTAAAGTAGATTTGGCAAAGATTGAGGCAATATCACATATTCCTATTCTCAGTTCACAAAAAGAGATAAGAAGTTTCTTGGGACATGCAGGTTACTATCGTCGTTTTATCAAAATTTTTACTAAGATTGCAGCACCATTATTTAATTTATTGACCTAAGATGCTGACTTTGTATGGAATGTCAATTTTCAATAGGCCTTTCAGATACTCAAGGATAGATTGTCTATTGCTCCAGTGTTGAGAGGAACAAACTGGTCCCTGCCATTTCACATATGTACCAATGCTTCAGACACTGCACTAGGAGCAGTTTTGGGACAAAGGGAAGATCACTATCCTTATCTTATCTATTTTATTAGCAAAAAAATATTCCCCTGCTGAATTAAATTATACAGTTACTGACAAAGAATTGTTAGTAGTTGTGCATGCTATCGGGAAATTTAGACATTACATTACTGGTTATGAGACTTTTTTCCATACCGATCATTTTTCCATTAGGTTTTTAATGAATAAACCAATTACTAATGATAGAATAACTAGATGGCTGTTGCTTTTACAAGAATTTAATATAACTGTAATCAATAGGCCTGGAAGTGATAATCTAGCAGTTCAATTTTTGTCTCGTTTGAATATTGGACAAGAAAGCACGACAACTCCAGTACCCGATAAATTCCCAGATGAAGCACTATTCGCCATTTCTGCCATCACTCCTTGGTTCACTGATGTTGCAAATTATTTGGTGTCAGGGAAATTACCTCAGAGCATGTCTTCCCGGGAAAAACATAACATTGTACAACGCAGTGCGAATTACTCCTAGATCAAGGGAGACTTGTTTTACATAGGACCAGACCTGATCATGAGGCAGTGTGTGCGAGAAGACGAAATGTACGATGTTTTGAGAGCCTCCCACAACGAGCTTTGTGGGAGGGATTTTGCCGACAAACGAACCACATACAAGGTTCTTCACACTAGGTATTATTGGCCCTCGCTCTTTAAATATTCCAAGAAGTTTGTCTCCAGTTGTGATGCTTGCCAGCAGATGGGGAGACCGGTTTCCTTCGATGAGATGACCCTTCAACCTTAGATATCCATTGAACCATTTGAGAAGTGGGCATTGGATTTTGTAGGGCCCATCTCCCTGATGTCAAAAAAGAAGAAGTAAATTTTGGTATGCACCGATTACGTCACTAAGTGGGTGGAGGCGAAGGCATTATTTGCTGCCATGGAAAAGGAGGTAGTAGAGTTTCTATTCGAAGACATCTTCACGAGATTCGGTGTGCCGCACGAGATTGTCACAAACCAAGGTATGCAATTCACATCAAAATTAGTCAAGGCACTCACTGAGCAGTATCAGATCAAACACCGTAAATCTACCCCTTACCACCCTTAAGCGAACAGACAAGTGGAATCCACAAACGAAGTCTTGGAGTCTATCCTAGAGAAAACTGTTCAACTGCACCATAAGGACTGGGCAGACAAGTTATTGGAAGCACTATTGGCTTATAGGATCACTTGGAGAAACGTGACGGGACACACCTTGTATGAGCTAGTCTATGGAAAACAAGTGCTTTTGACCATCGAGTTCCAAGTGAAGACATTTAGGATGGCCGCCCAATTGGGAATGAATCTGACTAAAACCCAAGAGCAGAGGTTGATGCCGCTGAATGAGTTCGATGAGATCCAACAGGATGCATATCACAGAAATTTGCTAGTACAAGATCAAAGAGCTCGATGGCACGATAAGTTCATCAAAAAGAAATTTTTCCATGCAGGTGACTAGGCTCTATTGTACGACAGTAAGTTCAAACACTTCAAAGGTAATTTCTCTACTTGTTGGTTGGGACCCTATGAGGTAGTTGAAGTTTTTGACAACGGTTCAGTTCATATTAGAACCATTTATGATGAGCAGAATTCCTTCGTGGTAAATTTCCATCAGCTAAAATTTTACCATAAACCACTCACATATGATTTGTTTTTACAGGACATTCAGAAGGATCTAGGACTAGAGTTGTTTCATGAAAATGACCAGCCTCTTGCTGGATCGGTTGATTGATTTTTCTTATCTATTTTTTTACACACACACACACACACACACACACACACACACACACACATATATAAATATATTAACCAGTGGACTGTCAATTTCCATATCTACAAGTGATTCTCCCCACAGTCCATGTAGAATAAAGGAGAAATTCGGCAAGAGGGGGTTTATTCCTTTATCCAAGCCTACCAGATTACTTATGGAAAAGGAAAAGTTGGAGTCTTCTTTAGATGTCTTCAGACTCTCGAAAAATGAAGCTCTCGAGAATTGACTGATCCAGGCTTGTAAAATTTATGGACCAGTGGAAGTTTAGGGATTCCTTAGGCATAGAATTATTCTTTTCCGGGCCCAAGGAAATAACTACAGAAAAGAAACTCCCTGGAGTCTTCTATGGGTAACTCAAACTCTCTAAATATGAATGCCTGAGCAGGAACTACCTTAGGCTTGATAAAACAATAAGGTGATGGTAGCCCAGGGATCCAATGGGAATTATTATTTTTCAGGTCCATTGGAATAATTACGGAAAAGAAACCCCCATGGAGCCTTCTTTCAGGACATTTCAAGCTCCCTAAACAGAAATTCCCCAGGCAGTTATCATATTAGGCTTGGTTAAAATCCATGAGATTGTGGACAGGTTCCAATGCCACCACACAAAACTGAGTGACACTTTTTCAGAGAAATTGGAGATCCTATGTTCTATTCTTCACAAAAACTAGCTCCATGCTTGAGTTACTTTGAATTTGTCATCTTTGTCATCTTTGTACCTAGACATTCAAATACTGGACCAAAATCTTCTTTTGGCAATCTACTTTCTAGAAGCTATAGCATGGTCATGAACAATCTGTGGTACCAATAAGATGTGCAAAGCTCTATTTTTCACAACAGTACAATCCTGGAATTGCAGCCTAGGCCTAAAAGTCTGATTGATCTGGATATCACTATTTGTTGCAAATTTTACTGTTGACCATGATTGTCATTGCAGTAGAAGCTACATCTCGAACAACAGACCTGCTCCTGTATTAATAAGATATTATGCTATTTTCATTCCCAATATCATTTAAGTGACAAAGGTATGTGATTAATCTGCTTAATTTAGTTATAGGTAGTTTAAATGATTATTACAAGTACATGCTGTCTACCATGTTCCCTATGCCTCTACCTTTATTTTTTTTTCCTTCCAAACCAATTATAATCCTACATCCCAGAATCACCCATTCCCTTCAAATCCTGTCCACCCATGTCCAAACTTCATATGATTACAGGTGGTGATCAAGGTTGTTGACGAGGACACACGAATGAAAGAAAATCACATGATGACAAGGGGCGTCACCCTCCACACGAAAATATGATTTCAGGCATAAGGACACGACAGGGACTAAACCTTTCACGCAGACCAAGCTTCCATCATAAGCTTATGTGCCATTTTCGGTTAAACTCAGAATCATCCTCATAATCATATTACTGGGTAATGTCTCCACTGTAAGTCATGATTGTGTCTTTATCCATCTCCGCGATAAGAAATGTAGTGTCTCTGTGTAGGCTAAGGTGAATTTTGATAAAGAGAGGGGACGTTGGATTATGGGTTGTTTTCATAAAGGGTGGGCACCTGCAAATGTTCTTCGTGTGAGCCATAGCGGATGCCAGTCACTGATTTTCCAGAGTCAAGGAATAAATGTTTCTGTGCTACGTTTATTTTCAAATTAACTTCCTAGTCGTTTCACTGTGGGTCGTGACAAGTGCAATTACATGCCACGGGCTGAGTGCAGAGATGTTTGAATCTGCTTGGATCATGGGAACCGATAGACACGAGCCCACATTTTCCCAATTTTCTTGAACCACAGATTATCAGTTATGCAAGGAAGCCATCGAACGAAAGGGATGGGGGGTTTTTCTTCAAAAATTTCAAGGATACCATGACACTGTGGCATTGGAATTTTCCGAGAAATTAGATGGGAAGAGTGCAAGGATCGGGAACCTTTGTCTCAAAGTCATAGAAAAATCAGTAAGCAGAGCAATTTGATTACCCACTAGGGATGAGAAATTCTTCAAAGGGGGAAGATTAAGCATAACCAATTGTGCGAAATTCTTAAAACCAGCATAGCAGTCACTGAGTTGGAAAAAGGGAATGCTACGAAGCTGCATTCAAGATCAATGGCAGTCACTGCTAACCATGATCCAATGCTTTCTAACTTGTGAAGGCAGGTATGCAATCATCTTTCTATATCAAATCAAATTTCTAATACATCTAATTGAGGATTGTTCTATAGATATTCCCCATTTCTTGAAATTGAGCTTGCATAAGATGGCCAGAGGAGTTCAATCTGAGAGTCAGAAGCTAGGGACTTCATTGTATCATCATAGTTTGATCAAGATTCTGGTTGTGTTTGAACTGAGTGAAAGGAAAAAGTCTTGGGAGGATTTCCTCATAGAGAATTTTCCAGGTGAAGAAACTCAGGTGAAATGGAGACAGAGGTCTGTAAGTCAATTTTCAAACTTAGAAATAAACATCCCTGCTGCACCCACTTCACCCACCCAAACTGCTGCACTTCCAACCAGAAATGCCACAAGGCTCAATTCTTCCTTTAGTCATGAAGCCGGACCTTCAAAAAGACAGTTAGGAAAATGAAGAAGGAAAGCCTTGTCCCCTCCTGAAGAACTAATTAAAAGTACCCCAACTCAACAAGGTCGCAACCCCAGTTTGAGGAAAAACTCAACTCATGCTAGTAAATATCCAGTTCCCACTTCCGAGACTGTCATACTAGAGAAGATAAGAACCAGAAGCATGGGTAAGTCCCCTTGCAACAATTTTTATTCCCAGCACATTTTTGGGGCCTCATCTCCATATTCTTCTACTCCCTCTCCCTCATCTTCTCCCTAATTTCCTTCATCTCCCTCATCTTCCCATCAGTTTCATATTTCAGATAATATTGCCCAAGATGTACATGCTTTTACCCCTGCTCCCCCTTCCATAAGCACAGAACAACAAGGTCCTTTTCCAAAGCAGGATATGGACCACATGCCAGATGAGGGTCATCCCCAATAGTCAACAGTTCCAGCAAAGATATTAGTCCTTGATGAAGAATAAAATTTCAAGATCATATCAGTAAGACTTCAGCATAAAATATCTAAATTAAGGAACAAGGCTCACAAGTTTAAGACACTATTCCAATATGTAAGTAAGGAAAATGATTAGTTAAGAGAAGAGAACCTTCGGTTATATGCATAGAATGATGAGCTTCGAAGGAAGGATCAAAGGCTGAAATCATAGAAGACATCTAAATTTCAGTTTGCAAAGAAGAAAAGTGCTAGAGGATTGGCTGCACAGTTCACAAAATGCTCGGCTTATTTAGGAGAAGTTTGGAGAAGTTGGCCCAAGCAATTGATTTTTGACTGGACAGTGATGACTTGGAGGCATGAGGACATGCCTTAGATCAAGTGTGGGGGAGATGTTGATGCTACTTTTTGTCTATTCTTCCTCACCTTCTCTACCTCTTTTTGCCCAGTTTTGACACATATATACTTCCTTTTCCCTCTCTTTATCCCTAGTATGGCCAAACTTCCATCAATTCTTGTTAAAGGTAAAAGGTAGTACAAGTATAATTGTTTCTACTATTCTATAGCGAGTTTAGGCATTTTTAGTAACATGCTCATTTGTTAACTTACTATTATGGGTAGAATGATGGATTTCTTGCAGGACTTGTTTGATTAGCTCTTTGACTTGGAGGAAAACTGTGTTCCTTTAACCATATTTCAGTTGATAATCCAGCATGCCTCAAGATAGAAGCTCCA